>CM042240.1:29085653-29428153 GCA_023566225.1 Romanogobio albipinnatus | reverse complement strand
TGTGAGAATTATACTAATTTAGCATGGGTTGTTATTGAAAAACTAGTTGAAGACGAATTGAAACGTAAATAAAAACCTACATCTATGGAGAGTGTTATTTGTAGTATTTTTGGGGGGTGCTTTAATGAAACACCAAACAAAAGCGTGATCTATGGTTCAATCTTTCACTATAAGCTCGCCCATTAAGGCAGCTGTCCACTGTCCATGGTGCTGAAACATTGCAGCCATTGGTCTACTTCTTGATTGTTTCAAAATATCAATCCATAGATTGAAAATAAATAAAATACGTAACGAAGAACCAAATAATACACAATATAAACATTCATTGGTTCTGCAATAACAAGTTTATATTCCAAATGAATAAAACAAAAGAGTGCTGGATTTTCAACAAATTCCTACTTAAATTTCAATAATTAACATTAAAATAGTTTTATTAAAGTGTTAGCTTGCCAATAATTGATTCAGATCAATGTGAGGACAGATTATAATTTACACCTTGCCCATGTGCAACATGCTAATTTAATGATTTGTAAAATGATCTTTAAATTATTCCAAATGAACAACCTTGAGAATTGGTGAGTCAGAGCTCCAAACTGTGGCCTAAATTCATTAATCAAACTGAGGACAGAGAAAAAAAAACATGCAAATTAAATGCTATATATAAAGACTACATACCCATACTAACACCCATAAACACACACACACACACACTCTCTCTCTCACACACACACACACACACACACACACAACTCATTATCTTACTAAATCAAAGCTGCCAATTTAGTGACTGTACATGACGTGTCTAGCAGCTTCTACCACAAAAAAAAAACCTGATCAAGACAAGTCCTGCTCATCATCTGTCTTATAACTGACAGCTGCCTCTACAGGAATTTTACACATCGCTAAAACATTTAAAACAACAGTACGTTTTAATGGGCCCAGAAAGCACTTCCAGAAAACACATTTAGAAGATAAAGATAATAGAAGCAGAAGGAGTGTATATGTATAATTATTCTGACATTAACACTAATTAATTAATTAATTGTCTCTTGATATTGTGAATGTTTGTATTGATTATGAAAGGGATTGATTGTATGCTGTGATGTGTGCTGCATGTAGTCCTGTTGTGTCAGCCTTGTCACACAGTTGGGGTTCACAAGGCGACTGTTTTTGAATGCCAGAGCCTCTCTCCTGCTGCCAAGCAGAAACACCCCTCCCTTAGTGCATTATTAAAGCATGCCACACTAATCTAACACAGCAGCACACAGAAAGCACACAGTCAACGAGAGAGAGGGAGAGGGAGAGGGAGAGGGAGAGGGAGAGGGAGAGGGAGAGGGAGAGGGAGAGGGAGAGGGAGAGGGAGAGGGAGAGGGAGAGAAAGATTGTCAATAAGATGTCTCATGCACTACACTCTACAAAAAAAAAAAAAAGAATATATATTTTGCCAAAATTGAAAACTGACTTATGAGTGAATGCCGGTCTCTTAGACTATGATTCGTTCTTTGATAGATACGTTCGGTCAATTATGCTCCGATTCAGAGAAAATGTGGTGTGAACACTGTCATTAAATCAATCGAAATTCGATCAAGTGTTCAGTGCACCCATAAAACTGTCGCATGTAAATCTCACAACAAAGGCAACAGCAGGACGAGTCAGAAGAATTCATGTGCTTCAGTCTAAATGTGTGCATTCAGTGACTGCATATGATGGTGACAAAGATGTTCCAAATGTGCATAGACACACACAGGACCGATCAAGAATTCTGAAGTAATGCTGCTGTGTATTTGCAGCAGAAGCTAAACTCAGTGACTCATAAAGTTGAATAATTCATAAACTGCATGTATACCAGGTTCTCTGCTCCTTATTTAACCTTTATCTTCCAGATATAAATCCTGCTGGTCAGTGGAACATGCCACACCATAATATATCAGCCCTCTGTATGTTACTGTGCCGGATGCAATAAACATGTAGGCCTACAAGAGAAAATAAGAACGTTGCAGACATGATTGCTTTGTGTGTTTATGAGCTTCTCTAGTGGTCTGGTCCGTTTATAAACGTACCATTTTATACTAACAAAATGAAAACACAAATAATAGATACTTTTTGCTGCAGGTAAGAGACAAAGATGAATTATGTTGCCATGTAGCTGTGATACTGAGACTGTGTGAGCGTAAAGTGGGCCATCATCCTTTGAGTGGAGTGTTTTATTTGGGGAAAGAGCCTGGTGTAGGTATAATACATTTTTAAACAGAGTAGAATTATTAAAAGCCCCGTGCAAAAATTCCATCCATCTCTCTTTGCTGTGCCTTTCCCTCTCAGTCTCATTAACAGCACCAACAACAGATAAAGCAAATAGACACATTTAACATGTTAACATGATGTTTGACAATCTGCAAGGAACTATTGTGCAGTTCATGTTGCAAAAAATAAATAGTAAAACCATCAAAAAATGCCAGTAATAGCAAGACATTTGGAATGTCTTTGTTGAGCTCCTTACACTGAATCAAACTGCTCCAAACACCTTTAAGTGTTAAGTAGGCCAGAATCTTCACAAAAGGACAGAACTGAAGTCATCACAATACCTTTCTTTTTGCTCTACTTGCCTCACTCGATTCCCAAGCTCAGCGTCTTTTTCCACTCAAAGTCTGTTACATCAGTGATTCCCAATCCAATGGAATTAAAGGGATATTTCACCTAGAAATGAATATCAAGAATATAATTTGTTCCTCATCTCATTCTTCTAAACATAAAATATATTTTGATAAATGTATTTTGATAAATTGTCCACACAACGGACTATTTGGTTATCAACATTCTTCAACAAACTTATTTTGTGTTAGAATGTGTTTGTGTGAGCAACCCTGTCTATGAATTGTACCTCTCCAGCAGGAAATCAAACTCATTTATGACTCTAAATGTCCATTACAATAATTTGAGCAATATGAAGTCACTTGACAAGATTTCTCTGAATCTTGGAGGCTTAGATGGTTTCCTGTGTTCTTTAGATCAGCTGCTGTCAGTCATGAAGCCCATGCATTGAGAGAAGGCTCTTGCAGGAGGACAGGCTTGGAGGGCGGCCAGACAGACCTCTCAGGAAGTGAGAAATATGTTGCTGTGTTTGTCTGCGTGTGTATGTATGCAAAATTCTCCTTGAGAATTTACCCTTTTCTTAGCCTGGATGCCAGACGAACTTAGCCCCGCCCACAAAAATATTTGCACGGGCAGTTCGGTCTGGACTTGATCCATAGAGAAGTAATTATGCCCGAACAGAAACTGTTCGGACCAATGAAATTGTCAGGGCGGGCTTTAGACGATGATGGACAGATGATAAACAGTAACGTAGTCATCCACGTCATCAAAGGCGCTTGGGTTGAATTTGTTCTAATCCTAAACGGAGAACTTGTTCGTATATGCATTCACCTTTACTATTTCTCTCAGAAATGATGATCACGTTGGTAAGTAAACTCTGTGTATCCTTAAATTCTTTTTTTACAACACCGGCAAAGATCGTTTACACTCATCTTCTTCTTCTAACATAACTTATTCTAGCGTGCTGGCTGACAGGGTTGCCAAGTTTTTACAGCAAAACTCGCCCAATTGCTACTCAAAACTAGCTAAAAACAAGCCCAATAGCTTTCCGGGTGGGGGGGGGTTCTCCGGGAAAAATGGCATTTGGGGGGTAAAATATGTTTTATTTTGGCAGGACTGCCTGCTAAATTTCGCATTCCTGGGTCTGTATATCACATAATTGGGGTCGCTTCAACCCGCGGACTTGGCAACACAGTGCAGTTGAGTTCAGTTGACATTTGACAACTAACGTTATGCGTCGCTCCGTTGCTCTGATTGGTTGTTGGTCTATCCAATTGAGGTCTTTCCTGGTTCGGTTTAAACACGCCCCATAATCACAGCCCAACGGAGCAGTATCAGACTCAAATTCTGACTAGAATTGAGTATGACGACGTCAGGCTACCCTTTTCTAAGCCCCACCTTAAAAATGTTACTCAACCAATTCTACCGTAGAACTCTTGTCGTCCAGCTTTTGCTTTTTTCTAATATAAGTATATGGAGGATCTGTTTGGAGGATCTACAAAAAAATATGGTTACCTCTAAAAGTAATTTGAATTTTGGAATTATCTTTATGTATAAAATATCACAACTTAGTGTAGGCTATGCTTTAAGTAATTCCTGGCTTTGCAATCGTCTAATCTTTGCTGTAGTGGATAGAGATTGGATGTACTGCACATTTTCACAGAGCCATGCATCAGCACTCAACATCTTACTGCCTGTAAATCTCACTTGCTTACAGACTGTTTAATGCCCTCTTACCACAAACAGCACTGCCTGACCATTACAATTACAATTAATTACCATCATTACAGTCTTGCAGGCTAATTGATGAGAGAAACCAGTCAATGAGAGAGAGAGAGAGAGAGAGAGAGAGAGAGAGAGAGAGAGAGAGAGAAAGAGCTAAACGTCTAAAAGAACAGTGACATAAGAGTCTGAAAAGGTACATTAGAAATTGATCTGGGCTTTGTTTCCCAAAAGCATCGTAAGCCTAAATTGAACGTATAGACCATTGGTGGCAATTGTTCTACGATCAACTTAGGCTTACGATGCTTTTGGGAAACGCAGCCCTGGATTGTATTGTCACACTTTTGGATAACAATATATTCCACATTAATACTGAATAGCCAGCAGGGGGAGGCCAGTACAAGAAACTGGATCTGATCATTTTAGAAGGTAGGATATTAGCAGGGGGTGGGGGGGATAATACAGAAATACAGGGCTTTCTCTTCATTGCGTAACTTTAGAATAAGGTCTCTTTTCCAAAAGGAACTTTTAACAAATCCATCTGTGGTGTCATATTGGGAGAATTTTGAAAAAATGAAAAAGTATGGACTCTGTTTTTGAATATTGACTAACAAGGTTAGAGTAATCCTTAGCCTACCTCCTTGCAAAATTTCATGTTCACTGAAGCAAAATCACTCGTCAATGTCCTTTATTCATTGTTTTTAGAAAAGAGGTCCAACAGTACACCCAAATTGAATTCTCAAAGAATTATAAAGCTCTTTTTAAGACAGTAAACTTATGTTTGTGTATTTATTTATAATTCATGCTTTGATTTCATTACCATTTATGTACTTTTTATATTTTGCTATGTACTTATATTTTCATACCATGGCATAATTTTTTTTTTAAACTAAGAAAAAATACAGGATTTTCCTCTGTAGCGATCACAGCAACAGTCATATGGTGCTCCCTATTGCTGAAAAGCGGTATTGCAATTAGAAATTAGACATAAATGATCTAGTATTCTAGTACAGTGGTTCCCAACCACGGTCCTGGTGGACCCCCAACAGTGCACATTTTGGATGTGTCCTTTGTCTGACACACCCACATCAGGTCTTGGAGTAGCTACTAATGAGCTGATGACCTGAATCAGGTGTGTTTGATTGAGGAGACATGCAAAATGTGCACTGTTGGGGGTCCACCAGGACCGTGGTTGGGAACCACTGTTCTAGTATCATGTTGTCTTGACTCAATTAAAACGGCATTTGAGCAAATAAAACTCGTTTAGGTCTGTATCTGCATGCAGCTCCGTTTGCAAAATGCATAACAACATGGTTCTAAAATTAATTAAATACTGTTTTATAAAACTAAAATGAATTTAGATTAGTTGTCTAAGTTGTGTTGAATTTGCATTTTTACTGGATTACAATTGCTGCTTGCCCTCACAATTTCCTGTTAACTTGTATTTTGTCGCTTTTCACCACTTGCAATAATGCTAGACTAATGACTCAAATACTTCAAATCCCAGAATTCGTAGCGAATTCAAAATGGCGCCCTGTCATTGACAGTAGAGACACCGGTACGCTGAATATTGTGGATATTGTCTGTTTTAAGGCGTCATCATATGTCCTCGAAAGTATGACACTGCTAATTAGAGTAGTGAAACAAGTACAGAGGAAATCTTTCCAATGCCCCCTATTGTATAGGTCTTCATCGGATAACGCGGCACTACTAAAAGGGCCCGAGTGTAAATGGTTGTGTGGATCGTCTCAGGAAATTCTGTCCGCAGTGCGTGAACAAGTTGACGTTAGACAGAACTTCATCAGCGAGGAAGAGGAGAATGCCCTTTTTAAAGAAGTAGAGCCAGGTCTTAGAAAAAAACGATATGAATTTGACCACTGGGACGATGTAAGTATAACGATCTAGCTATACTGTAAATACTGCCATCCAATGTTATTTCATAACAAAACATACTCGTAACCGTTGTTTATGATTTCTACTCAACGTGGTAGTAGGCAATGGGTAACGCTTCTTGAGTTTAGTTACAACCTACCTGTAATTTTCAAGTGAACCCAAAACGTTCTTGAAAACATTGAAATCATAAACTCAACTGAAAAAAAAGAAACGGGTGTAACGTTAGTAAAAGCTCTGAAAGCTGCAAAAATAAAGAATTTGAGCGCGAACGAACTCGGCGCGTTGGCCAATCAGAAATGCTAATCAGGCGGCTCTCTTCCAATGGTGTGAGTTTGGGGCGGGGCTACTTTGAAGAACAGAAGAGAGGAAAGTGTTTGGGAAACCTGCTTGGAAACAATCGTTTCTGTCATTGGAAGTCCAAATCATTTCACCAAAAACAAAACCTACCATAATAAACGTAGGGACTTTGTGTGTATTAAGGGTGATTTGTGTGAACTAGTTCAATTTGTTGAATTAAAATAATTCCAATTAAAATCTTAAACATTTAAATTAAATGTACATGTCTTGACTGAACATGTTTTTACTCTTTTTAATTAAAATGTACCTATTTATTACACAACTCAATGTTGTGTTAAAACCAAATAATGTTGTAAACATATTACTAGCAAGTTTTATTTGTAATATTTCTGCCGCTTGGCTATAAACTAAATTCACCCAATCTTCCAATTCCTTGGACTACATTTCAAATGCTCTTACTATTCTCTCACTCAACAGGGACATCAGGCTGTTATTTGCATCACCTTAATCTCTTTTCCTCTCAGGCTATCCATGGCTACAAAGAAACAGAACGGCTGCAGTGGGGAGTTGAGTGTGAAAGCATCTTAAGGCGGGTGAGAGCAGTTGCATTTCCTGAAGGCAGTCCACTGCTTGGGCCGATTCATGTTCTGGACCTGGACAAAGAGG
The DNA here is from genome assembly GCA_023566225.1 of Romanogobio albipinnatus. NCBI lineage: Eukaryota > Metazoa > Chordata > Actinopteri > Cypriniformes > Gobionidae > Romanogobio > Romanogobio albipinnatus. The sequence goes on along the minus strand of CM042240.1, from coordinate 29,420,986 downwards.
GCTATATCAAACCCCATATCGACAGCGTGAAGGTCTGCCTTTGAGTTATTTGTACAGTATCAGCCTCCACAGTTAGCAGTTATTGTACATTTCGGTTCTCCATGAACGTTGCTTTCTCTTGTCAGTTCTGTGGAAGCACTATTGCAGGGCTGAGCCTGTTGTCCGATAGTATTATGCGTCTGGTCCCAGAAAATAATTCCGCAGATTGGGTGGACTTGCTTCTGAGCCGGCGCTCACTTTATATATTGAGGTAGTTACCCAAAACATTTATTTTTCTTTCTTGTTTTTCACATAATTGGCAGCAACAGAATAACTAAAATATATATTGCTTACCACAGAATGTGGACATCCATTTAACAAAACTATTTGTTTATATCAACAGGGATGATGCTCGTTTTAAATTCACCCATGAAATCCTGAAAGATGAAGATTCCTTTTTCTCAGGACAGAAGGTTCCACGTCATCGGCGCATCTCTGTGATCTGTCGAAACCTGCCTGTGTAAAAGAATTTGAGACTGGACTGACCATAGCACCTGCCTTAAAAACACGGTGGCTCACTGGTTTAGATGTCGACACATTGTTCACCTTTCAGATACTCTCACATGGCTATTAAAATGCAATCAGATGCATTTGTCCTGGAATAACAACAAAGAAACTGTGGAAACAACGGGTAGCTTGATAACATTCAGCTCACTGAATTTATGAAGGGGTGAGATTTGATTTATGCAATTTCTAATGTAAAAAGAGTGGGTAAAAAAAAAAAAAAGCTTCTGCTTCCATTTACAATGTCTATTGTGGCTTTCTTCAAATAAAACACTGTTATTCATTCTAAACAAATTTAATGTACTACCAAGGAGAGAAAACTCCTGCAAAAGTTGTAACATTTACAGCTTTTAAACAGTGCAATGCTCTTAAACCAGTTAAAAAAAACAACAACAAATGAAATAAGAAATGAATGTGTAATAAAAGCCACAAATGCGGCTGCATTCTCTGGGTAAAGTCCCTCTCAAAATTCATCAGTTTTCTTGAAAAGAATCCTGAAAGAATGATGTTACCCAGTGTCTCTGTGATACTAAACTTTTGAGGCATGTGACATTTTCAAACACATCTTGCCAATATCCGTTATAATAAACAAAAACATACTCCTCTCTCTTTCTTCTCGCCATTTTCTTTGTCGTTTTACTCTTTGGACCTCCAGCGCTCTCATCTTTAACTCAATTAACAGCACTTAAGAATTGCTGTTAATAAATGCTGGATGGTTAAAAGCAAAATGACGGCAAGAAAATCAGGACGTTTCAGACCAAGTAGGTCTTGAACTAAATGAGCCGTATTCTAAAAGGAGAGGCTGCTGGTGACGGGTGCTCAGTGTTTCACTCTCTCCTCAGTTGGGTTCACTCAGTGAGGTAGAAGTGCATCTTGTCATTGATGTTCTTCCTCTCTGGGTTAAGCCTCTTCAAGATCTGAGCGAGCACGTTGACGGTCTGCTCGCTGCTGAGGCCTGTGCGCTTAGTCTGGAACTTCTTCAGCAGATCTTTAGTGGTCATGGGCTTCCTGATGAGATACCTGCGCACGGCATCCTCTGTCAGCTGCACATCACTAAAGGGGAGGTGGAAGAATGGATTTATGCTTGTTGAAATGAGAAAGACATAATATGGTTTGTGACTATGGCAGAACTTGTCTGCAATTTGGAGAGGGAAAAAAATAGATATTTAGATGTTGAGATTTAGCATAAATTCTGTATTATGGGTGTACTACACACACACACACACACACACACACACACACAGTGAAATACGATTACTAAAGCACTTTATGGTTTAATGCAAGTATAACTGGTTCCAAGATTCAGGGAATAGAGGAAATGGACTGCACAGCTGGAGAATGGAGAAAAGATGGGAGCTGGGGAGAAAAGTGAGCTGAAGATTATATGAATCTGGGGAAGACTAGGGAATGTTTAAAGTAACCATGAATTCAAATGCATGTGCCTTCAGAATCTTTCATAAAAATAACTTCCTCTCTCATGCAGCAACATCTCTTCTCTGATAAAGTGATTACTGGCACGAGGCCGGGACAACCTGTCACTCACATGACCAACATGAGCAATAGCAAACCACAACCATCCAGTGATCCAATCAATTTCCAATGGACAAAATCATGGCCCACTCTAAATGTTTTTGTTTGAGAAGCCTTAGACTAGGACATATGGAACATTGGATATTTTGGATGGAGATGAAAAGTACCTGGAGCTGGGGGTGGATTTCCCCGATGCTGGCTGGGGTGTGCTCTTCCCTGAAGAGCTCTGAGGGCTGGGCTCCATCTTTAATCTCTTCGCCGCCGGAGTCTCTGCGCTCGGTACGGTCGTCTGCCGCTTGCCTGAGACAGAAGAGCATAAACATGAAGTTTAAATAGACAAAATGAAATAAGAAAATACTAGGCAGATAATAATAACGCTATGGCTTATTAATGCGTGAGGGGATTCTCCACCCAAAAATAAATTCTCTCTTCATTTACTCACCCCGGATGTATTTGACTTTCTGTCGTCAGATAAACAAAAATCTGAAGTGAAACCCCCTCAAGAATGACAATCCTGTGCTTCCATGGCACTTTTCGTGAGATTCACAACACACGTCATGTTTTACAACGTGCAATGAGTTCAGTGTTCACAGCGTGAACTCGCATGACACTTGGCTGGAAGCGATGGTTTATAGCAGGGTTCCTCAAACTCGGTCCTGGAGGGCCGCTGTCCTGCAGAGTTTAGCTCCAACCCTGAGCTAATCAAGGTATTCAGGAGTTTGAGGAACCCTGGTTTATAGTAAAAAATAAATAATTTTTCTCAAACACACCTATCGTTTCACTTCAGAAGACCGATTGGTTACAATCATGCTCACTTTGGAGGTTCTGTGCACTTGTGTTATTATGGATACATTTTTTTGTTTGAATAAATCGATGAACTAATCGCCATATCATGCAATTCGTTTAATTGAAATTTTTTATCAATTGAGTTTCTTTGAGTGTACCTTGTTCCAGTTTGTTTGCAGCAGCACGCAGAGTGTTTGAAGTGGCAGCGTTGTCGATAGAAGGCGTGCCAGGTCGACTTCCTGTCCTTGAACTACCTGCTGAGCCACGCCCACCCCCTCGCTTAGGAGGTGTGCGCTTCTTCTGTGAGAGGGGACATAACAAGAGAGCACTGTACCATATACACATGAAACAACATCAGAACAACTTCTCTCACTCTCTCCCTCTCATTCGATTTCTCTCTCCCAAACACACACACATACACACAAATGAAGGCCATTACCACCATGAACAGTGCTGAAGCTGCCTCTCCTTCAATATCACTGTCCTCAGAGCTGTCTGACTCGCCACTGCTGTCTGAAACAAAATACACAATGATCATTGCAAAAAATATTTAATAAATAATAATAAGGATAATGTTAATATTATGGAGAACTATTATGAAGGCCTGTTCACACCAAGAACAGTACCTATAAAGATACCAATAACGATAACTATTTAGTGCAAATTTATTATTTTACTGTTACACTTTTTGAAACATTTTAAATGTGTCTTGACATTTAAAGGAAATGTATGCAAGATTGTGGCCAAAACTGGTACTGCAATCACTTTCAAATTACTGTAGAGCTGTATCCCCTCTCCCCCCCCTGACTCGAGAGGCTGTAGGATCCAGCAGGAACGTAGGCTGCTACAAGGAGCTTCCAATGGCAAGTGACGAGCCCTACAGTTGAGGGCTGCAACTTCAGCTTTTAAATGACAATATCCTGGCCGGACTACTGTTGTCAGTGATATAAGTATTTTAAATTAATATGATTTCTTAATGTCTAGTGACATATCAGGGTGATTTTATGATTCATTGAAATACATTTCTTACATACAGTTCCTTTAAAACTTTATTTAATTATTTTTGTTAATGTATGAATTGATAATTTAGTCCTTTTTATTTTTACATGGTACACCTAGCCTTCAATAAATGTCAAATTGAGTCTGATTTTACCTTTCTTTTTCTTCTTTTCCACCTGCACTGGTGTCTTCTTTCCATCTTCCTCCTCTTCTTCCTCCTTGGCATCTTCCTCGTTCTTGTTTTCTTCCTCACTCTCTTCCTCACTCTCAGACATTTCATCGATTCCTGAAAGTTAGTTGTTAGTTAGAGCTTCACAGAGTTGCCTCAAATCAAATATCTGCATTAGATGAAGTGCATTCCTGCAAAAAAAGGGGGGGGGGGGACCCTTTAGAGTCACCAACCTTTAGGGACATCCTCTCCCTTATTGGGCTTGGTCTTCTCTTGCTCCTCTTCTTCAGAACTGGAGCAAAGAAAGGAAGATGATAATGATCAGACTACAGTTACCATGAAAAGAGGGCTGTTTGCATGTGGCAACAGTAACTGTACATAAAGATTTGAGTGTCATTGGAGTCACCTGCTCTCATCAGACATGTAGTCAACCTCCAAACCCTCAAAGTCGCCATCATCACTATCCTCGAATCCTTCCAAGTCGCTGCCCTTTTTCTTCTTCTTCTTTCCCTTGCCTTTGGGGCCTTTGTCCTTTTTACCTTTCGACTTGGCTTCATCATCTGCATTGAAAGAAGACATTTAGTTCAGAAAGTCCTACATTTGACATTCCTCTTCCTCTCAGACCCTTTGCTCACCCTCTCCATTGCTGCCGTCGCTCTCATCGCTGCTCATTTCCAAATCATCCTCAAGGTCATGTATACGCAGGTCTCCACCCCTGCCTCCCTTCTTCTTCTTTTTCTTCCCTCCTTTTTCTCCTTCCTCCTCATCCTCGTCTCCTCTCTCCTGTTCCCGGAGACGTCGCTGAAGCATGATACTAAAGTGGTTCACCACTTTGTTCCTCCTATATGGAAAAATAAGCAGATGTGATGTTTGAGCTTTGGACATTTACTATCACTACAAACTTGTGGTCTAAGAGGTTGTTCTCATGAATGCAACCATTAAACCAGCCCTCACCTGCCCCACTCTTCCTCTGCCTCCTCGGCTGTGAGTGTGCGGTGTTTGGCCTGTGGTGTGAAGTTATACCAGGCGTGCACAGGAAACGCCTCAAAGGCACCATCGGCACACTGCGTGAAGATGTAGTAGGAAGCGTTCTCTGTGACTCCGCCTTTTTTCAGACCCTTGAATCTGAGTGGAAGAGAAGAACATGAGGTGTTGTCCAAAGGCATGCAACATAATCACACTTGGCCATATGAATCCTGATTTATTTCTTCACAAATTCAGTGTTATTATTTCCCAAATTTCATGTTTTCCATTTAATTATTTCTGGATTCCATTTTAATGGTTTAATAAAATTGTAATAAACAAAAGAGATGCCTAATCAGTTAAATTATTAAAAATTTAATAATTTGTTAATTTTTACAATAACAGTTAATATAAAATGCATTTCATTTTTTTCAGAAATTCTGTTTTACCATTTCATACAAATGTATTCTCAAAAATTGTGGTAATCAAATGAATGCATAGTATTTTAACAATTCAATGAATCTTTTACAATGTAATCAGATGAAACTTGAACAATTATTTTCTTACAAAATGCTGTACAACAATATGGATAAATAATGGTGTGGTATCCCTTAAATTTACACTATGTACATTTTTTGTTGAAAATTCATAACAATTTTCTCATCATCAATCCTTCTTTCAAAGCATGTTTTTGTCTTACCCTGATTCACTATAATAAGGTAATAAGCATTTGTATTTTATAATTTTACAGTAATAGTAAACATCTGAAGTGTCTCAACTGAAGGAACTTATACATTATCTATCGGCTTGAATATATCAGCCAAATTTTCTTATGGGATCGATAATGATAACATGCTGCCGATATATCATGCATCCCTACTTCTAGTAAATGTTTCATGAGCAGTAGGATAATCTCTCTCTCTTTCTTTCTTTTAGTTATGAGAAAGAACTATATTCATCCACAGTCACGCAAAGCCGAGGCACAACCAAAACAATGTTCTCCTGCAAAATGCATGCAGTTTTGTTTAAATGCTAGAGGGCCAAGTTATAGTGTACTTTAAAAAAATATATACTACTATAATAAACTGTATTATTACTTGGAGAAGCGCATTCTACTGTACAATATTACAGAGTTTCTGTCAGTATCTTCAAATTAAACCATACTTTTATTTAGTTGGGTTGTAGTGAAAACCTTTGAGTTTCTGTGTGTATCTAATGGCGATCAAATTACAGCCCTCCTTTTGATTTATCAATCCAAAATTTAGCCAACATCCATGTAAAAAAGGCTATGGTTTGCTGTCACTAACCTCTCTCTCTTAAATCTCCCTCTGTATTCTGAGGCATACACAACACCTTGCCTGAGCCAATCAGCAGCTGGACACATGACCATGTGATCTCCCCCATCCTCACAGAGACGCTAGTTCAGTGTAGCGGGACACGGGAGACAGCTCGCGGAAGTTATGCTGAAGTTTATAAACTGTTATTATATCGCCTTTTGGGTCAAAGTGTTGTGCGTAAGTGTGCAATATTTAATTAAACAGACGATGAGAACTGTATTCGTTTCTGTAAACAAGTTAATATGCACGTGAGGTAACGATGTATATGAATGCGTGTATTCATGGCTATAACTTGCTAGATTGTATGTTAGTGTACATATCGCTATTATTTCCGTGCTAGAGTTATCCTTGTTGTTATTAATACATGTTATATGCCGGCTTGATGCAATGTTCTCAAGTGTTTTTCTATATACATAACGGGAAATAGATGTAAACAATTGGCTTTGCGCAGGCGCCCTCATAGACCTGATGATGTGCCGCTCTAACAGAGCTTTGCAGCACTAACAAGGTGTCAGGTTACAGCTGTGCACTTGCAATAATTTAAGAATTACAGCTTGCTTTATGTTTTGCTTCCTGGTTTTGGGGATAATGTTTATGTTTAATTATTAATCTTAATTTATTGTCCTGTATTGTTGACAATCTGTTTAATTATTGTAATTCATTATCATCATCAGTATTATTATTGTTATGAATATTCATGTTTATGTTACTGTTTATATTTTAAAGAAAACCACATTAACACATTAATACGATCCAACCAGCCAGTCTGTTAAGTGGTGTCAATAAATGGGTTATTCGCAGGAAACACGTGAATCTTCGTGTCGTCTCTAATCGGATCCTCTTTGGTGGGTCAGCTCCCTGAGCCGGCAACTTGGTGTATAGAGTGACGAGCCACTTAAACCCAAACCTTTTTCAATCCAGACATTCAATTCAAATTAAATTTTATTACTGAATTCCACAATTCCGAAATTATAGGGCCCTAACATCGAAAAAGGTGACAGACAAACGTGTACCTTCTTCCTGCCTTGCCGTTAACTTTAAGGATCCAGGGTTGGTCCTCCACCTTGAACTCCTTCGTAACGATGCCATACTTCTTCCTTCGCGATTCCTCTCTCAGTTTTTTTCCAAACTCACTGCCTGCCGCCCCCTCCTGAGTCTCCTCCTCACCATATATACGCCTATTGCTCATGTCCCGCTCCATACGAGCCTAAACATCATAGATAGATAGATAGATAGATAGATAGATAGATAGATAGATAGATAGATAGATAGATAGATAGATAGATAGATAGATAGATAGATAGATAGATAGATAGATAGATAGATAGATAGATAGATAGATAGATAGATAGATAGATAGATAGATAGATAGATAGATAGATAGATAGATAGATAGATAGATAGATAGATAGATAAAAGGCACAACAGGCAGTGAGAAAAAAAAGACAGAGACAAAAATATGGCAAAATATGGAATAAAGTAGTGTCCTTATATAATGTCTGTTTACCTGAGTCCATGTGGAACAACTGACTTTATCACCAGCATTGAAAGCCATTATGTTGTATTTCTTACTGGTGTTTCTGTTGGGCAAAGTAAGAGGTTCTGAGATCAGATATCAATCACTTTCACTGACAAGGATCTATAGACATACACTCTAGTTGAAATTATATAATATACAGATGCTGGTCATATAATTAGTATAATTAAATAAAAAAGTTGATTTATTTCACTAATTCCATTCAAAAAGTAAAACTTGTATATTATATTAATTCATTACACACAGACTGATATATTTCAAATGTTTATGTCTTAATTTTGATGATTATAACTGACAACTAAGGACAATCCCAAATTCAGTATCTCAGAAAATTAGAATATTGTGAAAAGGTTCAATTTTGAAGACACCTGGGGCCTCATTTATAAAACTTTGCGTAGGATTTGCGTCAGAAGTGGCGTACGGATGAAACATAGGACGTGCGTACGCACAGATATATTCGGATTTATAAAACCGTGCGCACGCACATCCTACGCAGTTTTCCCTTAATAAATCACAATCAATTCTAAATATAGCGCAGCTTTTGCGGCTTCATGTCACGCCCATAGTTGCCCATAAATAGTCCGTGAAACGCCCACAAGATTTATTCATCGATTGCGAAATCATGGCAAACACAGAGAGGAAATAAAAAAACTTAACTTCACTCAATGTGAAGTAGAAATTATCGTTGGCAAGGTTGAAAAGAGGATAAAAATTTTGTTTTGGAGGGCACAGTGTGGGCATTACTAATGCCAAAATGGCACTTGAATGGCAAAAGGTTGTAGACGCCGTAAATGCTGTAGCCTCACAACCTCAGACCATGGCCGAAATAAAAAAGAAATGGTCGGACATCAAAGTTGAGGCAAAAAAGCGTCTAGCGCTCCATCGCCAGAGTGTGTCCTCGTTTGCCAGCAAGTCTTCTTGCTATGTGAAGATGCGTTCACTCCGAATCCTTCCATTTGCCACATCTTCTAAGAGCGCAAGATCAGCCATTGTGCGTCATTACGCATTGTGATAGGGCATTTTATTTTCGTCCATTTAATTGCATCTGACAAGCTACAGATGTCGGTTATAATCTACGTGGAAATGGGAAATAGTTCAGTGCAAATGTAATGTCTTGCAGCTTTCTGAATGGTTTTGACATACGTCATACGTTATTTTATCAGAATCCATCCATCCATCCATCTATCTATCCATCTATCTAAATATATATATCTCCCTAATTATCTATCTGTCTATCTAATTGCATCTATATCTGCTCCGCCAGACGGACACATTGACGAGAATATCAGTTTCACATTAGCTATTTCGTTCTGTTTACCATATTATTTATGAGGATGAATTGCATAATATGCCAATATTATTGCAGAACATATTTCACTTTTCTTTTTGCAAATATGTGTTAATTTGCATTTCTGTTGTAATTTTTGTTTGATTTAGTTTGTTTTGCACTGCAGATCGATCAAACGGGTGTTCGTGTAGGCTGTTAATTGTAAGACTTGCTTTGTGAAGTCTTCATGTTATATATAAGAGGCAGTATTGCCATTTCTTTTGCACAACGGTCTACAGTTTCACAAACTTTCACGTGTTCCTTCCATCTGCCGACGGTGTCGCCATTTCTCATTTCACCCGTTTTTGTGCGTACGCCTGGGTCAGAGCTTGCGTGAAGGACCGCACATTTTCCCGTCAAGTTTGCTTTTTATAAATACCAATTATTGCGTAGAGAGCGGCGTACGCCTTCTTTTGTGCGTACGCAACGTTTATAAATGAGGCCCCTGGTGCCACACTCTAATCAGCTAATGAACTCAAAACACCTGCAAAGGCCTTTAAATGGTCTCTCAGTCTAGTTCTGTAGGCTACACAATCATGGGGAAGACTGCTGACTTGACAGTTGTCCAAAAGACAACCATTGACACCTTGCACAAGGAGGGCAAGACACAAAAGGTCATTGCAAAAAAGGCTGGCTGTTCACAGAGCTCTGTGTCCAAGTACATTAATAGAGAGGCGAAGGGAAGGAAAAGATGTGGTAGAAAAAAAGTGTACAAGCAATAGGGATAACCACACCCTGGAGAGGATTGTGAAACAAAACCCGTTCAAAAATGTGGGGGAGATTCACAAAGAGTAGACTGGAGCTGAAGTCAGTGCTTCAAGAACCACTACGCACAGACGTATGCAAGACGTATGCATTTCAGCTGTCGCATTCCTTGTGTCAAGCCACTCTTGAACAACAGACAGCGTCAGAAGCGTCTCGCCTGGGCTAAAGACAAAAAGGACCAAAGTTATGTTCTCTGATGAAAGTATATTTTGCATTTCCTTTGGAAATCAGGGTCCCAGAGTCTGGAGGAAGAGAGGAGAGGTACACAATCCATGTTGCTTGAGGTCCAGTGTAAAGTTTCCACAGTCAGTGATGGTTTGGGGTGCCATGTCATCTGCTGGTGTTGGTCCAGTGTGTTTAGAGCACTTCATGCTTCCTGCTGCTGACCAACTTTATGGAGATGCAGATTTAATTTTCCAACAGGACTTGGCACCTGCACACAGTGCCAAAGCAACCAGTACCTGGTTTAAGGACCATGGTATCCCTGTTCTTAATTGGCCAGCAAACTCGCCTGACCTTAACCCCATAGCAAATCTATGGGGTATTGTGAAGAGGAAGATGCGATATGCCAGACCCAACAATGCAGAAGAGCTGAAGGCCACTATCAGAACAACCTGGGCTCTCATAACACCTGAGCAGTGCCACAGACTGATCAACTCCATGCCACGCCGCATTGCTGCAGTAATTCAGGCAAAAGGAGCCCCAACTAAGTATTGAGTGCTGTACATGCTAATACATTTCATGTTCATACTTTTCAGTTGGCCAAAATTTCAAAAATCCTTTCTTTGTATTGGTCTTAAGTAATATTCTAATTTTCTGAGATACTGAATTTGGGATTTTCCTTAGTTGTCAGTTATAATCATCAAAATTAAAAGAAATAAACCTTTGAAATATATCAGTCTGTGAGTAATGAATGAATATAATATACAAGTTTCACTTTTTGAATGGAATTAGTGAAATAAATCAACTTTTTGATGATATTCTAATTTTATGACCAGCACCTGTAAATAAATAAAATCTTACTTAGGAACTCGAACTACATACTCCGTCGTGGAGGAACTGCTGCTCCCCTGCAAAACATGAACAATCTCTTAGGGCTGAGAGACAGGTTACACCTCTACGAGCTTTTACTGTTGAACTGTACAGTTTGATGATAATATAGATAAAACCTTAAACATAATTTCTAAAATGACAATTTTGTATTGTGCCAAGTCTGACTGACTGTCATTCTGAATGATTATGACTAGATGCTGAGGCACTTACCAGTGATGTCATTACTGCAGAGCAAGAAGTACCCTTAGTGACCTGTAAGAATATATACTGTAATAAGTTCTTTGAAATGGGCCTTGGAATTGCAAAGGCCGCCTCTGGTCATATGATCACCATGTTGGCCCACATGAGGCGACCCGCTCAATGTAAAATAAAACTTTAATGAAAGGAAACAGCTTTTATTTGGCTGTTGATATGACTGGATTCTTCGTATCATGTGTTTTTATTTTATTTTTTATCATAATTATTAATTTTTCATATATTACAGAATGTTACTTACCTAGTCCATAGAAAACGTAACTTGGATTTCAGATTAATAATACTTTTCACATAATATATTATTATGATGTGCATTTCAATGGTTCTACGTTGGTATGATTTTCTTTTAAGAAGCCATACAATAAAAAGTAAAATGTACATCATAGGAAAACTAACCAATTAAATGACATTCTGGCGCCCTTACGTGGTTTTACATACACATTTTAAATAAGTCTTGATTTAAAAGACAATGGAAATGGACAGCATATGTTCGCAATGTCTTTATTATACTGGATGAATACACCGACATTAATTATGTAACGTTATACATTTAAGTCAGAAAACGCGCTAAACTCACCGTAAATCTTTAGTTGTGCTATGGAGATGTTGATGTATGTATGCCTGAAATGAACGTACCTTCTACCGGACAAATAGAGACGATCTTCTTCACTTTACAACACTTGTAGCACCTCGTCCGTCTGCTGATATCGCTTCTTATTTGGGTATTCGATAAGTAGGTATAGGAAATTCTCTTTTAAAAAGCTACACTATCAAAATTAGGGATAAAATGGAAGCAGCTCACACCATCCACAACTCATATTCTTCTTCTCTTCGCTTGTCATTAGCTTCATGGAGACTTACTGCCACCTGCTGTACCGAGTAATTACTGCTAGTGAAGCTTCGAAACCTTGTTTGATTGTTTGATTCGAGTCAGTGGTTCGGAGCTTGAGCAAACTGCCAAAGTCACGTGATGCCATTAATCATGCGGACTGAGATCGCCCTCCAGTGGCGAACCATTGAACACGCCTCTTTGGGTTTTGGTTTTACCTGATCTGATCTCTGATCAGTTTTATACATTTTTAAATGTTTTATTGAGACATTAATACAATTAAAATGAATAATAGTGGGTAATAGTCTCTTATTGGCCTGTTTAGCTGAGCCATAGCCTACATGAAACAAAAAACATGCCATGATTACACAGACAATTGATATTTTATCTTATAGATGATTAGTTAATTGCATTTGATAGATTTAACTTTCAATAAAACATTTGCAATGGGTTTGTAAAAGGCGTTTTCGGTTTTTATGCATGTTTGGCCTGTGTTTTTGTTGCATTTCCACTTCTGACCAGCAGGGGTCACCAGCTCGTGTCGTTTCAAACGCTGCGAAACATTGAATCATATTGTGAAGCAAATGGTTCAATTGATTCGATGCTTTGCAAATCTTCGTTTCTCCCATCACTAGTGTGCGTCTCAATCAGCTCCCTAGTTCAGTAGCCTGGGCACTGATCAGGGAATAAATCAATGGGCTGACAACCTGATCAGTGCCCTGACTACTGAACTGATTGAGACGCACCCTAAATTTACTGCTGTGAGTCTGTGTGCATTGAACACAAATTGTTATTATTGTTATTAGGCCTACATGTTTGAAACAATGATAATCTTAATAAAGAGTTAAATTGTAATTTGTCAAATTACTTAAATAGCCTAGTGTGTAAACATTACTTTAATATGATACCTAAAAATTATTCTGGCTGTGACATCAGCCTTAGCAAGACAATGCAGAGTTCGCCAGTTTTATTCCAAAAATGTTATTTCATTACAGAATGTTCTTAAACACAATGCACAAGCGATACAGTGGACCTTTCAGAAATACTTTTTAAAATCACAGAAATCTCCAGTGTTTAAACACTAGATAGGGGAGAGCGGGGCACAACCTAATGCTTTTTGACTTTCTCAGTTTGTGTAAATTCACTGGTTCAGAGTATTTATTTTTTCCACATTCTTTCACCCATGTCTAGTACAATTATGTGGTTTTGTTTAATGAATACAGTGTATAAGTTAAATGGTTACATAAATGTTCAGTGATATCTTCCAAATATTTTTGTAATTTTGGCACAATTTTTACTCTCTAAATAATGTTGATATGGAAACTAGTATGCTAAATACACTAAGTTTCATCATCCTGGCATGGGTGGAAAGTTTTAAACCATGTGTGTTACAACTAACCCCGCGTTAGGTTGTGCCCCGCTCTCCCCTATTGTTAGTAGGTAGACCGGTTAAATAAATGAGTAAAAAGTGTGTTTGAACATTTATTTATTTATAAGTTTATTTATTTATATTTAAATGTCCACACTGCTAAAAGTTAATATTTACCATTTAAATTTTGCAAAGCAAAAGAAAAGTTAAAGAAAATGCATAAGAAAGCAAAAGAAGCCAACAAAAGAAGAAAAACACACCCACACACAGACCAAATGTTGCTCATTCAGGCTTCACTTTGACCAATGTCACTATGCACCCATAGAGAAGAGAGAGGACGAAGAGGGCGAGGAAGGCACAGGCCATATTCCAGGCCTCTTCAACTGTATCCTGTGCAATAGATTCAGCTCTGATCTCATTCATAAATATAGCCTCTTCAAATATTGCTGTAACATGCAAACAGAAGAAACAATAAGATCATTTGAAGATTATGACATTTCTACAGTTTATTGACTGAATTATTTCCTTGATAAACTTATGTTTTAGTGCATGAAATATTGGATACCTGATTTTTTGGAGATGTTAAGCAACTGGGTACCAGTGACATGAGTGACTCTGCATGTGTACACCTCACCAGGTGCCCAATCTGAAGGCAGCTGCAGGTGACTTCGGATGCTAAATTTTCCATCAGAGCCTTTTGCGGGGTTGGTTTCATTATAGGCATACACTTCAGTCATTCCGAGCAGCCAAGTGATGTTGATGGCAGGTGGACTGAAACCATACGCAAGACACACCAGTTCATTAGCACCCTGCACAAGCTTTGCAGCTGGAGCAGAGTGGATCAACGAAGCTAAAAAACAAACATGAGAGAAACAGATAAGGCAATAGAGTAAATACAGAGCAGTATCAATTCTGTTGTATTTACTATCTTAGTATTTATTGTCTTCTAGATAGATATGTTGGTAAAAATGGTAGATCTACGGTAGAAAGAATTTTTCAAAACAAAAAAAAAAACAAAAAAACAATCCCTGATAGCACCCACCATACAAGTTTCGCAAAGTTGCATTAAATGGACTTTGGGATGACTCATGAAAAACAATGCAAGAGTATGTGTCATCTTTCCACTGTGCTGCAGGCAATATTAAGGCACTATGCATTGAAAAACTTCCTGAAGTGTGAGCAACCACAGGACTGTCAATGAAGCGAGACACATCGAGTTGCATCCCATTTAGTTGCCACTCTACAGAGATTTTAGATGGGAAGAAACCGGTGATGAAGCAAAGAAGGCTGGTATTTTGGAGTCCAGATAGATCGCTGTCTGAGGGTCTGAATATCCTCACAGTGGGTTTTTTGGGGTCTGTGAACACAAGGGCAAAGCGTATAATAATGACAAAACTCGTCAACGGAAGGTTGAGAACTGTAAGAGCTCACCTTTGGTTTTTGAGATGCTCTGCTGCTGTGTGGCCAAAGAGCACAAATGCTTTACCTCACAGGTAAAGACTTCATATTTATTCCATGTTTGATTGGAAACCTTCAACATACTTGACTTGCTTTGAGTGCCATTGGCATAGTCTATAGGTGGTTGTTCAAAGACATTTAGATTTTCATTGACTCCATTCTTTTTCCACTGGATGGAGAAAAACTTGGCACTCTGACCAACAACCAAACAGGTCAAATTATTTTGGGAAGGACCCAGCAGGTAGACATCTGCCTGCTGACTGGAAGGTGCCATCACTATTGGACGGTAAAAATATTTGTTAAGATATTACATTTACTGAATTACATGGTAAGGAAAGAAACTACAATATTCTTGGATGAAATATAAGATTGTCAGATATTGAAACAATTATTTGAACTATGAGAGAGAGAGAGAGAGAGAGAGAGAGAGAGAGAGAGAGAGAGAGAGAGAGAGAGAGAGAGAGAGAGAGAGAGAGAGAGAGAGAGAGAGAGAGAGAGAGAGAGAGAGAGAGAGAGAGAGAGAGAGAGAGAGAGAGAGAGAGAGAGAGAGAGAGAGAGATGACTGGATTTGTGGTCCAGGGTCACGTATGGCGTGTTTACCTGAACAAAAACTGGTGGTTGCAGCTTTTTTCCCACTTCGTCCATTATCAATTTCACAGGTGTAATTGACATCTTGTTCCCACTCTTGCTGTGGCACTAATATCTCACTGTACACTTTTACAAGGCCATCTTCCATCATTGTGACTATGCCTACATCTGTGCCAGTTTTATCCTTAGATTTTGAAATCCACTTGATCTTTGGGTCGAATCCTTTCCCAGAACACAGCAGCTTCTGTGACTCTGAGCCAAATTCACCCACACTGGGAACAACAAGAAGCTCTATGGTAGGATCATCTAAGGGATAAAATGCATCAAATGTCAATTGAAGAAAATATAATACATTCATATACATTAGTAAAATTCATTTCAATCCATGAATTAATGTCTCCAATATAATTCATGTGGTATTGATGAAATAACACTTTACAATAAGGTTTAATTTGTTTACATTAGTTAACTAGTTAACGTGAACTAACAATGAAGAATACTAATACAGCATTTGCTAATATGTTAATCTCAGCATTTATACATTTTTAAGATCAAAAGTTATTTCTGTTAACATCATGCCTTATGAACTACCATGAACATGTTATTGACTAAAACTAACAAAGGTGTATAAGTTCTGTAAAATATAGTGAAGTGAAGGCCAGGTAACTCATATTCAGAATGTGTCCTCTGCATTCAACCCATCCAAGTGCACTGCACACACATTAGGAGCAGTGAGTAGCGAACACACACGCACATAGAGTAGTGTTATATATTGACATATATTGTTCGTTTATGATAGTTACTGCATTAACTAATGTTAATAAATGAGACCTTATTGTAAAGAGTTACCCATTGAATGCTCATTCCCTACCAAAAATGTTTCCAATAGGTTCTGATGCCCAGCTTTTGAGAAGTCTGTGAACTCTGCAAGTAAAGGTGTTTCCTTTCTTCTGGTGCTCAATAGGAATTGTAAAGTGTGTGGTCAGGAACAAAATGTTTTCAGAATTGGTCCAATCCACACACTTGACCTCTGAGATCTCAGAATGGTTGACCTGGAAGTTGATGCAGACCTCACCAGAGGGGAGATCTTTTACAACACACTCCAGCAAAGCACTGCCCGACTGATCGGATTTCTTGAAAGTCCTCCTGATCACCACTACAGGATCCTTTTTCACATCATCTGAAGAGCAAACATACATTTTAATACATAATATGTGGTATTCAGAAAGCAAAAAGCATTTTCGGTGCAAAATTAACAACTCACCAACTTGAATTGTAACTTTCTCTTCTGAGAAACATGGATGTTTAGCAGTGCAAACAATGGTCTCCAGTTTCAACCACTCATCTTTGGGCAAAGTCCAGTTGCTCACAATTTTATTGTGCAGGTATTTGGGAGCCTCAGTGTTTTTTATGGCAGTGTTTGCCGACCATGACACTACAGTGCTGTGTGGCGCTTCAACAATACAAGAAAATGTGACTTCTCTCTCCTCCAGAATGTCTCTGACATTGGCTTTCTTTACTTGGATTGAAGGTTTGGACACAGACTTTGCTGTACAGGTTAAATGAATAAAGTTAGCTTCATAGAATGATTATGCTTAATATACAGTCATTCCTAGCACATCTATAATTTATCTTCATTCATTATCTTCATAAGGGTCATTTTTATACATCACATGAAAGCTGGATAGTTAAGCTTTCCATTGATGTCTGGTTTATTAGGATAGGACAATATTTGGCCGATTTCAAAATCTGGAAGCTGAGGGTGCAAAAAAGTCTAAATATTGAGAAAATCGCCTTTAAAATCCAAATTATGTTCTTAGCAACACACATTACACTGCTAATAATGTTTTTTGTTAATGTTTTTACAGTAGAACAAAATATTTTCATGGAACATGATCTTTACTTAATATCCTAATGATTTTTGGCATAAAAGAAAAATATATTGCCACAAATATACCCGTGCGACTTTTGACTGGTTTTGTGGTCCAGGGTCACGTATGGCGTGTTTACCTGAACAAAAACTGGTGGTTGCAGCTTTTTTCCCACTTCGTCCATTATCAATTTCACAGGTGTAAATGACATTTTGTTCCCACTCTTGCTGTGGCACTAATATCTCACTGTACACTTTTACACGGCCATCTTCCATCATTGTGACTATGCCTACATCTGTGCCAGTTTTATCCTTAGATTTTGAAATCCACTTGATCTTTGGGTCGAATCCTTTCCCAGAACACAGCAGCTTCTGTGACTCTGAGCCAAATTCACCCACACTGGGAACAACAAGAAGCTCTATGGTAGGATCATCTAAGGGATAAAATGCATCAAATGTCAATTGAAGAAAATATAATACATTCATACATTAATAAAATTCATTTCAATCCATGAATTAATGTCTCCAATATAATTAATGTGGTATTGATGAAATAACACTTTACAATAAGGTTTAATTTGTTTACATTAGTTAACTAGTTAACGTGAACTAACAATGAAGAATACTAATACAGCATTTGCTAATATGTTAATCTCAGCATTTATACATTTTTAAGATCAAAAGTTATTTCTGTTAACATCATGCCTTATGAACTACCATGAACATGTTATTGACTAAAACTAACAAAGGTGTATAAGTTCTGTAAAATATAGTGAAGTGAAGGCCAGGTAACTCATATTCAGAATGTGTCCTCTGCATTCAACCCATCCAAGTGCACTGCACACACATTAGGAGCAGTGAGTAGCGAACACACACGCACATAGAGTAGTGTTATATATTGACATATATTGTTCGTTTATGATAGTTACTGCATTAACTAATGTTAATAAATGAGACCTTATTGTAAAGAGTTACCCATTGAATGCTCATTCCCTACCAAAAATGTTTCCAATAGGTTCTGATGCCCAGCTTTTGAGAAGTCTGTGAACTCTGCAAGTAAAGGTGTTTCCTTTCTTCTGGTGCTCAATAGGAATTGTAAAGTGTGTGGTCAGGAACCATATTTTTTTAGAATTGGTCCAATCCACACACTTGACCTCTGAGATCTCAGAATGGTTGACCTGGAAGTTGATGCAGACCTCACCAGAGGGGAGATCTTTTACAACACACTCCAGCAAAGCACTGCCCGACTGATCGGATTTCTTGAAAGTCCTCCTGATCACCACTACAGGATCCTTTTTCACATCATCTGAAGAGCAAACATACATTTTAATACATAATATGTGGTATTCAGAAAGCAAAAAGCATTTTCGGTGCAAAATTAACAACTCACCAACTTGAATTGTAACTTTCTCTTCTGAGAAACATGGATGTTTAGCAGTGCAAACAATGGTCTCCAGTTTCAACCACTCATCTTTGGGCAAAGTCCAGTTGCTCACAATTTTATTGTGCAGGTATTCGGGAGCCTCAGTGTTTTTTATGGCAGTGTTTGCCGACCATGACACTACAGTGCTGTGTGGCGCTTCAACAATACAAGAAAATGTGACTTCTCTCTCCTCCAGAATGTCTCTGACATTGGCTTTCTTTACTTGGATTGAAGGTTTGGACACAGACTTTGCTGTACAGGTTAAATGAATAAAGTTAGCTTCATAGAATGATTATGCTTAATATACAGTCATTCCTAGCACATCTATAATTTATCTTCATTCATTATCTTCATAAGGGTCATTTTTATACATCACATGAAAGCTGGATAGTTAAGCTTTCCATTGATGTCTGGTTTATTAGGATAGGACAATATTTGGCCGATTTCAAAATCTGGAAGCTGAGGGTGCAAAAAAGTCTAAATATTGAGAAAATCGCCTTTAAAATCCAAATTATGTTCTTAGCAACACACATTACACTGCTAATAATGTTTTTTGTTAATGTTTTTACAGTAGAACAAAATATTTTCATGGAACATGATCTTTACTTAATATCCTAATGATTTTTGGCATAAAAGAAAAATATATTGCCACAAATATACCCGTGCGACTTTTGACTGGTTTTGTGGTCCAGGGTCACGTATGGCGTGTTTACCTGAACAAAAACTGGTGGTTGCAGCTTTTTTCCCACTTCGTCCATTATCAATTTCACAGGTGTAAATGACATTTTGTTCCCACTCTTGCTGTGGCACTAATATCTCACTGTACACTTTTACACGGCCATCTTCCATCATTGTGACTATGCCTACATCTGTGCCAGTTTTATCCTTAGATTTTGAAATCCACTTGATCTTTGGGTCGAATCCTTTCCCAGAACACAGCAGCTTCTGTGACTCTGAGCCAAATTCACCCACACTGGGAACAACAAGAAGCTCTATGGTAGGATCATCTAAGGGATAAAATGCATCAAATGTCAATTGAAGAAAATATAATACATTCATACATTAATAAAATTCATTTCAATCCATGAATTAATGTCTCCAATATAATTAATGTGGTATTGATGAAATAACACTTTACAATAAGGTTTAATTTGTTTACATTAGTTAACTAGTTAACGTGAACTAACAATGAAGAATACTAATACAGCATTTGCTAATATGTTAATCTCAGCATTTATACATTTTTAAGATCAAAAGTTATTTCTGTTAACATCATGCCTTATGAACTACCATGAACATGTTATTGACTAAAACTAACAAAGGTGTATAAGTTCTGTAAAATATAGTGAAGTGAAGGCCAGGTAACTCATATTCAGAATGTGTCCTCTGCATTCAACCCATCCAAGTGCACTGCACACACATTAGGAGCAGTGAGTAGCGAACACACACGCACATAGAGTAGTGTTATATATTGACATATATTGTTCGTTTATGATAGTTACTGCATTAACTAATGTTAATAAATGAGACCTTATTGTAAAGAGTTACCCATTGAATGCTCATTCCCTACCAAAAATTTTTCCAATAGGTTCTGATGCCCAGCTTTTGAGAAGTCTGTGAACTCTGCAAGTAAAGGTGTTTCCTTTCTTCTGGTGCTCAATAGGAATTGTAAAGTGTGTGGTCAGGAACAAAATGTTTTCAGAATTGGTCCAATCCACACACTTGACCTCTGAGATCTCAGAATGGTTGACCTGGAAGTTGATGCAGACCTCACCAGAGGGGAGATCTTTTACAACACACTCCAGCAAAGCACTGCCCGACTGATCGGATTTCTTGAAAGTCCTCCTGATCACCACTACAGGATCCTTTTTCACATCATCTGAAGAGCAAACATACATTTTAATACATAATATGTGGTATTCAGAAAGCAAAAAGCATTTTCGGTGCAAAATTAACAACTCACCAACTTGAATTGTAACTTTCTCTTCTGGGAAACATGGATGTTTAGCAGTGCAAACAATGGTCTCCAGTTTCAACCACTCATCTTTGGGCAAAGTCCAGTTGCTCACAATTTTATTGTGCAGGTATTTGGGAGCCTCAGTGTTTTTTATGGCAGTGTTTGCCGACCATGACACTACAGTGCTGTGTGGTGCTTCAACAATACAAGAAAATGTGACTTCGCTCTCCTCCAGAATGTCTCTGACATTGGCTTTCTTTACTTGGATTGAAGGTTTGGACACAGACTTTGCTGTACAGGTTAAATGAATAAAGTTAGCTTCATAGAATGATTATGCTTAATATACAGTCATTCCTAGCACATCTATAATTTATCTTCATTCATTATCTTCATAAGGGTCATTTTTATACATCACATGAAAGCTGGATAGTTAAGCTTTCCATTGATGTCTGGTTTATTAGGATAGGACAATATTTGGCCGATTTCAAAATCTGGAATCTGAGGGTGCAAAAAAGTCTAAATATTGAGAAAATCGCCTTTAAAATCCAAATTATGTTCTTAGCAACACACATTACACTGCTAATAATGTTTTTTGTTAATGTTTTTACAGTAGAACAAAATATTTTCATGGAACATGATCTTTACTTAATATCCTAATGATTTTTGGCATAAAAGAAAAATCTATTGCCACAAATATACCCGTGCGACTTTTGACTGGTTTTGTGGTCCAGGGTCACGTATGGCATGTTTACCTGAACAAAAACTGGTGGTTGCAGCTTTTTTCCCACTTCGTCCATTATCAATTTCACAGGTGTAATTGACATCTTGTTCCCACTCTTGCTGTGGCACTAATATCTCACTGTACACTTTTACACGGCCATCTTCCATCATTGTGACTATGCCTACATCTGTGCCAGTTTTATCCTTAGATTTTGAAATCCACTTGATCTTTGGGTCGAATCCTTTCCCAGAACACAGCAGCTTCTGTGACTCTGAGCCAAATTCACCCACACTGGGAACAACAAGAAGCTCTATGGTAGGATCATCTAAGGGATAAAATGCATCAAATGTCAATTGAAGAAAATATAATACATTCATATACATTAGTAAAATTCATTTCAATCCATGAATTAATGTCTGCAATATAATTAATGTGGTATTGATGAAATAACACTTTACAATAAGGTTTAATTTGTTTACATTAGTTAACTAGTTAACGTGAACTAACAATGAAGAATACTAATACAGCATTTGCTAATATGTTAATCTCAGAATTTACTTATACATTTTTAAGATCAAAAGTTATTTCTGTTAACATCATGCCTTATGAACTACCATGAACATGTTATTGACTAAAACTAACAAAGGTGTATAAGTTCTGTAAAATATAGTGAAGTGAAGGCCAGGTAACTCATATTCAGAATGTGTCCTCTGCATTCAACCCATCCAAGTGCACTGCACACACATTAGGAGCAGTGAGTAGCGAACACACACGCACATAGAGTAGTGTTATATATTGACATATATTGTTCGTTTATGATAGTTACTGCATTAACTAATGTTAATAAATGAGACCTTATTGTAAAGAGTTACCCATTGAATGCTCATTCCCTACCAAAAATGTTTCCAATAGGTTCTGATGCCCAGCTTTTGAGAAGTCTGTGAACTCTGCAAGTAAAGGTGTTTCCTTTCTTCTGGTGCTCAATAGGAATTGTAAAGTGTGTGGTCAGGAACCATATTGTTTTAGAATTGGTCCAATCCACACACTTGACCTCTGAGATCTCAGAATGGTTGACCTGGAAGTTGATGCAGACCTCACCAGAGGGGAGATCTTTTACAACACACTCCAGCAAAGCACTGCCCGACTGATCGGATTTCTTGAAAGTCCTCCTGATCACCACTACAGGATCCTTTTTCACATCATCTAAAGAGCAAACATACATTTTAATACATAATATGTGGTATTCAGAAAGCAAAAAGCATTTTCGGTGCAAAATTAACAACTCACCAACTTGAATTGTAACTTTCTCTTCTGGGAAACATGGATGTTTAGCAGTGCAAACAATGGTCTCCAGTTTCAACCACTCATCTTTGGGCAAAGTCCAGTTGCTCACAATTTTATTGTGCAGGTATTCGGGAGCCTCAGTGTTTTTTATGGCAGTGTTTGCCGACCATGACACTACAGTGCTGTGTGGCGCTTCAACAATACAAGAAAATGTGACTTCGCTCTCCTCCAGAATGTCTCTGACATTGGCTTTCTTTACTTGGATTGAAGGTTTGGACACAGACTTTGCTGTACAGGTTAAATGAATAAAGTTAGCTTCATAGAATGATTATGCTTAATATACAGTCATTCCTAGCACATCTATAATTTATCTTCATTCATTATCTTCATAAGGGTCATTTTTATACATCACATGAAAGCTGGATAGTTAAGCTTTCCATTGATGTCTGGTTTATTAGGATAGGACAATATTTGGCCGATTTCAAAATCTGGAATCTGAGGGTGCAAAAAAGTCTAAATATTGAGAAAATCGCCTTTAAAATCCAAATTATGTCCTTAGCAACACACATTACACTGCTAATAATGTTTTTTGTTAATGTTTTTACAGTAGAACAAAATATTTTCATGGAACATGATCTTTACTTAATATCCTAATGATTTTTGGCATAAAAGAAAAATATATTGCCACAAATATACCCGTGCGACTTTTGACTGGTTTTGTGGTCCAGGGTCACGTATGGCGTGTTTACCTGAACAAAAACTGGTGGTTGCAGCTTTTTTCCCACTTCGTCCATTATCAATTTCACAGGTGTAATTGACATCTTGTTCCCACTCTTGCTGTGGCACTAATATCTCACTGTACACTTTTACACGGCCATCTTCCATCATTGTGACTATGCCTACATCTGTGCCATTTGTATCATTAGATTTTGAAATCCACTTGATCTTTGGGTCGAATCCTTTCCCAGAACACAGCAGCTTCTGTGACTGTGAGCCAAATTCACCCACACTGGGAACAACAAGAAGCTCTATGGTAGGATCATCTAAGGGATAAAATGCATCAAATGTCAATTGAAGAAAATATAATACATTCATATACATTAGTAAAATTCATTTCAATCCATGAATTAATGTCTGCAATATAATTAATGTGGTATTGATGAAATAACACTTTACAATAAGGTTTAATTTGTTTACATTAGTTAACTAGTTAACGTGAACTAACAATGAAGAATACTAATACAGCATTTGCTAATATGTTAATCTCAGCATTTATACATTTTTAAGATCAAAAGTTATTTCTGTTAACATCATGCCTTATGAACTACCATGAACATGTTATTGACTAAAACTAACAAAGGTGTATAAGTTCTGTAAAATATAGTGAAGTGAAGGCCAGGTAACTCATATTCAGAATGTGTCCTCTGCATTCAACCCATCCAAGTGCACTGCACACACATTAGGAGCAGTGAGTAGCGAACACACACGCACATAGAGTAGTGTTATATATTGACATATATTGTTCGTTTATGATAGTTACTGCATTAACTAATGTTAATAAATGAGACCTTATTGTAAAGAGTTACCCATTGAATGCTCATTCCCTACCAAACATGTTTCCAATAGGTTCTGATGCCCAGCTTTTGAGAAGTCTGTGAACTCTGCAAGTAAAGGTGTTTCCTTTCTTCTGGTGCTCAATAGGAATTGTAAAGTGTGTGGTCAGGAACAAAATGTTTTCAGAATTGGTCCAATCCACACACTTGACCTCTGAGATCTCAGAATGGTTGACCTGGAAGTTGATGCAGACCTCACCAGAGGGGAGATCTTTTACAACACACTCCAGCAAAGCACTGCCCGACTGATCGGATTTCTTGAAAGTCCTCCTGATCACCACTACAGGATCCTTTTTCACATCATCTGAAGAGCAAACATACATTTTAATACATAATATGTGGTATTCAGAAAGCAAAAAGCATTTTCGGTGCAAAATTAACAACTCACCAACTTGAATTGTAACTTTCTCTTCTGGGAAACATGGATGTTTAGCAGTGCAAACAATGGTCTCCAGTTTCAACCACTCATCTTTGGGCAAAGTCCAGTTGCTCACAATTTTATTGTGCAGGTATTTGGGAGCCTCAGTGTTTTTTTTGGCAGTGTTTGCCGACCATGACACTACAGTGCTGTGTGGCGCTTCAACAATACAAGAAAATGTGACTTCGCTCTCCTCCAGAATGTCTCTGACATTGGCTTTCTTTACTTGGATTGAAGGTTTGGACACAGACTTTGCTGTACAGGTTAAATTAATAAAGTTAGCTTCATAGAATGATGATGCTAAATATACAGTAATTCCTAGCACATCTATAATTTATCTTCATTGTTTTCAACTTACCCATGCACAAGTTATATTCTTCCTTGAGCTCTCGAGAGTTGTGGGTGGCTTTACAAGTGTACGGTTTGTCTTCATTTTGAGCACCAATAGATATTTGACTTATATAAGTAAAGTTATTATTCACTGTATTAGTGGTCTGCAGTTTTGTATCATCAGCATTGACAGGCTGATCACCTTTAAACCATTTTACAGAAAGTTTGTCTGGGTAGTAATCCTTTATCTGGCACTGCAACACAATGCTATCTCCTTCCTCTCTACTCAGCAGAGCAATAGTGGGTAGAGTGACACGTTTTACTATTAAAACAAAGAAAGAATCAATTAACTTGGGCAAACAGAACATATAAGAGGTACAAAGTTTATGAAAATCAACCATATAAATACTTTTTTCAATAAATGCAAGTAGACATATACAAAATAATGATATAATGATATGGTTCCCCACAAAAAAAAAGCCGTTAATGCTTATTTACATCATGAGAGTTTTTAAAGTTACAGATACTGGAGTAGAAAAAAAAATGGACAGAAAAGGAAATCAGAAACTTGCTTCAGAGAACATAGCAAATAGCAGATGGAAGCGTTAAGTAACAGTCGAGCTGAAATAGCAACCGAAAGCAGAACTGAAAACCATCTGCATCTTTGAGACAGGGTTGAGCACATCTGTACAGGAAAGACACCTGGCCATTTACATAAAATTACTCTCCTGTTATGCAATTTATGCTTTAATATGCAGCATGAGTTTTTACACTTATAAATATTCACAGTAAGAAGATGCCATGCTTCAGTCACCCGAAAAACAAAGTCTTGCAGATTTTGAGAAAATCAAGGAAATGAGGGGAATATTTCAAAACCTTGTGGCCTTTAAATATTCCTGTGTCTTAATAAGTGTTACTCCTTATGCAGTGTATATAAACATATTTAAAGCAACATTATAGTTTATCATGCAAATCAGTGTTATCCCTTGAGATTTTAAAAAATACAAGAGACGTCAAATTGTTTCTTTCTTTTATTAAAGTAAAATCTAAAGACAAACAGCACAATCACATATTTATATATAAAAAAGAAACATTTAAAAAGAGTGTGAGAGAGAGAATAACATAGTCTTGAAGCTGTTTTTCTGTCCTTACAGGGATCTTTCATTTCACCTGAAAGCATAATTTAACACCAATTACAGCAGGGAAAACAACTTCTGTTTAACATTCATTCATATACAGTATATCAAATGTCCATAAAAAAACCGAAGCCACGTTTTTTGCATCATCTCCAGCTCTCCCAGTGATAAGATGCTCCTATAAAATCTGGTCTCGTGTTTATCCTAAATTAAAAATTATCTAGATAAAAGTCTAAAAAGTGTTTACCTTAACAAAAGTAGCACCTATGCTGTAGAACAAGGTGATGAGGAACAGGAAAACAAAGGTTACAGCAGTGTTTGAAATGCCACTGTCATCTGTTTCAATGGGTTCAAACAGGGGATGCTCTATCCACACAATCCACGCTGCGAAAAAAGACAAGAACACTTTAAGACACTATCCAACACAAGCTGAGTATTGATTTTCGTCAATTCGCCTGTCTAATCTTATTAAATATATACATATAAATAATTAAGACAGGTGGACGAAAGGCAGGATTATGATGATTTTAATCAATTCACCTGTCCATCTTGTTTAAAATTAGACAGGAAAGGGAAATCAATCAGAATGTTGTGAAGGACAAAGAACCTTTAAAGAATCATATTGTGTCTGAAATTTTGATTGATTTTTTGAAATTTTATTTATTTAACAAGTTTAATGAAAACATCGACGTAAAGAAAAGTGACCCTGACCATATCAAATAAATAAGCAAAACATTTCTGAATGTGTCTTGGCATGCTGTAGATGAACCGATGTAAGAATTATCATTCTCTATGACCTGAACTGTATAGTGATCATAATATCAAACCATTCAAATGACATACAATATGCAGACACACACTGATAAGCATTTACTCCTGTTATTTAGCATTTTATGTGCCTGCTAATGGCACTTTGTCTTCTGAATAAACTTATTTTAAACATTTTCATTTGTATGTATATGCATTTTTTAAAGGTACTCAATGTATTATTATTATTATTTCAACAGTTAAATTTTTTTTAAATGTCAATTTATGTGGAGTGATGTTATGTTAAGATGTCTTTGTGACCTTTTATGCTCACATACACTGGGACAGAGACATATAAAACTGCAAGAAAACATAAATTAAGTGCACAGGAAATATGCTTAGTTTGTTTTTTTATTTGTTTTTTTTTGTTTTTTTTCCTAAATGCGATGTGCATGAAAATATCTCAAAAAAGCAAGAAGCCACAAACATTAAAGACAAACACAAGTACAGTTATGGACATGAAACTCAAAAACAAAAAGAAACACAAGATGAACAAGATAAACACTTAACAGGCATAACAGGAAGACGTCACATACATAACGATCGATTCCTTAATTGCAGCATGCAGGGGTATTCATACTTAGATTAATTACATCTGACTTATCATTATTATCGACAATAGATCTTATCAGTACGCGCATATTTTTATCAATGCTTTCATGGTACACCACACAACTGTACACTGTACCACTGATCCAGTCTGAAGGAAAGACTCTGATCTGACTGTAGACGGAGAAGTATTTATCAATCTGCATTGGCTGACTAGTTTTAGGCTTGTATTTAGGATCTGCAGGTTCATCATCAACAAGCCAAGACACAAACACCTCCTTTGGGTAGAAATCCTTCACATAACATGTCAGGGTCCTCATTTCATCGTCTTTTTTCTCTGGGGGGGCTAACAGGTAAACAGATGGTCTCATGTGTCCGTCACCTAGTAATCACAATTAAGACCAGAATGATGAGAAAATTTCTTTTTTTTTCTTCTTTTTTTTTTTGCCAAACTTTATATCAATTTCAATTGTAATGAAAATTGTATAAATCAAGAGACCTTGTGGAAGCAAGAACTGTGTGATGTTTTACAAAAAGAAAAACCCATACCATTTTCTCTTCTGAACGTAATCTCCTTGGGTTGTGGTAGACAGTTGTGTTCAATTGTGCACGTAAACACCGTGCCATTGCTCCATTCGTCATAGCCTATAGGGACGTCAAGTTCCACTTTTGCTTGATTTGTGAAATTTGATTTATTTTTGATAACTTTAGTATTTGCCTTTATTTCTATTTTAAAGAATCCAGCTGCTCCAGAAGCTTTGCACTTCAGCACTCCTGTTCTATTTCTCAGCATGTCTTCAGAGGAGGGAGGGACTATTTCACCAGCAATATTGCTGCAGTCTTGCTGATGACCTATGTACAAAAGACAGACATGCAATATAGATTTAGGGATACACATAAAATTAATAAAGCTTTTCAAAATATTCTTAGTTCTCAAGAGGAAACATACCTGTATATTCGGCCTCTCTGGATTCATTCCTCGGCTGGTGCACGAACTCGCACTGAATTTTGGTGTTTGGTTTCTGCCATGTTTCTGCTGGGATTTTCAAAATGCTTGTGGCGCTATACAAGGTTACTGACCCCTCCTTCTCGCTTGTTTCAAAGGCATCTACCGGTATTACATTTTTCCTCTCCTGACCCTCCTGAAACCACTTAAACGAGTACGTTTTAGGCGAAAACTTCCGGGCTAAACACATGAAGGTTGCGGTTCCATTCTCTAATTCCGTTTGTGTAGGTGCTGTTAAGTAGACAGTTGCAGGCTGATCTGGCGGTGGGGCTGGCAACATACAGGAGAAAGCAGAGAGGACGTGAAAAGCACAAGAAAATAGTGCAACATGCTTTATTAAGCAAAGCACATAGGATGCTCTCAGTTGAGTTTGAATGTCAATGTTAAGTGTTGTAGCCTATATTTAAAATATTTTTTCCCCTTTTTATTTTGTTTAACAAGAAGAAATCTCATACGTCACTGTCTATTCCCTGGCATGAGAACAGAGAAAAGGTATTTCTGAAAGCTTATGCCTGGGGTTTTCTGTTCAAACGTTTTTAGAGGTATAAAATCTCAGCTAGTGTAAACATTCACTGTCATCAGACTTTGGTAAAGGACAACTGCTTGACATGCACAGAAATATAACATAGGTTCATTGGCATTAAATCATTCAATTTGACAAAACTATAAGAGTGTGCTAAAATGTCTATTCAAACATGAGCCTCCACGAACATCATCCCAGAAATACAAAACATTGACCCAACAGCAATATACAATAGAGAGAGATACATGAAGTAGCTAAAATGTCAATTGTAAAATGTCAGACATTTGAGAGATGTGACTTACCGGGTGGAGCTACTTTAGTATCTTTACGGCCCTTCGAATTTGAAGCTTCACATGTGTAGGGTTTTTTAGAATCCCAATCGCTTCTTTTCACACGCAGAGTGCTGATTTTGGTGTAGTCCCCTTCTCCCCCGATCGCTGGATACTGCACGAACTCACTCAGCGTTTTATCATTACCATCCTTCCAATTGAAAGTAAGCGAGTCCGCAGGTGAGAAACCTCTTGTCAAGCAGCCGACGGTGAGGAGCCCATCAGTATCAGCAGTACACTGAGCCAGGGCGAAGATCGACTTCGGCGCAGAATCTTGAGCTGCAGAGACATTACATCTTTCTCAGACAATATATTAACAACATAAGAAGTAGCATACACTCTAAAAAAAAAAAGGTCTTCGTCGTAATCATAGGGGAACCACTTTTGGTGCTATATAGCACCATATCTTAACATGTTCTGTATATGGTATTGGTGCTATATAGCACCGTAGTTAGCGGTGCTATATAGCACCTTAGTCAAAGAACCGGTGAAGAACCTCTGAAGAACCGCTGAAGAACCACTGAAGCACCAAAATTGGTGCTATATAGCACTAAAAAAGGTTCCCCTATGATTACGAGCCAAGAACCATTTTGGTGCCATATAGAACCTTTTTTTTTAGACTGTATGCAACACTATTAAACTGCTAGACCTACATGTCAAATGAACAAACGAGCGAATGAGTGAGTAAAATAAATAAATAAATAAATAAAACGATTGATTGAGATTCAATGATTTTAAGTGAGAAGAAATTCACCACCGAGTAATCGTTGCTTTGCATCAAAGTCCCGTGGGCAGATGCATGAACTGCCTATAGTTTAGTAAATTATTAGCCTATTTTACGTGTTTTTTTTGTTTTGGTTTTTTTTGCTTTTAGGACTGGTCATAATTTTTTTTTTTTTTTTGCCTTTAGGACTGGTCATAATTTTTTTTTTTGCCTTTAGGACTGGTCATAACTTTTTTTTTTTTTGCTTTTAGGACTGGTCATAATTTTTTTTTTTTTTTGCCTTTAGGACTGGTCATAACTTTTTTTTTTTTAAAGTAAGATAGGCTACTTTAACAAGTAGACTGGTTTAATTAGAATAAAAAAGTAAGAATGATTACTCCTTACAATTCTAGTTGGTCTCAGTTTTAAGAACCGAATTCCAATTCGCGTAATTTCGATTTCTAAGATTATGTAGCCTAATAAAGTATTATCTAAACTCATTTTAATGTAGGCTATTACTGGATAATGACTAATGACTTTTCATTTAGTTTCAATTTAAACAGTTCTCGTAACTTATGAAAAGTGCAGCCTAAACTAAAAAATTAATTGAATGAAAATTCAAACCTTTCGAGAATTTAAAATAAAAGCACTGTACAGCAGTCTGTAATTTAGAACTATTAAATCATATAAAAAACGAAAGATTGATCATTAAAAAATATACAACCTACATAAACAATTTAAACAAACACTCCTCACACTTCTAAAAGTTCCGTTATTTTATTTTCATTGTGCTTGCAATTAGGCGATGTATTGAATAGTTGGCTTTCCGCTAAATACATAATTTTAAATCTTTAAAACAGGACATTACAGAAACATTTCTAAATCAGTTTATTATTACTATTAGGTCTATCATTATTCTATATATTATTTGTATTTAAAATATCGGGATGGAATCAACCATTTAAAAAAAATAACAAGTTATATTACAGTGGCTGTATCAGTGCAGAAAGTTAAAACGCACCAGTCTAATATTTACACTCTGGCTGTTTTCAGCTTCTAATATTTGAGCAGATTAAAGCAACACATGCGAGAAGAATGAACAAGAAAAGGAGTCGTTTAAGAATAGCCTACTGTTATTGATTTTTGTTCGTTTTTAGCAGCTGAACAATATTGTACAATTATAGCCTTTTTAAATTGAAATTGCATATATGTGACAGTTAAATTAAGACAGTTTTCAAAAGAAAACTCTAACTCTGTTAAAGATATAATCAAAAATAAATAATACAACACGTGTGAAATGTCTTCTGTACGATACAAATGCCCTGTAATTAATCATAAAATCTTACTGTTTGTTACGGTGACTTTGGTGCCGCTTCCCCAGTAGTCGAAAGCCCAGTTACACAATATAGTTTAATGTTACAGTGCGGTATAAAAATGCAACGCACAGAGTCTGTTGAACGAGCGGCCTATTCTCTGTTTAGGCTACTTTAAATGCACAAATAAAATGATTTAAAATGTAAATAGGCCTATTCATAATTAATGCGTTTCTAGCAATTTAGCTTACTAGACCAATGTCCTGACTTAAATTGTTCGAATCGCAGAACAAGAGAATCGCCATTAAAATGTTGCTTTAATGTAAAAACTATTTTTTTTTCTTGACAAAATAACTGCGCACACATTTATCGAACTAAAAATCAGATTTTGATTTGGGGTATTTTTCTTACCTGACGAGACAGTGACCGTGGTTCCTTTTCCCCAGTAGTCAAAAGCATAGTCACACTGACACTTTACCCGGGGATATTGTACAACAATGGCAACTAGCCTATGTGTAGCCTAACCGCTTAGCAACTTTCAATTATTATTCTATAACCCACATATTCAACTATTTATAATCTAATGAATTCTTGCAAAACGGAAATGTACCTTTAGCCAACGTTATTGAGAAGATTAGCTGAGAAATGTAACTTCTTACCAGATGTCACTGTGACCGTCGTGCCTTTCCCCCAGTAGTCAAAGGCAGCGTCACAGTGTTACTTTTAATTTCTTCAGTGCACAAAAACACAAACGATCTTTTCCACTAATATTAGCGAACCAGTTACAACCTGATTTATTTCGTAATTTATTGCCACATTATCCATTATATTTTTTATGGCTAAAATTGTTGTTTATAAGTTAATATAATAAACATATTTTTATTTAGCCTACATAACGATTCATTTTGCTGTTTGGTTCGTAGGCTATAAATCAAAATCTAACTTCTTACCTGATGTTACAGTCACGGCTGTTCCCTTTCCCCAGTAGGCAAAGGCATCGTCACAGCGGGAAGGTTCATGACAAGAGCCATACCATAACCACAATAATACCTTTACATAGGCTATATTTTGTCTAGGCCGACGTTCTCAAAACAATTTGGCTACGTAAGTTCGCACTTTCTTTAATCGGAGAGTTTTACGCATTTCACGGACGCATCCACTGTTAACCAATATAACATGGTAAATACGTCTGCATGTTATTTTGTGACAAGACTAGGCTACTCATCTTCCAAAACAAATAAAAATAAATTAACAGAAAATATCAGCAATATCTTACCTGAGGAAACGGTGACTTTGGTTCCTTTCCCCCAGTAGTCGAAGTACTCGACACAGTGACTCGTGCCTTTGAGTTACTGACCAAAAACCCACAGGAATCAACTGGCGAGAGACTTTCTGGCCAACTTTGTAATATTTTGGCAAAAATAACTTGTGCTTTAAAGCTAGTGCTTTATAGTCACAAAAGCCAAGTTCATGCTTACAAAACACTATAACTGCCAAGTTGAGTTTTGTATATTGTAAACAGGCATGGTGTAAGTTACCTTACAAAGAGCTCTTTGAAGTATTTCCATTATGTAGGGGAAAAAATAGTATTCAGCCAACAACAGCTCAAGCAAGTCTAAGGACTCAAATGCAGTGATTTATTAATCTAAAACAAACATGGAGTCAAGACAAAACACAAGACACGACCATCAAAAAACAATATAGTAATATAAAATACACACAAAAGTAATGATAAAACAAGACAAACTTGTTTTTATTTCAAAATAAAATTCAAAGTCATTTAGACCTTTATTTATCTACTTAAGCTCTGGGACCATTTTTGGGGTTCTCGCACTGCGTCCTAAGACGCTTTGGGGGAAACGCCTCAGCGTGACAGTTGTCTGAAACTACTATCGAATCACAGCTATCCTATTTGACCGGTGACAGCCCACACTCTAAAAAAAAAAGGTTCTATATGACACTAAAATTTGTTCTTGGCTCGCGTAATCATAGGGGAACTTTTTTAAGTGCTGTATAGCACCAATTTTGGTGCTTCAGTGGTTCTTCAGCAGTTCTTTTGCTAAGGTGATATATAGCACCACTGACTAAGGTGCTATATAGCACCGCTACCATATACAGAACATGTAAAGATATGGTGCTATATAGCATCAAAAATGGTTCCTCTATGAATACGACAAAGAACCACTTTTAGTGCCATATAGAACCTTTTTTTTTTGAGTGCATGAGGTCATCAATGTGCGACCAGGAAGTATATAAGGATGCCTTGCAACATGACATTCATCTTTTTGTCTTCAGGGACTGTTCTGTCTGAAGTACTTCGAGTTAAGGTAATACAAATTCATTATTTGATGCACACGAGCTGTGTGTTTACTGCCTGGGATCAAGAGCATTCACAGTCAGTTCTTATGGACCTGTTTGTGTGAATTGTGAGCGTTTTTCAATCTGAGATTGCTCGGCTCTCGTCTGGCTCTCTTCTCGAGGGAAGAGGGTTCGGCATCTGGGACTGGTGGTGCGGGTCCCAGATGGAGCTCGCCGATCGTTGCGAGAGGGTGGTGAAAAGGCCTCCCTGAAGGCTTGCTATCAGGTAGTAGGCCTCACCAGGCCTCCTTGAAGGCGAGTTCCCGAGATTGGGCACTTTCTGCTGCTGGTTCCCTGCAGAAGGGAACCTATTGTTTTTAGCCTACAGCTTGGTTTACCTACCAGGTCAGACTCAGTGCTCCCTTCACTGAGGGTTACTTGTGAGCATGCAGCCGCCTGTGTCTGATCAGATGGTCGCAGGCCTCTCGTGAGGCCTCCCGGTTAGATTAGTCCGTAGGCCTGTCCAGCCTCCTTAGCACTTTGAACATAAGTGCTTTGTAGATCCTTGGATCGAGCAGTTAGACTCCCCTCGCTAGCAAGGGTTGTAAAGTGCTACGCTGAATAGTGCTCTCTAGGATACCCATCTCTGAGATCCGGTCTGACGGGTACTGACAGTTTTCAGTCCCTCCATCTGGATGCCTCACCGAGGCATGTGTCCAGAGGCTCTGTTGTTGAACAGACAGCGTTGGCCAAACCACAGGGTCCAATATAAGTGGCATGCGGTCAGGCCTCCCTGGTGGCATTGGGGTGAATATGTTCCCCGAGTAGTGATTTGGCTGGGGCTCCCTCGGGTCCCCTAGCCACATTCCCTTAAAGGGACCCCTTCTGTTGACCTGGGTAGGACATCATGTAAAGTGCATAAAGGTTCCTCTTGAGACTTATAGCTTGGGCTATGACCGTAGGGAATGCTGTCATTGACAGCCCAGTGTGACCAGAGGGAGAGTGGTTCGGGCATTTAATTTGTATTTGCTTGTTCTGACAGTTGTCACTGCCAGTGGGCATGCACTCCCCTTAGCATGGCGGCATGGGTATATCGTTCCCCAAAGCGTCTTAGGATGCAGTGCGAGTTCCCTTTGAAAGGGAACGTTCTCAGGTTAGAACAGGGAATGAGACACTGCGTCTCTTTGCCATGCCTCGGGACCTGCCTGCCTAACAGATGATTCCGACTCCCTTCAGACGATAAGGTGAATGTCATGTTGAAAGGCGCCCTTATATTCTTCCTGGTCGCACATTGATGACATCATGGGCTGTCACCGGTCATTAGGATTGCCGCAATTCGATAGTAGTTTTAAAATTGAAAATAGAAAATTAAAATAGTAGTTTCCTCAAAGCGTCTTAGGACGCAGTGTTCCTGTTCTAAGGGAACATCGGTTACATTCGTAACCTGAGAACGATTTCTGCCTGGATTTGGCCTACCCAAATTGAAAAGCTTCCCATACACTCACATACAGTGGTCTAAATACACAATTTTGGTGTAATTTTAAAGGAAACCCTTTAAAGTTTCATAAACCCCTGCTAAAAGTAATAAACATAGTATATGTTGTCTGAGCTGTAATCAATTGTAATTGTAATTGTCTTTTGTCTGTATCATGTTGTATTTAAGATTATTCGTCTTCATGTGCTTACTTATACAGCCACTTGTGACAGAAGACCGGCCTTAAACATTAGTTATTTTGCATGTTTTCTTTCTCCCCTTTTTGATTTCTTTTTTTCCCCATGGACCTGCCTGCTGTCCAACTTCTCTGCTTGGTGCAGAGGGACCGTCAACTGGAGGATCATACCCGAGACTAAATCAACCTGGCATGCCAAACTCACTACCCAGACCGCTTGCCCTGTGTCTTTTATTACATCAGCCTTAGTGAGCGGTCCAAGCCTGCAGTGAGAGATGATAGAGCCAGAGCCTCCCAGAGAGTCTGACCAGATGTGTGTGCCGGCTACATCGACCGTTCCTGTGGGGCTGCTCATGGAGTTTGAGGGCGTGGAGTGGAAACCCTGCCCACTAGTGATGCGCGGGTCGGCTTTTTTTCCAACCCGCGGGTCCTGCTTTTATGAAATTATTTGGCCCGCCCCAGCCCGCACCGCACCAGTGTATCAATTTTAAAACCCGCCCCGCCCCGCATCCGCGACCATTAAATAGACATACTAGCCATTGTAATGTAAATGAAAACAGCCTTTATTTCTGAAAGTGCTTGGAAACATGGCCCTGTAAACTGGCAACACCAAACGATTATTATGAATATGAACCATAAATCAGGTCATATTAATAACAAGATAATGATAAAGATTTTCAACCTTTAATTTTCACCAAAGTAGCGTTTGGATCTTGAAGGCTTAACCATTTTTTATTTCAGATTTGTATAGGCAGTTTATAGCCTCCGCTACATAACCACTAAACTTTTGTTTTATTTAGCACACAGAAATGTTCATAGCGTGTTTACATTCGCTGTGCAAAAAAAGAATGACGTCCACTGTACCAGATTTAATCTATTTCGGCTAGACTCCAGCACCTCGTCTTCCATCTTCACTTTTATCTCTCCGTTTTTGTTGTCGTGGCTGCCGATGGTGGGAGCTGCTCGGCGCGCAGCTGTCATGACGTGCCGCGTGATGCCAAAGGCTTGGGGACATCATGCAAGTTACGTTGCTACGGCTTTCGTATTGTAACCTTATCAAAAAAACCTAATAAAATATGAAAATAGATACTCCCAAATATTTTATATAGGCTATAGGGAATTGCAGGCAACATACATAGATTTTTTTATTTTGTTTTTAATGACCCGCCCCAACCCGCCCCGCAAATAAGTGAAGATTTCTTAACCCGCCCCAACCCGACCCGCAGGTTACCCGCGGGGCCCGCGGGTTATGAGACGACCCGCGCATCACTACTGCCCACACATCCACAGTCGAGGTAATGCTGGATCCAGTCTCTTCGGAAAGTTATGGTATGGATGAGTTTACAGAGGATGTTTCCCTTTTTTTCCCATCCCCACTGGTCCCGCCCAGCTCAGAGTTTCCTTTGTCTCCAAAATTCCTGCCCAGCCTCCCTCACCCACCTCCTCTACCAAAACCAGCCAGTGTGTCAACTCCACCTCTGCTGGGCCCCTCCAGCTCCCCTACTCATTCATCCACCCCGCTGCGTTGCATTGATGCGCAGACTCCATCCTGGCTAGGGGATCACGTGGCTCCATGTCAATCCTTCGAGCCCTCACTCAGCTCCACCAGGGTTTGTAAGTCCTCAGACTCCACTGAGCTCCCTCGTCAACTCCAGCCCCGCATTGGTGAGGCGTCAACCCTACTACACCACGGTTTTCCACTCCTCTGGCTGTGCCTTGTCCCTCCATGCCTTTGGCACTGTCAAGATTCTTCAAGTCCCTTGACGCTGCTGTGGTCTTCCATCCTGGCTGGATTCTGGGTCATCATCCGGCTCCCTCTGCTGCTGGCTCCTCCCTTCTTCCACTCCCCCATACACTGTTTTGCCTGCTCCTGACTGTGTTTGTCTCTCTCCTGTTCCTTGTCCTCCACTAGAGCATCCGCCCACCGTGCAGTTGGACTGTTAAGGCACAAGGATACACCTTTCCAGAGGGGGCGTACTACATGCCTACATGCCCTGTTTTGGTTTAGTTTCATTATGTTTTTGTTCTGTTTTCCTGTTTGCCTGGAGTGTGCCAGTTTGCTCCCTTGATTATTATTTAACTCACCTGTTGTTCAGTTAACTAATTTATCTTGTGTGTTTACTCCCAGTTTTGTTCAGTTCTTTATCCAGTCTCATATTGGTTTTGATCTGGTGTGTTTCTCCTGTGATTCTTCTATGTATTCTGTGGATTATTGGATTAAAGACTTTTGATATTCGAATAGACAGAGCTATTCGTCTTCATGCACTTATATTATTCAGCCACTCGTGAAAGTGCACATTCAAGTAAAAGTTCTCATTTGTTTGCAGAGCATATGGTTTAAACAAAGTAATTATTACATGCTTAATGTAAAAAATATACAAAATAAAAAATGCTATTGTTAAACATCAAATGTCAGTGAGCATTTATAGAGGAGAAAAGCATAAGGTTATTCAAACAGTTTATTCATGAGCTCAGAGGTTTGATTCTGACAGCATCACCAGGAAACACCTGCATATTTGAGGGAAGAATCCATCCGATCTGTTAAAAATATATTACATAAACAGTCACAGTTAGCCATTTCAGTTTCAGTTGTAGTTCTGATGTCACAAAAACAGGATTAACTGGATTCACACAAAATGTTAAATTGAGTTTAATAACCCCCCCCCCCCCCCCCCCCCCCCAACAGGAAAATAAAAATGCTGGCATATTTGGGAAAGAGGCATCAAAATACACACACTCAATGCAATAATATTCATGATTCATGATGACATGCAGTAAATTACACTGAGATGTGTTGCAGAGTGCTGCACAAAATGGTGCATATCCATACCATAATGTTAGCCCCTTAACATTGTTGTATAAGATGGAGATGATTTGGACCCAAACTCTATTATAATTCCTTTCTTCATTTATTTATACATTTTTTTATATCTATTTTTTTTTCTGTGAAGCCTTACGGTGAAAAATAATGATGGAATAGAGAAACACGTAATGGATATAGTGATCATTAATTTACAGATGTCTCTGACCTTTTTGTAGTGGACTGAAATACTGTGTGCCCCCCGTATACACAGAGAGACAGTCCATAACAAAAACACACCTCTCACAACAGAGCTGTTCATATGTCACATCCTGGTGTTAAAGTTTAAGTCCATTTCAAGTCTGCTTGCAGAGTGTGGTTTAAAGTTTAAAAAAAGTAAATATTATTTGTTTGATACTAAAATTATAAAATATCAAAGCTATTGTTAGACACCAAATGTCATTGAGCATTTATGGAAGAAAAGCATAATGTTATTTTAACAGTTGGATTCACTGCAGTGATAAATCATTTACAGATGCTTCTGATCTTTTTGTAGTGGACTGAAATACTGTGCCCCAGCTCCCGTCATACACAGAGAGACAGTCCATAACAAAAACACACCTCTCACAAAAGAGCTATTCAGACAGATCCTGGTACACTGTAAAAAGTGATCAGTTGACTTACCTTAAAAAAAATGATTAAGTAATAAACTTCATGTGTAACTGTAAAAATTAAGTTATGTGAACTTGACAATTTCACATAACTTATATTTTCAATTAAGCATTATGTTTATTACTTAATCATTTTAAGGCAATAGGTTTCCTCACTTTTTGTAAGTAAGATCAACTTTTTACAGTGTATCAAATAACAAACATTTATCTGATTTTAAGATAAGCGATCATAAAATGTTCACATACCAATGCCACTATTTAGTATAATATACCAGAAAGAGCTTAGTGTTTATAATATGTGGATGTAACTTAGAAATTGAAACTTGAGTTAAAAATAAATAAATAATAAAAAATTATAATATACAATTATACACCATAAAATGTATACACAATGAAAGTTTGTTGAGGGCTGCTTTAAGAGGTCAGTGTTTACTGTAAGGGGTTTATGAAGTGAAATGTTTCACTGTGGCCATTCCATGCACAGTGATGCATGACATTTCAAATACTCCTCATCCAACAGACTTCAACCTCTTGACGGACGAAGCACATTTTCCTTTCTGCTGCAGGTTCTAGCAATTAAAACGTTTAAATGTAGCTATATTTGAGATGTTTAATGCCATTATTATGCCATGAATTTATTTAAACTACTAGACCATATTAAGCGGTGGACCGTTATGGATGAAAAGGTTAACCTTTTACGGTTAACCAATATTATTATTATTTTTTTGACTTAGGCTGAAGTTTTCGTCATAACATTTACCACTGTGTCCGCTGTATTGCACAATGATCCGAACTATATCAAATACTTTCATTCATAGGCCGACGTCGCTTGAGATTTTTTTTTAACGTTCCTTCAAAGACTTGAAATGATAATATAAGCACAGTCAGCTATATAGACTGTATTAACCAGACACAGAATAAACAACATAAATACTGAATTCTGTTTAACGTTTCACAAATGACCTGAAGACATTTAGACCTATAGGCCTATTCTATAAGAGGCAAATTACTCCCTAAAAGTCTGACTGCTAATAAATATATTAGCATGAGTCATATATACGTTCATCAAAAAACTTTAATAAAAAAATTACCTTTTATTTTTTGTAAAACTAAAAAGTAAAAACACTTTAATTCGTCTTGCTCAATGAATGTTTCGTTAGCTCTCGGGTCTTCCTTTGGTTTCCTCTCTGCTAGTCTCGGGTCTCCTAGAGTTTATGTACACATGTAAATCACTGTGGTTGTAGTTATCACAGTGGTGTAAAGCCAAACAATAACTGATGTCCCAGTATACTGTTTAAAGCAGTCTAGAGAATTTACAGACTTTTCAGAAAAGTATTGTAAAAGCCTTTCAAACAACAAATAGGCCTATTCCAGCATACAAAAAGGAGCTATAATTATGGAGTAATATTTTTAACACAGCTTGTAAATGTTTTAATTGAATGTATATTTGTGTGTATAGCAATGCATGATTGTATTTCTTTCAGGAGATTTTTAACTCTCATGCTGTAGCCTAGAACTTGTTCTAGCGACTTCATGGTTGAATAAAGCCAAGGTAATCTAAATAAAATATTAAACGCTTTCTCATGAATCTTTAATAGCTACTTTATTCATTTTGATTAATATTCCTGAAAATGATGCTGGGAAGACTCAATTACTACGTCACTTATTGCCTTCATTCTAACCCAATTATATTCTCATGCTCACCGTATAAAAGACCGGTACTTACACATGTTTGAGTTCGCAGATACTGAAGCGACGATTACGCAGATCTGAAGCGACGATTACCCCCATCCTCCCCACCACCACCAGGATGGTCCTGTCCATACCTCCCGGGGGGTCGGCTGCGCCCCTGCCCTCATCTTCAGGCAGGAATTGCAGATCCGATACCCTCGGATTATGCCTACGGACGGGGCCTACGCCAAATTGACTTTGTATATTATTAGCTTGCTGAGCTATTATTAAATGCACTATTGTCGATATAATTCTCCAGAGTCTTTCCTGCAGAAATTACATTTCTGAAAACTATATTCAGATGTCCATGATCGTGGGAACCCTAACTGTTCACAAAAACCGTTCAATGCGCAACAATAAGAAGAGCCGCTGCTAAGAAATGCATTTCAGAAAGTTTTTGATTATTAAAATCTCATCAAAAGTGCATTAGGCTGTTGGGGAAGACGGGGACACCATGCACTGCCTTTTAGCTCTGCCTACTGGCGTGTCACAGTACTGGACTATTTATCGTTGAAATGTTTGTTGCCTTCTGACAATGTCAGTTGTCCTTTTGTTTGTACATCATTTTGTAAGTAATTCATTTTGTGATTATATAGTTTGCTTATAATTGAATCCAGCCATGTTATTTAATGCTGTTTATGACTATATATCAATATTCTTTTGGGAGCCTATTCAAGCATCTCTGGCCAATATCTGATATCTGACACATCTGATATTGAGCTCTATTCAATTTTTTAAATGTTTAATTCAGACTTCTGTTTTATGTAGCCTACAGAGCCTAAAAGTCGAGTGGTGAACTAATTCATAATTTGAATGATGTTGTCAAAGTTTGCATAAATGGGTGTTTATGGCAATTAAGTTGTTTTTCTTTTTTCTTAAAAAAAAAAATTTTCTTCTCCAAACTGAGATCACTGCTTTTAAAACAATTAACACTCAATTGGACATTGGATGATTTCAGCTTACCCCAGGTATCGGCTGGGGTTAATAATACACACATCACAGGAAATGTATGATTTATTCCTAATTGTTTAATAGTTGTTGAACTATTTTCTAAAGTAACAAATTTAGTTGTTATACAAATAAAAGAATAAGCATGAGAAAGGGAGAAGAAAGAGGTGGGGAGAGTTGAGGAACGGGTGTAATGAGAGGGAGAGTGGAAGAGGTAGAAAGAGATCAGGGGAGAGTTTAAGAAAAGGAGAGGGCATAGAAAGAGAAGAATTGGAGTGTCACAAGTCTGTTCTGTTTAGTTTCTTTATCATGGACTTTCAGTTTGTTTTCATTCATCACATGCGTTTCTTTGTTCTATTTTCCCGCCACTCATCGGTCACCATGGACACTAACTCATCACAGCTGTTCATCATTTGAGTAAATCATTTGTGTATTTAAGTTCCTCCTTCTCCTCTTTTCAGTGTCTGGTATAGTTTGCGAATAGCACACATTTTCATGTTCTTTGCGCGTTAAATAAATCTTGCTGTTATTGGGAAATATTCTTCTTCATCACCTTTGACCTGGGATTGTTACAGGGGGAAAAGATGGATAAAGTTGAAGGCATTGGTGAAGTGGAAAGAATATGAGGAGAAATTGTAAGAAAACATGAATAAAAAGGAAGGGGACAGCAGGATGGAAGATTGAAGGGAAAAGTACAGAATTTCAAAAGAAACCTGAGTCACCCTCATGGCCTCTTCTTGAGAGAAGCTTACATCATATAAACAGATCAAAAGTGTTACTATGGCATTCCACGTCTATTTTTTTAGCTTTGTACTATACTATGATTGCTGATAGTATACATTTGTAGTTTGATAGGCAACCTTAGTGTAACAAGTTCTGTAAATGTTCTATTGGGGCAGGTCAGATACCTGTGTCTCTTCTTTTATACACCTATCCTTCTCAATGTTCTTTTTATTATTTCCATAACCTGAATAATTAAGTTATAACCATTTTATACATTTGATAAATCAATTAATCTATAACCTCTCTATATTTTAATGAGTGATTTTGGAGATTTTAGTATTATTTGCTGTGTGCTTGTGGAAACACATTTCTTTAGGTGCTGCTCTGATGTCTGTGTTAACTGTGCTGACAGGCGAATGTTCTTGGTGTGTGTGTGTATCAACACCCCGGGAGAACCTCTCTCTGCATGTGTTGAGCTATATGTCATCCTAACGTGACCTCATGTCTACATAGGTCACAGGTCTACGTGACTTTTTGGGGACTCAGAGAAATGTACCTCTTTTTATGTGCCTTTATTAACTAAATAGAATAAATTCACTTCTGTACTAGATGCCATATCAGCATGTTTTGGAAAAGTGCCTTGTTGATAGTTAGTTAAGATGTTCCCAACCTTGAGGAAACTGTTATTCTCTGGAGCTTTTGTGTGTGTATGTGCTTTGTATGATCTTTGCAGATCCAGTACTGGAGATGGAGTTTAGCCGTGTTTCCACCGAAATTACCCGGAACTATTTGTACCAGGAACTTTTTTCCCAGGAACTTTTTCTCCCCCAGACCTGCTGTCTGCGTTTCCACCGCGGTCTAAAGTACCGGGAAGATTAGGCAAATTAGTCTGGTGATGTAGGACTGCGCGCGGCGCGACTGCTCCTTCCAGTCAGCGACGGACAGTAATAATTTTTGCGCGATACATGTCTGCAACAATAACAAGCGGAGGAGATGCAAGCAGCGCTGCTTTTGCTGGTTATATATTGGTTTACTAAAGAGGTCATTAACAAAACGGCGGAAAAGAGACGAGCACTGATACTAAAGCGTATTCGTAAAGCTATATTTAAAATATGACAAAGTATGTTATTATCAGCTATTACGGACATTGACCGTGAGATTGCTGAGACAAACGCGTGTCATCAGACAGAAAGAGCAAGACTGATATTTACTGAACGCTGTTCGATCCTCGCAAAAGACTTTTAAAAATGCCAGTTGAAATAAAATGCTGCGTGAGCTCAACCAATCAGCATGTTCAGCACCCAAGTCCAACCCCCGAAAGTTCGGGAACTTTTCAAAAGTACCACCTCGCAAGCAGGGCCGTTTGGAGCGGGAAATATTTACCCGGAACTTCATTTAGACCCTGGTTCCTGCGGTCGAAACACACCGAGTTCCCCCCCAAAGTTCCTGGTTCCGGGGTAAAGTTCCTGCGGTGGAAACGCGGCATTTCTGCAGACGATGGCAGACCTGGAGACGTCTTTCTTTGACCTCCGAGGTCATTGTAATCCAAATCTGGGACTGGGCGACAACGAGCCTACGCATTTTTAGTGATATGTGCTCCTATCTGTTTACGTGTGGAAAGTTGCTTACGTGCATGTTGTTAGAGCCAATCAGAATCATTCCACATGACAATAATGACGTGGTTAGACCTTGAAAACAGTATAACTGTTCAGAAATTGTATGTACGTTAGGCGGAGGCGGGGAGACTGTTAGAGGGAGTGCGGCCTACGAACTCCTTGAGAGACTTGAAGCTGGCTTCTGCTGATGAAACTGCAAACTATTCTTCAGTAAATTTTTCTTTAATTAATCTAACTCCTGACTCTTGGTCTTCATTTCTCACTACTGGTCCTGGGTCCTAAGCTGTTACCCCAACAGTTCAAACATTTTTCAAGAACACAGGTGGATGGCCAAGTTTGTTGTCAATGGAATAAGAGCATGCCATTGTTAAACAATACCACCAACCACAATGGAAGTCCTGTTGAGGCAGAAGAACGTGTATAACTGTAACGAAGTCCACTGAGGCAAGTTGAAAAACCCAAGTGCAGCTTTTATTCCAAAATGACCAAAACATAAAACAAAGACTTGGCTAAACAAACAATAAACAAATACTTGCCAGGACCACAAAACTCACCAACAGCAGTTACACATACAACAACAGACAAAGATGCATGGCAAACATGAGGGCTTAAATACACACAGACAAGTGACACCTGTGAATAGTGATCAAACAATAAACCAATGACAGAACAAGACACAAGATCACATGAG
Source organism: Romanogobio albipinnatus (assembly GCA_023566225.1). NCBI lineage: Eukaryota > Metazoa > Chordata > Actinopteri > Cypriniformes > Gobionidae > Romanogobio > Romanogobio albipinnatus. The sequence continues at coordinate 29,376,348 of CM042240.1, read as the reverse complement.
GGCATGGGAGTCACATGACAAGACCAGGAAGTGCATGACAAGACAAAACATGACTTAACATGACAAACTGCTGGGGCCCGTTCTTCGTACCTCGCTAACTCAGTTAGCTGGATTTAATTGTTGATGATTTGGCATGATCTTGGATTGTTTGGTTATTCGACGCTCATCCTGGGGCCCGTTCTTCGTACCGCGCTAACTCAGTTAGCTGGATTTGATTGTTGAGGATTTGGCATGATCTTGGATTGTTTGGTTATTCGACGCTCATCCTGGACTTGCTGTCATAGCAACAGGTCCGTAAGCTTAAACCTGCTCGCGAGCAGGCTTATTTCATGTAAACAGGATTAGATTACATCTTGAGGTGATACTTAAAATCTGTCCCAGCCACTGCTAGTTTATTCTAGTTTATTCATCATTACTGAACCAGGGGCAATAATAATAATTTTAAATATTAATAATATACAAATTTTAAATTGTATATGTATATAATATTAGAATGTTGTGTATAATTCTATAGACACAGCCACTTGATTGAGCGATTTATTTGTGATGGAATAATTACTTTATAATTTTATTGGAGGTTTGCACACATGTTGTACAGTTAATCTGAGCCGTGCATTAATTTAAGTGATGACGGATATTATGGGATGGCTTGATGCAGCGCAGGAGATGCAGAGAATTTGATCTTGACCCTTAAGAAACTTTAATACTGTCACGTTACAAATCTGCTTCAAATTGAATTAAAAATTGAATTACAACATTGAAATAAAAATGTAAAGGGTGTACAAATACTGTATAAAATCGTGAATATAAATAATTGGTAATCATGTAAAAAAAAAAATAAAAAAAAAACTTTATCATTGATCTATTATAACTTTTATGTTGGTTTGGTCGTTTAGGTGTTTCCTTATAAAGGTCCAGATATTCGTGTTTTTTTTTTGTGTGTAATTTGCCAAGTTTTTTGCCAGGTGGCTTTTTTAATTATATGATGTCATTACGTTGCTGTCTTGACGCCAGCCAATCGCTGCATTGCTGATCATGGTTTCGAGTATCGATGCATCTGCCCTCTTCAGGGAAAACAAGAACGCGCAGTGATCTTAGATCATTTAATCCAGATATTTAAATCCTATCCGCAAATACGTTTGAAGAACCAAATTAGCCAGACATCAGTTATCATGATTAAAAGATCTGGGATCTCAGATGTATTAAGCGAGGTACGAAGAACGGGCCCCTGAAAACATGAACTAACACCAAAACACCCTGTGACAATAACAAAACCCTCCATTGAAGAACTTTATGATAATAAACATGTATTTTCATTAGTGTATTTGTGTGTCTATAGCTGAATATGTAATAAAAATCACTGGAGAACAGACCTTTGATGATATCCTTTCCTTGTAATAAAAGCATTAAATAAACTGCAGTAGTTATGCAAATGAATATTGAACTGTTTCGTCAGCATAAGAGTGTGTTTAGTTTGCTGTGTTAATTGTTTTGAGAGCAACTACATTCATTTGAAAAAATGTGTCAAATTGATTGAGAAAAAATGCAACAACATGTTTTTCTCATTGTTCCTGTTTTAAGTCAATTTTACCACTTGGTGGCGCAAGGGCCTTCACAAAAACAAGCAGGTTTGTGCTGCTCATCCAAATGCATGAAACACGTGCATTATTTGAATACTCTTTTGTGTTTTTTTTTTTAGTAACTGCTAAAGCAGAAACTTCTTTAGAAACTAAAACAAAGGGAGTAAATGATATGCGGGGTGAAACGTGAGCATCAAATGTACAAATATTTCAGTAATGCTCTTTTTAAATATATCAGTAAAATATAACAAATAATGTTTAATTTTAAATGTAAAGTAACATTGATATCACAAGAACACTCAATGGATACAATACTTTATAACTATAACATTTAAATAAATCCAGTGCAAAATCATATTTCTTGCCTCTTTGATATATGCACTCATGCTCCTGTATTGCCTTGTTCTTTTTTGATTTCTCATGTTATTATTACGTTTTTAAAAAAATCCATAAACATCGTTGGTAACACTTTAGAATACTCTTCCGTCATAACTACACAGGAACAAATGAGTAATGCACTATTAACATTCTAGTAACAACTATTAACTAACAAGAAACTCTAATGAACAAATTAGTAAGTAATAGTGCTAAGTTGAAGGTGGTAATTCACTATTAGCTAATCAATAACTACTACATACAGATTCATAATTAACATGAATAATGCATAATGTATAATTCATTCTAAAGTGAAGGTCATAGTAACCCATAAGTAATGACTCAAGTATTACCAAATACTAATCCTAATAATTAGTCATTATTTTAGAAGGATGTCGTAACACAGTACTAGAGTTGTTGTGTTTTTCACTTAATCCAAATACTGATCCAAATGATTAGTAATTACTTCTGAAGGCTTTGGTAATACTTGAGTCATTACTAATTGGTTACTATGACTTTCACTTTAGAATTAATTATGCATTATTCACATTTATTATGAATATATATAGTTCTTAGTAGTCATCTGGGAGGTATAATAGTATTGATTCTGTAGTGAACTACCACAAGCACTATTACTTACTAATTTGTTAATCAGAGTTTCTTGTTAGGTAATAGCAGTTACTAGAATGTTAATACACTGTAAAAAAAATAATAAAGTTGCTGCCTTACATTTTTTAAAGTATATAATCAACTTGGATGTTTAAGTCATTTCAACTAAAATTACATTAAACTGACTTTAAAAAATGAGTTGAATCTTGCAAATTAAACATTGCGTAACTTATTTTGGTGAGTTAAAGCATTGTAAAAACATATGTTGTCATAACGTATTAATCATATAATTTTTTTACAGTGTTACTGCATTATAAAACAAGCATTACTTGTTTGTTCCTGTGTAGTTATTCTTTATGATGGAACAGTATTGTAATGTTACCACATTGTTTTCACACAATATGCAGTTAATTAACGTTTCTAAAAGGCTTATACATTTTCTTTTTATTCAAGCACCTAATACCAAAATCATGGATCTTTCTTGTCTTATTTACAAATGCTTAAACACAGCATGCCAGAAATGAAGATCTACCCCCTGTTTCACAGTCAAGGCTTAAGTCTGAGACAAAAATTGCATGTTTGAGCTGCTTTAACTGAAAGCAACTTGCACTGACAAATCTTAAAATATGTCAGTGCCATTGTTTTGTCTCAATATGCACACCATGTTTTTTTCTCTAAGACACGTTTAAGCCATTTAAATGTCCTAATTGAACTAAAGCCTAATCTAAGCCCTGTCTGTGAAACCAGGCCCTAATGTTCCAAACCTTGGCCTCTACGTCTGAAACAACAGCAGCAGCTCAAAAGTATAGAAAACATATATAAAAAAAATACTGAAATAACTGATAAGCATATGTAGGTAAGTAGCAGATCACTGAAAATACGCTGAATAGCTGAATAGTTTAAATTATTTCCATTACTTGGACATAGACAGTAAAATAAGTCTCTTTGAATTGTTTTTGTTCAGTGTGGATGCAGAACAACACAGAGAAGAAGAGTGAGAACAAAATAATGTAGTTTGTATTTAACAAAATATGATTTGGGGCAGAAAATTAACTATTTGGCTAATTTAGTAACACTTGTTGTAAGTGTTGTAAATGTAAGTGTAAAATAAACCATTTCATTTATCAAATAAATAATTAATTGTTGCAGGTTTTAACTTCTAAGAATTGTTAGTCATAAACATGAGTGCAGTTTCACTTCAGCAGGTGTGATGGGAAAAAGAGGAAGAAAGAGAGACCCTTAATACATAGACGCTCTCGAATAGATCTAATTCTGACATTCTGAAATTCCTTGAGAGAACTTAGTCAAAGTAAACACTTGCCCACCACATTTGCAAATAAGCAAAGTAAAATGACTTAGTAAAATCAAATAAAAATAGTTTTATTGCAACATTCCAAATATATACAAGTAGCCGATACTTAAGTGCAAGTATATTATATCAATAATATATATTTAAGTATATTTCTGAGAAGTATATAGGCCTATACTTTTATTAGTTTAAAATAAGTATACTAATAGAACACTTGAATAAACTTCTTTTTTGTAAGGGACTCTAGTCTTTCCTGACTATTAACTTATGGATTAACTGTTTTTTTTTTTTTACTCTATTTTATTTTAGATTATTATATTTATTATTATATTTGTTTTTGTATAGCACTTTGTTATGTGTAAGATGAATTTAAATGTGCTCTATAAATTAAATGTACTTAGTAAATGTTTTAAAGTTGTGATTTTTTTATATAAACATTGCTTTACACAAAAAGAAACAGAATATACAATACTTTTTCACATTAAGTATTTTACCATTTTAGATTTTACAATTGTTAACATCCTTTTGTCCAATCTGTAGTCACATTTTCAAAACTCTAAACACAATTAGCACAATATCTATTTGTTGTGACCATGCCATTAACAGTGACCATGGTGCAGCTCCAGATGCTAAGGCAACGATGGAGGCAAGGCAGTGGCTTAGGGAATCAGTGGCTTGGCACTTGGTGAAGCATCAGCAGAAGCACCAGACTGTTACGGCAATTTCAACCAAGGGGGCAATTGAAGTTCCAAGTAGGGGACACATTTGACCAGAACAGTATTGCTTTTTTTTCTACACTCTTAAGAAAAATGGTTCTAAACAGTCCCAAATTAAGGTTCTTCGGCTTGTAACAATATCAGAACCCTTTTTGGTGCTAAATAGAATCCTTTTTATAAGGTCCCATAAAGAACCATGCTTTAAAAAAGTGCTATAGGACCTTAATGGTGTCATAAATAACCTTTTAAATAATAGTTTATTTAATTTATATTAGGGTATCTTCATATTATTAATGTAGTATTATTATAATTATTTGTATATATTATTTATTCATATTGTTTTAATATTGTTCTGCCTGGTCTTATAATATCTTGTTGCCTTCCATGGATTTACATAAAATAAACCCGGCATGTTGTGTCAATTAGCTTTATTTTTTTTATTGACATGGCAAATTGTAGCACAAATGACAGTGCTCTAACAACAGTTTTTAGCTGAATGCATTAATAAATAACAATTGATATTGAACATGATAGATGTAATGAAGACCAAGTTCCAGTGAAATATCTTCACAATCCTCTATTACATCCTTCATTATGTGTGTATGCTGAGTGGCAGTTTCTCTCTGCAGATGATGAGGTTATGGTACGTGACCGCATCTGAAATACACAATTGAGTCTAAAGTTACAGTTTGTCTGTACATTTGATTATATAAAAACAAGCATGTTTATGAAGGCCAAAATGAACAAAAATGAACATTATGCGAGCCCTTTACATTGTTAAAAGGAGATAGTATAAAGTCATTGGGTGCTCTTAATGTTTTTGGTGACTGGGTATGTTTAGGCATGAAGTAATAATTAAAATAAAAAAAAATCTAACAACATGGATCATAAATTCAGTACCTCTGTTACTTACTTTGTGGAGAAAAAAAGATGAGTGTCCTTAACTGAGCAGAGATGCTCACACTTACATGTTCTGTTAAACTAAAAACAAGAAAAAGACATGATTGGTAGATAACCAGTTAGAATATTTAAAGTTAAAATGTATAGATATTTTAAGAAAGAAATCATGTACCTGTCGAGAGTGTGTTGACAGTCTGTGTAGTTGTAGTTGAGCTCCAGAAAAGCAAAAAGACAGGAATACATAACCCTAAACTCTAACACTAAGAACCATTTCAACATATAAAGGGTTCCTCAAGACAGTTACAGAACTGATACTACGAGTAAATAACCATCTTTTCTGTACATTCTAAAGTAATGACTCATTCACTTTTATGTTGCCAAGAATGCAAACATTCAGGACACAACCAAAAATGTAGAATGGTTCAAAATAAAAGTAAAGTGAATTATATATTGATTATATATTGTCTATTGAATGCAGAACTGAAACAAGTAATGCAGTTTTTGTAATGCCATCAACTGTTAGTATTTTGACAGTCATTTGGGGTAAAAAACTAGTGGTGATGTGACAGAATTATTAGATATTGAATCGGGTTTGCCATGTTTTGATAGTCAATGTATGTAGAATGTATGTACGTTTTTGCATTTTGAAATGTAGAGTTGGGCAGAAAATGGATGTGGCTATAATGAGTGATGTGTTAACAGTAGAAAGTTGGTAAACCCTTGTTAGCAATTGATAGCAAAAGCCATGTAAGTGCAAAATAACCCATGGTATAGAATTAATAAAATAAATATTTAATTGTTGCAGGCTTTGGTTTTACATTTAAACATTTTAACATTTCCAAGAATTGTTAGTCATAAACATGAGTGCAGTTTCACTTCAGCAGGTGTGATGGGAAAAAGAGGAAGAAATGAGACCCTGAATACATAGATGCTCTCGAATAGATCTAATTCTGACATTCTGAAATTCCTTTGAGAGAACTTAGTCAAAGTAAACACTTGCCCACCACATTTGCATATAAGAAAAGCAAAATTACTTAGACATTAAAATAATTGTAAGTTTTTTTGCTACATTCCAAATTCTCAGCAAATGTTTCAGGCAACATCATTTTGGATGGGTCCACACATAAAGAGGATGTTGTTACAGTTATATTATTTTTTAATACATTTAGCATCGCAAAATGTTTTGAATTGTTTAGCACATTTGTTAGAAATTGCTTATAGGTTGATAAGTGTATTATTGTTTGGCGATATTGAAACGTGTCCTTGAGCGCTCAGCAGTTTGCAGCTGCTCCGTCTGCTTTGGTGATTCTCAATCCCCAGAGATAAAATATTTAAATACAACAAACTCATAATCTCCACTGCATTAGTACCCTAAACTAAAGCTTTTCTAGGAATATGTCATTTGTGTGCCTTGAATCAATCCTAATTTCAGAACAACTGAAAGAACAGAAATTTAAAACAAAAGTACAGATCTTGTGGAGCTATGGCACTCCTCAACACCTTCCAGTGATGTTAGAAAGTTTTACTTTATTAATCATTTTGATTTGCTTTATTGAATTCAGTTTGATATAAATCTACAGACACATCTGCCCTCATGCTTTTTGATAAAACACATTTCCACATCCCCATTCTTCGTATTAATATAAAGTTTAGAGGAGTGTGTTTTTACAATACATACTATTTCAGTCTTTCTTCTTCAAAAATTCACATTTAATTCAACGTGTGACTTGCCAATAAATTGCTAATTAATTCTGAAATTTACTAGCAATTTCTGAGTGGAAATTTAATTCTGAGTGGAATGTGATTTATGTTCACAATTTATGTTCTGAAGGACCAATCACAGCATCTACTGAAACTGCAAGCTAATGTCAATATTTAAATAAATAAAATCTAAATAACTTGACAGAACATACATAATTAGACTTTATTGATGAGTGTGAATACCGAGTACATAATTGTCAAAACAAAAAAGTAAAATCTTCAAAAATGTGTGCACAGAGGCAGATTATGTACATTCTATATAGATTCAACATTCAACCTTGGATTCTTCAGAAGTTAATGAAAATCATCACTGCTTCATCTGGAAAATGTATCAATAATAAAAACTCACTTTAGTTACATGTTACAATGCAATCAAAAGTGAAGCTGTTATGTATATTTATCATATTATTTAGTCAATTTAATGTTTTGGGTACCTTGAAGAGACTGAGTACAGCACTGTATGTCAGGGAGAAGAGGAAGAGGAAGATGAATGAAGTGGCAGTGGACCAGAGACTTCTGAACTCATCCTCCTCCAGAACATCTTTATTACAGTTCAGTGCAAAGCCCTTCTCTGGCTCAGGAGGCTCGTCTGAGAAAAATAAATAAATAAACAGACAAATGTACATGAGAGATATGTAAAGTAAGCACATTGTGCAACACATATATGAGATCATAAATCATACATCCTGGATTTAAGGTCCAATAAGTCTTATTAGGGTTCAGTTATAGTGTTCACACAACGACCACATGTACTGCATAAGTGTACTTGCATATATTAATTTGCACACACAGCAGAGTACACAGAAGAGACAAACATATATCATTGCCCTGTCTATGTTACTCATGGTTAGTCCATTACACCATACATTTTGCATAAGCATATTCTTACATTTATAATATATGGTTATCAAGTTACTTTCTAATACTGACTCACTAATAATATACAATATCACACACCTTAACAATAAGAAATCTGTATTCTGAATGGATTGTAAAAGGCAATATTTACTGGTGACTTTGATGATCACCTTTAGAATATGTGCAGAATCACAAAAATATTCTTGTTTCTCTAAAAACTGATAAAAAGGGACCAGAAAAAGAAGCACACAAAGTTTCTGACAGCAAGAAACATGAGAGCTGAACTAAATCATGCAAACACAGATTTATTGCTTAAAATTGTAACAATATAAAGTCAAATCAAAAGTTTTGGATTTGAAACATAACACAAAACTGTTCTATCAGAGGACATGAAAAGGCTAACAGCGGTACAATAAGCACAGGCAAAACATAAATGAGCAATTTTAAGACAAGTATCACATTCACACAGGTCAGAATTAATTTCGCTCTTAAAACTATTGTTTTTTTCACTATGATATTATGCTGACTATATTTTAGTTCATATTTATTTGCATGCAACAAATTACACATAGTTTTGAGTGTAATTTGGCTTTGATGTGACCCATGCAGTAAAGTGATACAGACATATACAGACAGAAATATGCACAAAAACATCATCAAAGATACATATCTTGACAAGAAAGCAACAGGACAAAAGCACTGAAGAGCGTTCAAGTGAACAAATAGACGTTATGATCATTCACTGATCATCTTGACATTCGTTCTGTTTACTTGAGCTTGTTGTCACTTGTAATGGCACGTCATTCTTCATGTTGGCGTGTTTGACTGCGCAGGTGATGACGGTGTCGGGATTTTCATACTCTTGTTTTGACACTGTTAGGACACTGAGCACAGACGTGGAGCCCTCTCGAAGGATGGGAGCACTGGTTCTGCCCTCTATGTAATGCTCTTTGACTTTCCACATCAAATAGACATTGCCAAGTTTAGGGCTGGTGACCTCACACACGTGAGAGACAGGACCTGTTGCTGTGTTGTCAGGTCTGTAAATGGAAACACTGGGTGTCTTACCATCTGAATTGGAGAAAATGATAAAGATTCATTAAAATATTAAAAAAGATGAATCACACAATAATGAATAACAATAGTGTATCAAGACAGTCTAAGTTTTTTGACAGCGAAAGCATTTCAAATGGGCTTGCATTTTTTTTGCCAGAAATATTGTTTGTTTTTGATTTTCATAAAATTATAATTGCATCTATAAATGCACATACAGCCACAAAGTCACTTATCTGGAAGTTTCATTGACTTACCTCCTTTACCAAAATGGATCTTGGACTTGATGTCTATGTTATTATTTGTGTCAAGGATGGTGCAGGTGACCATTTCTCCGTCAAACCATTTCTTTGTATCAATAGTGACATTGTGGATTCTTACAAACAGTGAAGTGTCATAAAAAACATTTCCTTGTTTGATATTCTGACTTTGTACAGGTTCATTCTTCACTGTGCATGATATTGAAGCTGCTTCCACTGTCTTTTTTACATCTCCAGAAACCACAGCTTCCAAGACAATTTTATTATTGACAAACAGTTCTCTCTCAATTGGCGGCTTCAGCGTCAGGGTGAATTTAGCTACAATGGAGTAAGAAAGTAAATATGATTTTTGATTTATGTTTCTGTGAATTGGAATTACTTTGAAGGAGTGCATCTTTGTGTGAATTTGAAATAGAAGTAAGAGCGTGAACCAGAAAACATTAAATTATTTACCTTTGAAGTTCCTTGTCACACTAATCTGTTTTCCCTGGTGTGTGACCTCACAGGTATAGGAAGAATTTGTGTTCCAAGTCTCACTGCTGACTTCATAGAAACTGTATCCTGTGTAAAAACCTGTTTCATAATTTAGTTTGCTTTCCAGGTTAAAGCTTGATTCGTTATCATTTACTTTCCATTGTCCAGAGAGCCTCCCGGGGTAGAAATCCTCAATAACACACATGACAGATGTACTTTTTGGAGTTGTAACAGGGACCAAGCTCAGGGTTGGTGTTTGTGGACTCACTGCAATTAAAACAATTTTTATATACAAAAAACTATGTGGACTACATATGACATTTTGCAATTTTAAAATTATTTTACCACAACAGTTAAATGTTCATCCCGTTGTTACCTTTTCTAAATGTTTGGCTGACTGTTTTCGATGAGTGTTCTGCAGCACACGTAATTGTGCTTTGATCCAATTTCGTTTTACTAATAGTTATGTGGCTGACTGTCAATGATGTGCTTCCACTTGGGTACTGGATGAAATCAGTCAAGGCTTTTCCACTCTCCGTCCATTTGAAACTGACAGATGGAGGTGAATACCCAGAGGCCAGACAGCCAATAATTAGGGAATCAGAGGAAGAATTACACTGAGACACCATAGACACTGCTGGTGGTTTAGGAGCTTCATCTAAAAGGGCAAAACCACACAAAACACATGCAGGCTAGTACACACACACACACACAAGGATTAAGCAAAAGTGGACCTAATGGACATATAGCAGGTGCTTCAGCATTTCCAGAAAGTCCCCTAAAACATTTTTATCTGGAAGCAAATATATAGCCACGCTACATTATAACAAAATAGTTCTTATTGTAAATCAACACAAAATAAAATAAATAAAAATAAAATAAAACATTAGAAACTTTAAACAGTAGGCTAAGTGATTGATGAATATAATGCTAGGGTGCTTTTTTATGTCACATTGCTCTTGAGCGAATTTCTTGCAAAATATTTGGGAATATTTAAGTTAGCTATATGTTCTTGTTTAATTTCATTAATCATATGATTCAATCATTATTAGTCATAAATGAAACAAATATATTCAATTAGATAATAAAATAGCTATGTAGCCTAATCAAATATTAAAATCGAGTGTCCAGAACCTATCATCCCTTCAGCACCATCAATCAAAAGTATTCTCATTGAAACAATTTAATGTAGCTAATTCAAAATTGTAATTCAAGCTGGCTATGCCTATTTTAAAATTAACCACGGACTATGCGTATTCACAGGCTGTAACACCATAACCTCGTCCTCAATCATTCAGACCTATTTTGGTCAAAAGAGGGAGCTGGGCTACGTTTCTACAACAAAAGGACGAACCCTGCAACACATTCAGCGCTGAGTTGTAGCCAGACAAGCAGAAGACACTAAATCAGTTTCGCAGATGGGGAACGTTCTGCGTTAAAACGTGCCTCGCTATTATTCCATACACTGTATCAAAAATAGGGCACAATTTACTGTAGCCTATACTATTTATTTATTTATTTATGTTAGGCATTGCATTAGGTTGTGTTTTAAGGGGTAACGGAAATGTCCGTTAAAGTAGATTACATTTTCAGGTATTTTTTTTATTTTCGTTATTTTCTTTTATTTTTTATTTTTTTACCGTGTAGCCTACAGTTACCGAATTGGCATATAACTTTTATGAATTTTAAGAAATCATGATAAACAGGTGAATGAGAGGAAAAACTGAATATGCATAAATGATTAGGCCTATTTCAAGAAATTACCGCATTCGTACTGCCCCCATAATGAAAGTATCACTGTATTAATGAAACAAGACAACATTTGTACCAGACGTGTGAAATTAATTTGGGGAAAAAGAAATAGGCTACTCTGAACCCTAAGTAGATTTACACAAATTGAGAAAGTCAAAAAGCGTGTGGCAAAAAGGTAGGCCTATTTTTTTTTTATCATTGGTTCAGTCAGACCTCTGAATTTAAACTAAGTATATATAATTCCATTTATATAAATAATATAATTTTTAAATAATTCAAAAATAAATTTCCTCACACATTCATAGATAAATAGCCTAAGAATAATAGCCTACGATAAAATGTATCATTATTTTTACGAGAAAGTTTATCATTATTATGAGATAACCTAAATAACCTCAATATTATGAGAAAGTAGGCCTAAGTCATTATTATGAGAAAGGTTATCACGACAGCTCAGTTGATTTTTTTAATATATATATATATTTTTTAATAAAAACTGTTAACGTTTGAACCGTTAAAGTAAAAAAAAAAAAAAGAAAAAAAAGAAATGTGCTAAATAGGCCAATGTGTTTTGGTTTTAACACAGAGGGGATGAAATCTGTTCAGCAATATAAACAAAGACTTTACAAAGCCAAAATACCATCGATATTGTCCTCAACAGATCTATTAAGTTATTGTGCAACATAATTTATGATGTTTTTGTTTAGTTTGCAGAACAGATTTCAGACCCTCATTAAAACCAAACGCCTAGCACATAGGCTACACCAAATAGGCTAGCACATTTAATTTTTTAACGTTAAAATTTCAAATTCTTCATTTTTTTTTATTTTTTTTTATTAAATTGCAGATATGAATACGACATGTCGAGGTTAAATCAGTAAATAACTTACTTGTGACGGTCACCTTCGTCCCTTTTCCCCAGTAGTCGAAGTATCACAGTGCTACATTATTGATATCAGTTGTACAAAAGGCTCTGTGTTAACCTATACCATAATTAATCATTTAAACCTTGCATTTTTCTGCATTAGGCATTAGGCTAATTAGCTATATTCACATGCTTTACGCGCGTATGCATGGTTTGGAAGATGAGATGACATCAGCTATTACAAATATATATTTAAAGCACAGTTAATTACCATGCATTTTCAACATCAAAACAACCCGAGTTTATAAAAAACAATAGGCCTACAGATACCGACAATATGGGAATGCAATAGGAATCCTCTAAAATTAATATCAATCACTTTTTGTTTGCAGACGACGGTATTTTTTTTGAATTGCAGGTATATAGGCTAAGTTCAAACATTTCAGAGGTGAAAGAAGTAGGCTAAAGAACTTACTTGAGACGATCACTCTTGTGCCTTTACCCCAGTAGTCAAAAGCATCACAATGCGACCTTAGACGTTGTCTGATGTGCAAAAACATTGAACTTCAAATCTACCGTTTCCGTTTACTGAAACCCGTGTAGCTACGTGTCGACGAAAGCTAATAAATCATCCAAGTAACATCCCAGCAAATTAATTTGTTAATTAAATGCATTTTAAACGTATTTTTTACTTGATTTCCATCTAAATGTCTTTAAAGTCTTGCATAGGCTATTCAATTTACCTATAAGCAACATATTAGTTTTTTTTTCTTCAACATTTCTTCAAACGAATGTGCTCTCAAAACAATTAGCAAACTAAACACACTCTTATGTTGACGAAATATTCACTGCATAATGAAGCACTGCAGTTTATTCTAGTACTACATTTATCAAAAATGAATACTAACATCAAAACTACAAGTGTGTTATCTTTTGATTTGATAACATATTCAGCTGTAGATACACAAATACATAAATTAAAATACATGTTTTTCGTGTTCTTCAAAGTTCTTTAATGACGAGTTTAATTGTATGACAATGAGTTTTCACCCAATAAAATAAAATAAATAAGTAAATAATAAATACATGTACTGCAATCATTTAATCAATTAACTTTATAGATCTTTCCTCTCATTTACAAATAATTTCATCTACATCACAGCATATATTTTCAGAGTCATGCATCATGTGATAAAAAGCCATGAATGTGGGTGATGCTCAAACCACTCTGGCACCAGTGTTGAATAGTGAAATTGGACATTGTCCCACACAAATAGAAAATTTCACTCAATTTGCTCCTGTGGAAAGGGGATTTCATTGAGGGATTTTTTTTCAATCTTTAGGAGCCTTTCTGTGTTGTGCGGCCCCAAGACAGCGATGTGTTCCACAACACCATGTGGATTACAGCACTTGGACATTGACTATAGCACAATATTGGGCTGAACTCTCTGTCCAGCTTCCCTCAAGGAAAGACCATCATTACAGTTTTTCTCAATCGATTTGGTACATTTCTCCAAACTCAAATGCTCTCAAAACATTTAACACACTGATCTAAACAGATAGGGGAGCGCGGGGCACAACCTAACGCGGGGTTAGTTTTTAACACGCAAGGTTTAACACTTTCCACACATGCCAGGATGACGAAACTTAGTGTATTTACTAGTTGCCATATCAACATTATTTAGAGACAAAATAGCATTGAAACATTGAACATTTATTTAACCATAGCAAAAGTAAATTTCTAACTTAAGTTTATTTTTCATCTCTGTTTTTTTGTGTTTATTTATTAAAATAATACAAATCTGATATTATTTTAAACTTATATCTGTTATTTAACAGTTGAGATTGTTTTTTAATGTTGATCTAAACAGCAGGAGACACGATCCACGGTCTACTGTAAATCCGCAGGTGGGGTGCATTGTTACACTGCGTCACAATGAGCCCCTATTAGAAATATGCCATTATTTTCTATACTTTTATGAATTATTTTGAGAAACCATGAGAAAAGGGTCATGAATCATGACTGAGAGTCAATGTTCAGAAATTATTCATTATTATTATGATTTGAACTATGCTGGGGTACGTTTTCCGTACAACAACGTAACTCACTGCTTAACTACCATAGTACGATGCATCGTTGAAGAGATCAACTAGCTAGTCACGACTGTTTCCCGAAACCATATTGTTCAAATCTGTCGTTCAACCAAGTTGGTTAATGATGTCGCAGGTGGTGGAGTAGCCTATTACCTTATTTTATTTAATTAGTTTCAGATCGAATTAATGCTAGACTTTTTGCTATAAATTACAGACATGGCATCTGAGGATTCATTCTTATTTTTCTCAGTTATTTTGCTTTATTTTCTGATTCAATCACAAACTCGATTTTACGTACTAGTGCACGTCCACACATGCGCACTCTTCAAAAACGGTGCTTTAAATCTCTTGACAAACTAAAAGACAGAATTGAAATTTTTGTTGTATTCTAAATAAAATATATAGGTTGTACTGAATGTCAGCTTGCTTATTTTACTCAAGGTAAGGATTTATTAAGTCCACATGTTATGCAAACAGGAAACGTCTCGGTTACATATGTAACCCTCGTTCCCTGAGGAGGGAACGGAGACGTAACGTTAGTGACTAAAGAATGGGGGTTTCCCTTAGAAGCCAATTACCTTCAAGGAGTCTAACAACGGCCAATGGCAGTGCCAATGCCATGGGCATGCGAAATTTCCATGCGTAATTCTGCCCCACAGCGTGGGTATATAGGGAAGTACGCTGGCAACATCGCATTATGTTTCTGCTTTGGAGCCAAGACTGAACTCCCGGCCATTCCAGCAGTACAGCGGATGTGGCAAAGGGACGTTACATCTGCGTTCCCTCCTCAGGGAACGAGGGTTACATACGTAACTGAGACGTTCCTTTTCGTACAGTCACTACGACGTAACGTAACGTAAGTGACTAACGAATGGGGGTCCCAATACAGTGACGCCACTCGGCTGTCTTCCAGTGCCCTGCGTAAGTGCGAGTACCCTGTCGTAAGACTAGTACGGACGAAGGACTCCTACTTATCACAGGAATACCAAGGTACACTGGGAAGCATATTCCAGGTGGAGATATGCCAAAATGCCTACCCGAGGACTTATATATGAATACACATATGACCCGCTAAGGGCTGCATATGGAGAACTCTGGGGTACCAGCTGAAGGTGGATTTTTAACCCCAGGGGTGGCACTTGCCACGGGAAAGACACCTGCTCACTGAGGAGGCTTATGGCGGAAATACACATGTGGGGGTCACCGGAGGGGAACCATGCACACGGGGCACCTGGCCGGACATGAGGGTCTGGGCTCGAGAGGGCAGACTTACTGGTGTCGGTGTCGGCGTCGACAGTGCTGGAGGAACTCAGGGCTTCCGGAAAGCTCACCTGAGGAGAATATCGCACGTATCCAGTCCGTGGAGTGGAATGGCGAGCAAGCGAAGACACCTGAGCCTAGTCCATTACCGGCCACTAGTGGAGGCGAGTACATAGTCGGACACAGGCTCCACTCAGAGATTGTAGAATCTTGCGAATGTGTTAGGTGTCGCCCAGCCTGCAGCTCTGCAGATGTCTGTTAGCAAGGCGCCATGCGCTAGAGCCCAAGAGGAGGCCACTGCTGGTAAGCCAAAACAATGGTGTCCACTATCCAGTGAGACAGCCTTCGCTTTGAGAGAGCTCTTCCCTTCTGCTCCCCACTATAACAGAAAAAGAGCTGGTCTGAGGTCCTGAACACTGCGTCCTGTCTACGTAAGCGCGAAGGGTGCGTACTGGACAAAGCAATGCCAAGGCTGGGTCTGCAAGGACAGTGCTTGCAGGTTCACCACCTGGTCTCTGAATGGAGTGGTGGGAACCTTGGGCACATATCCGGGCCGGGGTCTCAGGATCACGTGAGAGTTGGCCGGCCCATACTCCAGGCATGCTTCATCAACCGATAATGCCTGCAGGTCCCCTACCCTCTTGATGGAGGCCTTCATTGACAGGAGCTTAAGATTGACTGACTGCAAATGCTCAAAGGGAGGCCTCTGCAGAGCATCTAAGACTACTGAGAGGTACCAAGAGGGTACGAGGGGAGGGCGAGGAGGATTCAGTCTCCTCGCTCCCCTCAGGAACCTGATGACCAGGTCGTGCTGACTTACCTGTTTGTTCTCAACAAGGTCATGGTAGGCTGATATAGCGGCCCGGCCACGTACACCTTGAGGGTGGAAGGAGACAGCCTTCGTTCCAACCCTTCTGCAGAATCGAGAGCACGGACCCGATTGGGCGTTTCCAGGGGTCTTCTTGGCAGGAAGAACAACAGGTGACGAAGAGGTTCCACTTCAACGCATATGCACGCCTAGTTCATTGGTCTCTGCCCTAGCGGAAGTGATGGTAGCCACCACCGGAGGTGGTAGGGTACTCAAACCTGCCACGTCCTGTCCAGGAGCCACACGTGGAGGTTCCAGAGCTCGGGATACGGGTGCCAGAGGGTGCCCTGTCTCTGAGAAAGGGGGTCCTTCCTCAGAGGGATTGGCAAGGGAGGGGCTGTCGCAAGGAGTAAGAGTTCTGGGAACCAGGTCCGGCCATGCCAATATGGGGCGACCAACATGACCTGCTCCTTGTCCTCCCTGATCTTGCACAGGACTTGTGTGAGAAGGCTCACTGGGGGGGAACGCACATTTGCGCTGGCCCCGCGGCCAGCTGTGCGCCAGTGCATCCATGCCGAGCGTGCCCTCGGTCAGGGAATAAAACAGGCTGCAATGGGAAGAGTCGTGGGAGGCAAACAGATCTACATGTGCGTCGCCAAACTGTTCCCAAATCAGCTGGACTGACTGGGGATGGAGTCTCCATTCTACGAGGAGGGGCCGAGACCGTGAGAGCTCGTCGGCTGCACGGTTCAGTTCTCCCGGGATATGGACAGCACGAAGGGACCTCAGATGCTTCTGACTCCATAGAACAAGATGGCGGGCGAGTTGAGCGGACGGCGGGAGCGTAGACCACCCTGGTGGTTGATGTACGCTACTGTGGCCATGTTGTCTGACCGGACTAGTACATGTTGACCCTTCAGCAACGCTCGAAAGAAGTGCAGGGCGAACCGTACTGCCAGCAACTCAAGGCAATTGACATGCAGGCGGTGCTGGGGTCCTGTCCAGGAGCCCGCAGCAGCATGTCCATTGCACATGGCACCCCAGCCCGTGGTGGAGGCATCTGTTGATACAACAACATGCCTGGAAACTCATTCTAAGGGCACACCTGCCCATAGAAAGCTGAGGTTCGACCACAGGGTGAGCGTCTGAAGGCAGGCCTGAGTTGCTAGGACCCGGAGCATGCCAGACCGCCATGCCCATCTCGGGACTCGATCGCGAAGCCAATGCTGAAGCGGTCTCATATGAAGCAATCCGAGTGGCGTCACCACGGCTGCAGATGCCATATGCCCCATGAGCCTCTGAAAGAGTTTCAGTGGAACCGCACTCTTGCTCTCGATTTGACGGAGGCAAGTCAGCAGAGACTGCGCGTGCTCCCTCGTAAACTGCACGCACATGGCGACCGAGTCGATATCCATACCGAGAAAAAAGATCCTCTGCATGGGGCAGAGTTGCTCTTCTCCCAGTTGACCCAAAGGCCCAGATGGGCTAAGTGCTGGAGCACTAAGTCTCTGTGTTCGCACACCTGCTCTCGAGAGTGACTCATTATTAGCCAGTCATCGAGGTAGTTCAGGATGCGAACCCCGTGCTGCCTGAGTGCCGCAAGGGCTGCCTCGGCAATCTTCGTGAAGACGCGAGCGGACAGAGCTAGCTCGAATGGGAGGGCCGAGTACTGATATGTCCGCCTCTCGAAAGCAAACCGTAGGAACGGTCTGTGTCAAGGTAGGATGGACACAGAAGTAGGCGTCCTTCAGGTCGATCGCTGCAAACCAATCTACTGGACATCCTGAACGGGAGCCTGAGAAGGGATCGGTCCAAGACGGGCAGATCCAGGATTGGCCGTAACCCACCGGTTTTCTAGGGTACAATGAAGTAAGGGCTGAGGAAGCCGGACTTCATTTCGGCCATTATTGGAGGGACAGGCTCGATCGCACCCTTCGCCAGTAGGGTGGCAACCTCCGCACGCATGACTGGGGCATTAGGCCCCACCATGGTGGGCGGACTCCCCAGAAGAGGGAAGGAGCCTGCAAGAACTGAATCGCGTAGCCAAGCCTGATGGTCTTCGCGACCCAGCGGACAGTCCCGGAAGCTGTAGCCAGGCTCCCAGGAACTGACCAGCGGGGTCATTCGAACCACAGACGTACCCCGGGTGGGGCAGCGAGGCAGGGTGCCCTCGGCGGTGAGTGGACTGAGGCGACTGAGCCGGTGGCTGGGTGCAGTAGCTGGCCGCCAGGGCAGTACGTGTTACAGCCTCAGTCTGCTTTCGGGCGGCCGAGAACCGTTGGGCGCAGTTCTCAGCTGCGCCGCCGAAGAGGCCAGCCTGGGATATGGGCGAGTTGAGGAGGCGGGCTCGCTCAACCTCCCCCACATCACCGGGTAAGGCCAGGTGTTTCTCCCGGACCACAGCTGTGGACATCGCCCGACCCAGGGAGCGTGTGGCCACCTTTACCGCCCGGAGGGCGGGATCAGTGGTGGCACGCAACTCATTGAAGAGCCCTGGGTCGGCTCCACCCTCGTGCATGTGCAAAGGGGCGGTGGTCTGCCCCGTAGCTCTGCAGGACCACGCCACCAAAGTAGACAAGCCCACAGGCTTTGGGAGGGTGCTTAGGATAGCCACGCCACGTTGAAGCTCTCCGTGGACACCGTAGTGTTCAACAGTGGGGGGACCCCAGTTTACGTGTTGTAATGTTCGTGGGGTGGGAAGGAAGAAGACAAAGGGATCGGCTGACTGGAAACTCGGAACAGGTTTATTCTATTTAACTCAGAACAAGGTGCACATCGCACAACTCAAACAAACTTGGATTCTCATCTATCAACGGTTTCACTTTGGCAGCCTCTCTGCACGTCCTCTCTGTCCCGAGCTCCCAGCGTGTGTGTGGGTAAGTTTGATTCTCCAGCTTCCCTCTTGTTTCCTTCCGGTTTATATTCTCTCTCCACGCCAATTACTGCAACAAGAGACAGGTGTCATCCTCCGACTCTCTCTCCCGTCACAGACTTTGCTAAACCACGCCCCCCTCGCCACAGTACCCTTGGCCGCGGCCCCATCGAGGGCAGAGGAGGCGGAGGAGGCCAACAAACGGTCATGGGAACCAGGACCACGTGATCTCCTCATGCATCTCGGAAGCGAAAGGCAGGTGTCAGGTGCTGCACCCAAAAACCAATCGCGCAACCACAAGCACTCGTGACAGGGCGGAGTTCCACCAGCCCGAGGCTCGCGGCTGCCCGAGATAACATGGCTGTCAACTCTAGGTCGGATCCAGCAGCGCTGGCACACCCGAAGGCGGAGCACAGCCTAATCGTCATCCCCAAAGGACTCTAGCCCACCTTGAGATGTGGCGATCGACATCTCGCTGCTATCTGGAGTGTGAACGAAACGAACGGGGCGTCATGATCATCTGGGTTATTAATACCACGGCACCGCCCTTAGGTCACCCTGGCCTAAGGGAGATCACTGAGTCTCGACCGCGACATCGCGATGGTCACGTTCCAGCAGTGGGAACATGACACATCCACAAACACTGCCCGAACGTGCTGAAGCCCAAACACGTCGAGCAGTGAATGTGCCCATAGACAGCAACGGAGATCGATCGCACCCGGAAGTGTGCAGGCGAACCATCTTGAAAAAGGCGTGCCACACGCAAGCTCTTTTTGTGAGAGGAAAGCTCTGCAGAGTGCCGGAGGCGCCCAGGGAAAACACACACATCTGTTGCAGATCACTGCACAGATCAGCAGGCAGGTAATGTGAGATCGCTGGAACGTGCCGTCACACCAACACCCTGGAGAACCGCTCGTCTCGAAGACTGAAGAGAGGACTTCAGAATTCAGGCTTGCAGGAGTGAAGAGATGCTCTTGGCTCCAAAGCAGAAACATAATACGATGTTGCCAGCGTACTTCCTTATATACCCATGCTGTGGGGTGGAGTTACGCATTTGCCATTGGTCATTGTTAGACTCCTCGAAGGTAATTGGCTTCTAAGCGAAACCCTCATTCGTTTGTCACTAACGTTACGTCGTAGTGACTGAACGAAAGGGAACTATGCTTCTAACCACAGGTTGAGAGCTGTCGTTCCAACCACGCAAGTTTGCGACGCTGTTTGCGAACGTTCGTTGGAACGATGGTTTCGGGAAACACTGACTTGTTGAACTATGTTGATAACAATGGAACTTGCGACCATAGTTGGCTAATGATGCTTTTGGGAAATGCACCCCTGTATAGCAGGGGCGGGTCTAGACAATTTTTCGTGGAGGGGCCAGACTGGGGCACAGACTCAGAGAGGGGTGGCACATTTAAATACCAAACAGTGAACCAGTATAAATAACCCTTCAATAGAATTCAAAATGAGCAACTTCAAACGTGATATGAAATAACAAATAACTCAACAGTAGTAGAAGCACATGGACTGTGGTAAATGCAATGCAAGCAAGATTTTTTCCATCATAGTTGTATATAGTTTTAAACAAGATGGACCAACATAATTGACAACGGTAGAAAGGCTTTTGAGCTCAAAAGTTTTGAGCTTATTCATGAGTTTATTCATGTTTATATTACATTATAAATATATTATTTTTGTTTCCCACAGGATTTTGTGATACCATGCTGGGTAGACATTGGTCCCTCTAGGCTAGGGGGTGCTCCCCAAAATAATATTTTGTTCATTTTAAATTTAAATGCATAAATCTGGTGCATTTTGAGAGCAAAATAAAGTGACTAGATCCATGAAGAAATTAGTTTTTTTGTAAACAATTTTGTACTTTAATAGTAATTTATTTATTGGTTGCATAGATATGAATGTTGATGGTATAGGGCACATAAATTATAGTTCATAAATGGTAAAACATGTGGAGCATTCGAACCATCAAAAATATATAGCAAAAGAGGTTACCTTTATTGAATTAACTTATTTCTAGAATAATTAGTGGGGGCCTGTAATACATATTTATTATGTGAATATTTAGGCTACTAGGGGTCTAACTGTTCAAATTGCTCATGGTTCAGTTGGTATGTACTTATAAAAAATCTGGTGCATTTTGAGAGCAAAATTAAGTGGCTAGATCCATGAAGAAATTATTTTTTTTGTAAACAATTTTGTACTTTAGTAGTAATTAATTTATTGGTTGCATAGATATGAATGGTGATGGTATAGGGCACATAAATGATAGTTCATAAATGGTAAAACATATGGAGCATTCGAACCATCAAAAATATATAGCAAAAGAGGTTACCTTTATTGAATTAACTTATTTCTAGAATAATTAGTGGGGGCCTGTAATACATATTTATTATGTGAATATTTAGACTACTAGGGGTCTAACTGTTCAAATTGCTCATGGTTCAGTTTGTATGTACTTATAAAAAATATGGTGCATTTTGAGAGCAAAATTAAGTGACTAGATCCATGAAGAAATTTGTTTTTTTGTAAACAATTTTGTACTTTAGTAGTAATTTATCTATTGGTTGCATAGATATGAATGGTGATGGTATAGGGCACATAAATGATAGTTCATAAATGGTAAAACATGTGGAGCATTCGCACCATCAAAAATATATAGCAAAAGAGGTTACCTTATGAATCAACTTATTTCTAGAATAATTAGTGGGGGCCTGCAATACATATTTATTATGTGAATATTTAGGCTACTAGGGGTCTAACTGTTCAAATTGCTCATGATTCAGTTTGTATGTGCTATATTCAGGGAAAAAATAACTACTGTCAAATAAAAATAAAGAAAATAAAAACAAATAATCTAACTATACAAAGGTACAAATAAATACAATCAGAGCAAAGATACTTATAAACTAAACAGTGTTTTTCAGGTTTTTCTGGTAGGTCTAACATTAGTTCTCAGGTACAGAAATTTAATATCAGTAATCAAATGTAAAATAGCATTGCATATTTGACTGTATAAATTAAAGATTGTTATTAAAGTTACAAAAGCTAGAGCAGTGAGTGATTTCCTTGTCTTTTGTTGTTTGATTAACATTAAAAACAAAGACAGCAGAAATATTAGTTTGCTAGAATACTCAAGACGGTCATGTTGACAATTTTTGTGTGAATTTGTTCGTTTAAGCACAAGACTCGAAAGAGAATCTGAGATGCGGGTTTGCACGCTTCGGATGAGCGCACACACACAATCTTCTCACAGCGCACGCAACTTCTCATTCGCGTCTTCTGGCTTCTGAATTGGCTTAGTTTAAGTTTATTTTTGTGCGCAAATGATTTTTTATAAGCTTTAAAGCAGAGAAACCAACCACCGCACTTCGCCGTCCATTTGGGCCCACTATTTACTCCGATAACAACACGTCACGGTAGCGTGGTTCCTCCCCAGTGCGGAGGCTCTCCATAACCACAACAACAATAGGGGGATGAGTGCAGTGGTCACTTGCATGCATAAAATTAAATATAAATAAATCAATGCACTGTAAAATATTAGTTTTAGTTAAGAAAACCGCTAGAACTACTAGTAAAGAATTAATACTGACAAGTCCAACAACATATTACCTTCCGACTCTGATGGGTGGGGGGGCACTTTGGGTGGGCAATTACATTTTGGGGGTGGCCCGTGCCACCCCAGGCCCCCCCTCTGGCCCCGCCCCTGCTGTAGCTGTATTTAGCGATGTGTTTGTTGTCAAACTCAAAAATCAGTATATTTTTAATAATTAAAAAATGTAATTATTTTATTTTAAAAAGTAAATAATTGTATTTTATTGACAAAATATTTTAGTTTGTCTTGTATATATTTTTGATTATATCAGGTAACATTTTAAGCTGTCAATTGGTCATGTTACAATGTGCCCCTCACATGTTACAATGTACCCCACCTACGGGGCATGTTGTTACATTTCACTTCCATTCTTTCGGGGTAAATCAAGAAAAATGTATACACTGTATTAATGAAACAAAACCACATATTTGTACTAGACATGTGGGGAATTAATGTGAGAAAAACGTCTCCGGTTACGAATGTAACCTCTGTTCCCTGAGAACGGAGAGACGCTACGAGAACGCTACGAGGAACGCCTCCAGCGTGACAGGTGTCTGAATCACTATCAAATCACATCAATCCTATTGACCGGCGACAGCCCATGAAGTCATCAAGGAGCGACCAGGAAGTATTGCAAACATGACTCCGCTCTTCGTCTGAGGGGACTGTTTGACAGGCAGGCCCCGAGGCATGGCAAAGCGACGCAGCGTCTCGTTCCCTGTTCTCAGGGAACAGAGGTTACATACGTAACCGGAGACGTTCCCTTTCGAAAGGGAACTTGCGCTGTGTCAGCTGACGCTATGGGGAACGATATACCCACGCCGCCATGCCGAGGGGAGTGTATGCCCACTGGCAGTGACAACTGTCAGGACAAGCAAATTCCAGTGAAATGCCTGAACCACTCCACCTCTGGTCAAATTGGGCTGTCAGTGACAGCACTCCCTACGGTCATAGCCCAAGCTATAAGCCTTATGAGGAACCTTAGTGCCTCCGCACAAGTTCCTACCCAGGCTGCTCAAAGGCCTGGAACCAACCAATTCAACAGAAGGGGTTCCTTTTAGGGAATGTGGCTAGGGGACCCGAGGACGCCCCAGCCAGTCACTGTTCGGGAAAACTTCACCGAAAGCCACCAGGGAGGCCTGACCTGGTGCCGCTTCCATGGGACACTTCGGCTTGGCCACCCCGGTCTGTTTGAGAACAGAGCCTCCCGGAGAGGCATCCAAACTAAGGTACTGCAGACTGGAAGTGTCCTCCTCAGACCGGATCTCAGAGACGGGTATTCTGGAGAGCAAGACTCAGCGTAGTGCCTTCCAACCCTTGCTAGCGAGGGGAGTTCATCTGCTCGATCCTAGGATCTACTGAGCTCTTATCTGTATTGAAACACTCAGGAGGCCAGATTGGCCTACAAGCTGATCTAATCGGGAGGCCTCACGAGGGGCCTTTGACCATCTGATCAGACCCAGGCAGCCTCGGGCTCACAGACGATCTCAACTAGAGGGGAGCTTAAAAAATCTGCCCGGTAGGTAAACCAGGTTGTAGGCTAAATTCAAGCGGGTCCCCTCCTGTGGGGACCCAGTAGCAGAGGTGACACTTTTGTCGCGCTAGGGTATGAGACCGCCTTCAGATGCTGCCAGCTAAAGGCCAGGTCATTGATAGCAGGTCCCCACTAGCTGTCAGCATTATGCCAGTTAATAGTTCCAGAACTGAGAACTACATCCCTCAGGGAGGCCTGGTGAGGCCTACCACCTGATAGCAATCCATGCTAGCTGTCAGAGAGTCCAAACTTAGGAACTCATCCGCAGGGAGGCCTGATGGGGTCTGCTACCTGATAGCAGTCGAAGCCAACTGTCGAGGTCACTGCGAAAACAAGAACTCGTTCCCTCAGGGAGGCCTAGTGAGGCCAACTACCTGATAGCAAACCTTTAGGGAGGCCTGGAGAGTTCTACTACCTGATAGCAAGCTTTGCCAGCTACCTGAACATCCTGACTCAGGAACTCACCCTCAGGGAGGCCTAGTGAGGCCTACTACCTGATAGCAAGCTTTGCCAGCTACCTGAGAATCCTGACACAGGAACTCACCCTCAGGGAGGCCTAGTGAGGACTACTACCTGATAGCGAGCCTTCAGGGAGGCCTGGTGAGGCCTGCTACCCCATGGCAAGCCTTCAGGGAGGCCTGGTGAGGCCTACTACCTGATAGTCCTGCATGCCTGCTACCAGAGGCATCCTTTTCCCGGGGCTCACCCCTAAGGAGGGTCCAGGAACTTGCATCCAGGGGAGGCCTGGTGAGGCCTACTACCCGATAGCGAGCCTCTAGAGAGGCCTGAAGGGGCCTGCTACCTGCTAGCAATCCATGCTAACTGTCACGGCGACTGGCGACCGGCGTCCGCAGAGCCCATCTTCAGGGAGGCCTGGTGGGGCCTACTACCTTATAGCAGACCTGCAGGGATGGCTTCCTGGTGGCAGGCATGAAAAACTAGCTGCTGTAACACTGGATTGATAGTAGCTTCTATGCTGGCTGACAAAAATAACATCCAACTCCTACGTAGGGTTATCAGTTGGGAATTCTGCTACTTGAAGCCGACATCGTTGGGGAGTAAAGACATATCACAATACACAAGGGGCCGATTTTGCAAGAGGCCTACCAAGGCTGAATACCTATCTAGGTTTAAGCAATTAATTTGCTTACCTCCCCAAACGTCGGGACTCACTCGCAAAGAGACCTGCTAAGGCCTACTACCTGACCTGGAGTCTACTGCCCAGACTGCCCAAGTTGACTACTCACAGCCAACTGGCTTTCCATATGCCTCAACCTGGAGCTGATCCATCCCAGAGGCCTCCTGGGGCCTACTGTATGACGGTGCATTCTTACCGGCAGCGCCTACAAGCTCTGGAACCTAATTACATTGCTCATAGCAGGGTACTCAGCATTAAAAACGCCCTGGACCCCTTAAACGGGGGGAGTACCACATACGCCACCCACCTCCATGGAGGTCCTACTTTATTAGCGGCCTACCATTCCGTGCAAGGGCGTCAGCCATGGCAATGCTCTGGCTTCAAGGGAGCTTACTACCAAAACCAAAAATAAAAAAGGTTGCGAAGGGCTGCTCAACCCAAGCCATTGGTGAGGCAGAATGATACAGAGCTAGGAGTGGGATACTCAAATCTATCCTGCCTTATCAGAGGAGTACTGCCACCTGCCCAGGATATATGCACAAGGCCAGAGCCAGACAAAAACTGGCGGCT
The DNA here is from genome assembly GCA_023566225.1 of Romanogobio albipinnatus. Taxonomy (NCBI): domain Eukaryota; kingdom Metazoa; phylum Chordata; class Actinopteri; order Cypriniformes; family Gobionidae; genus Romanogobio; species Romanogobio albipinnatus. The sequence goes on along the minus strand of CM042240.1, from coordinate 29,349,953 downwards.
CTTCTAAAAAGCTAGCTCTGGGGGGCGGGGTTGGGCTATTGCATACAATCTCTGCATATTTGTACGAAAGATGGCCTGAACCCCACCCCACGACCACTGGCTAAGTCGCTATCAATTCTGCACAGCACCAATCTGCATTACTATTGAAGACCCCAGAACGCAGAGAAGGGGGCGGGCCTTGGCCGGACGACTCTATATGAGAGGAGGCTGACACTAGGGACACTAAAAAACCACATTCACTGAGTGAAGGGGCGATACCACGCCCAGGGCGATAGCGCTTCTCTTTTCGTTATTCCGCGAAAAAGCCTCTGACACCCCCCTAGAAAGCCTAGGCCAACTAGACAGCATTAATGCCCTCCCGAAGGGACCTGCCAGCATAGATCTGTATCCAAGGATAGCTTGGCTCACAATAGCTTTCAGAGACGCTCGGGCAAAAAAAGGGATACCAACCGTTCCCCTGTTTAGGTGAAATGGACACAGATCTAGCTGTAGTTAAGCGTTAGTCTAAATCTACACACTCTCTGGTTTGATTACAGAGGGGATGCTGACCGCTCTTACCCTGAGGTGGTACCAGCCATAGTTTAAACAAGGAGAAAGCAAATGCACTACATGCCCGTTTTCCCGGGAATGAACGGTATGCAGACCTACACACATTTCAGAAAGAAAGGTCTATAAACTTGACCTTTTTTGTGTCTTTTTTCACAACAAGCAGAACATAAATTCTAGCACACCTGTTCACCAAAGCTGGCTGTCTCAATGCTTTATCGTTCTATCACCTAACAAGGGAACTACAGGGAAAAGATATCCAACGATCCAGTGATCCCCGAAGCCCTCAGCAGGGAGCATAAGTCTATATGAAATATTCAATATTTCCCTTTTAGGGAAGACTTACCCACTCGCCTGCAGCCACCATGGTATCCATCCACAAGCTTTATTCACAACATGTATGCTTAGGTGCAACACTACCACGGGCCCGAGGGGAGCGCTCTCATGAACCAAGCCAAGCAGGCCATCAGAGACTGACGTATTTCCTTTTTCCGCTCATCACAGGCCCCATCCGGCCTGGTGTAAGAAGCGCCGAGGGGAAAAGGGAATTAAACTGGAGGAAGGACTAGATGTTGAAGTCTAGCGCCTCCTCGGAGGCGGAGACTTATCCCAGTGCGGTCCTCTGTGGCGCTGGTTCCGGGCCACCTGCCCGGCGTCCTTCCTCTTCTGGGTGCGGAAGTCACGCCTCTTCCACGTCCTATTCCGACCTGGAGGGGGCGCACGAGAAGCGACACTAGCTCGCTGGTCCTGCCGCCAGTCCTCAGACCATGACGGACCAGGGCCTCCCGTCTGTCAGGGTGCAGCCCTGGATCAGCGCAGAATACAAGATCTAAATGCTGCCGAACACACCCTCACCTCTCTGAACTTTCCCACCACCGCCTCGACAGAGGTCCTCCCCCTGATCGAGATCCTTCAGAAGATCAGCCTGGTAGGCCTGCAACACCGCCATGGTGTGCAGTGCCGCCGCAGCCTGACCTGCTGATGTGTATGCCCTGCCATTAAGGCGCGAGGTGGTTTTAAGCGCCTTGGTCGGCAGGGCGGGAGTTCTCGATGTCGATGGCCTCCCATTCGCGAGATAGTTCGCAAACGTCTCATCGATTGGTGGCATCAACACATACCCGGACTCGGCGGATCCCTCGACATCAGCAAAGTTCCCCCGCTGATATCGGAAAATCCGAGCCGAGTATGGGTTCTTCCATGCCCCCGAGATCTGATTGTGAAGATCCAGGAGGAATGGAAGACTCCCAGGAGGCGCTGGGTTATGATCGGAGAGAAAAATCGGAAAAATCAGATTCCTCCCCCGGCAGCTGCCCCTTGCGATCTGGCTGATCATCAGAGAGAACTACACCTCTCTCCAGACGATGAGCCAGATCCATCTGGGAACCCCAGGAATGTAGCCGGCAGGCATGACCATCCCCAGATGCTGGACCCTGCTCCCACGAGAAGAGGGCCGGGTGAGAGCGGAGCGTTCGAATGGGAAAACGCTCACAGTTAGCACAGGAGGCTCCCTCGAGAACCTCCCGTGCGTGCTCTTCCCCCAGGCAGAACTCACAGAGAGTGTGGGTGTCTTCAGGTGTAAGATACCTGGGACACGGATCTGCGCATTTCCTGAAATTGCGCTTGGACTTCTCTGCGTGCTTCATTCTCGTTTACAGCTGTAATTCTTTAACTCGACTCAGACAAACAGTCCCTGAAGATGAAGAAGCGGTGTCATGTTTGCAAGGCGCCCTTATATACTTCCTGGTCGCTCCTTGATGACGTCATGGGCTGTCTCCGGTCATTGATGTGATTCGATGTGATTCAGACACCTGTCACGCTGGAGGCGTTCCCCGTAGCGTCAGCTGACGCAGCGCAAGTTCCCTTTCGAAAGGGAAATAAATACTCTGAACTCCAAATAAATTTACACAAGCGGAGACAGTCAAAAAAGCGTAGTTCTCCTTCATTTCATACAAATTACAAATCAAAAGCATCAATTTCTCAAAACACTGTCCACAAAATTCCCTAATGTTATCACAGCAGTTCATACAGCCAAACAAATATTTAACATATCAGGAAAAACATTTGCAGCTTTTTCATTGGTCTTCACAAAGATCACAAGCATTTTTGTACTATTTTCAAAACACAACAAACAAAACTCTGTGAATTGTAAAATAGTCAGTTGCATACCTTATGTCCTCAATTAACCCCAAATTGATATTAGGGGGTTATTCCAGACAGCAGGTTATGTGACATACCTGGCTATGTTTAAGGGTAAGTAAGCAGATAACCTCAACTTTCAGTTCCAAAAACGGAGGTAACTTTCAGGGTATGTAAGTAACCATGCAACTCACTCTCTGAACATAACCTGCTCCCGCAGCTCATGTTCCAGGGTTAGTTTGCTTAACCCTCCTGTTACCCTCAAATCTAGAAACATTTGTTACCCACTGGGGTCAATTTGAAACCAGCAATTTAAACCTCCAGAATATGATTTTTTTTTTTACAAAGGTTTATGTCTCAGGTCATTTATGTCTGACAGCATATCTGGTGGGCCCTGGAACCATTTTGATGACATTAGCAGCACTATGGCTACCCTGTCATTCACGTGGGGTGGCAGGACCATAATAACGTGAACTACTAGTGGTTTTCACAATACTACAGGTATGGTTTGGTTAGGTTAGATTAGAGCCCTAAATCAGAGGGAAGTTGTTTGAACGTTACTTTGAATATATAAAATCATAGCATGTTATAGTGACCTCAATAAAACAACCTAAACAAATGGGTGTAAAATTTTGATATTTCTTATGTTTTATACAGCTAAAAGAGCCTGGGGTCAAATTGACCCCAAAGAACACAGATGCTACAAAATGTGTACAGGACATTGGAAAAATATCATGTTAATTTTATGATTACAGAGTTGTCCCCATTAAATTAGGAAAAGTCATTCAATCTAAAGCAAAATAAAATAAAATATGTCAATCGTGTTTTTACAGACGTTAAACATTGAATGGGGTCAAATTGACTCCAAAGATAATAGGAGGGTTAAGAGGTACTCAGATGTGTTTTATATAATTAATATAGTTTAATATAATTAATATAATTATATATAAAATATATATAATTAATAATTAATATAACCGAATTTGTTTCAATAATAATATACAATATTATATATTAATTATAATTCTAAAAAATTATAACACGGTAATATTTAAATGTTAATTCAATTCAAATGTATTATTTATTTATTGTCATCTCACACATAATCATTCAATTAATTAGCATCAAACAAACAGTATGAATCTTATGCTTAGTGAATAAAGATTACTTATTAAATGAAGACATTGAAAAAAATTAATGCATAACCACCAAATAGGTGCGATGTGCACTAATTGGGTTATGTAAATCGCCATTAAACAAAAGAAGAAGAGGAAGTAGAATGGCTGACCTTTTCTTAGCGTCTGACATGGACAAGCTACCTTTACCAGGTTCTTGGCTCACTACCATTGTAGATGACAAGAGAGCAAGTGCAGGCCACAATGCCTGACAAGTTCAAGTTAGAGTGATAATAGACTGCACTGAGATCCATTGTGAAACAGCATCTTCAAAAGTTTTTTAATGGCTGACAAGGGGTTCCAGATTGAGAAGATGCTGTCAGAGGTGGGGGCAACACTCATCATCCCTCCGCTGAAGAGATCCGCTCAGCTCAGCTTGGAGGATACCCAGAAGACATGCCTGAGAATTTTAGTTGAGAGGGCCATACGCAGGGTGAAGGAATACCATATTTGAGATGGGATTTTTCCTCTTTCTATGGTAGGTTCAGTCAATCAGCTGTGGGCCATATGTTGCCTAAGGTCAAACTATCAGGGACCTCTTATTATCAAAGGGGACAAACCAGTCTGAAGTGTTTCCTCTCAATCCCACAATTTGCTGTTTGACACTGTCTAGATAGATTGTAAATACAAGTGCCATATATATTTTAAATATATATTAAATTTTTTTGATGTTTTAATGAACAATGTAGTGAAGCATTCTGTAAAAAGTTTTTCCTGAGTAAAATGCATTTACACCTTTCACATTAAAAGAATCAGAATAGTTTTTAAACTTGCCTTTTTTTATATATATACATTATATAATAATAATATAATAATAATAATAATAATACTAATAATAATAATAACGTGTAACAGCAGTGAAACTAATTAAAATAAATTACTTCCATAGCAACATAAGCAAGTAGGGACCAATTGCAGACAAAAAACCCCCGATATACATTTACATACAATGCAACATTGACTGAAATTGTAAACGGCAAAGATAATTGAATGAAAAAAAAAAGTATTTACAACAGGAATTACGTATTACAAATGTAAATAAAACTATTTACATTTTAAAATTCTGTCTCAATGTAATAATATATCTATGTAGATGTTATGATAAAAAATATTCCAGCTTCTGTCGCATTGAGTTGATGATCTCCTCATCCCTAAAGATTCTTTCAACTGTGAAGTCAGTGTGGTACCTGTAATAAAATCACACCACTGAAGTCCACTTAAGGCCAGCTGGCCTTGACCCTGATAATAATATTTGTGACTTTTCTTAAGGCAGGCCTGGCCTCGAACTGTGAAAAGGTGTTTAACTTGAGAGACATCATCAACAGCGCAACTCTTTGCCTCTGCCAACCCAAATGGGGGTGTTTCTCTTGGGTTGAAGACTTTAGCATCAGGGCTGGCTGCAAGGCGAGGTGCATCAGAGTGGATGATTACCCCACACTGTGTCACAGAGACATCACAAAAATCTGAATATTGCCTAAGTATGTCAGGTTCCAGGTCCAGCCCTCTTTTCATAACAGTTGTCTGAGGAGTTCCTTTCAGAATGCGAGCAGCTAAGGCTTTGGCAGTAGACTCGCCGTGGACATGGCATATTTCTCCAAATCTGCTGGCTGTAAGTTTGCGTACCTGGTTCCAGAGCTGCTGGCATTCTGACTGTAGTCGTGTTTCTGCCTCAATAGCAGCATAAATCTCCCTTGACATCTTGAATCTCTCTAAGTGGCACTGTTGCTTATAGTTGGGCTCAACATTTATTTGAAATTTAAACCAACCACCAACAGGCAACTAAAGAAATTCAGGGGCACCATGGTATTTAATAATGTCTCTTCTTATCTCAGGAGGGCATTGGTAAGAGAGCACAGACCCAAATGACACAGGGCCAAATTTAGAGTCCACAAAATGAAGGTGATCAAACCCGTGCAGCAGGTTGTGGGCGTATGTCTTGCACTTTCTCACCACTGGCCATGATGTGAGCATCTGGAAGTGGCCCTGACATAAAAGTGAGATGTCTAGTTTAATTTACTTATTATTACTATTTCACCCAACCTTTCATATTTTCGCAGATACCAACACTTATTACCTCTGTAAATACAGTGCATCCAGAAAGTATTCACAGCGCTTAATTTTTTCCACATTTTGTTATGTTACAGCCTTATTCCACAATTGTCACAGGGTGTTTTGTTGTTGGTTCATGTTCATGTTCCATGTTTTCAGTTTATCATGTTCACTGTTATGTTTTTGAGTGTCAGGTTCACTGTCTTGTTTCCTGGTCTTGTCATGTAACTCCCATGCCCTCATGTGATCTTGTGTCTTCTGTCATTGGTTCATTGTGTAATCACTGCTCACAGGTGTCACTTGTCTTGTCATTAGTCTCAGTGTATTTAAGCCCTCATGTTTGCCGTGTGTCTTTGTCTGTTTTTGAAAGTTGTAACCCATGGTTGGTGAGTGTCATGTCCTTGGGTTTTTTATGGTTTTGGATTTTGATTTATGTTAAGCTTTATGTTGAATAAAGAAATGCACTTGGGTTCAGCTACTTGCCTCTTCAGGGGACAAGGTTACAGAATAACAGACCGCCAACAATGGACCCAGCAGTTGACCTCCTACGCCTTTGTCAAGGCAATCATGCCACTTAGGATTATGTGAAGGATTTTCTTGAACTTTCTCACCTTCTGGACTTTAATCACCTTACGGCCTACAGAGAGGAGGTGCACACTCTGACACGGTGGTGTCAGGAGCACAACCTCTCCCTCAACGTCAGCAAGACCAAGGAGCTGGTGGTCGACTTCAGGAGGAATGAGAGTGAACACCGCCCCATCACCATCGATGGAGCACCGGTGGAGAGAGTCAGCATCTTCAAGTTCCTCGGTGTCCACATCACAGAGGAACTCTCATGGTCCGTCCACACCGAGGCCGTTGTGAAGAAGGCTCATCAGCGCCTTTTCTTCCTGCGACGGCTGAGGAGGTTTGGAATGAACCGCCACATCCTCACACGCTTCTACAGCAGCACCATCGAGAGCCTGCTGACTGGCTGCATCACCACCTGGTACGGCAACAGTACCGCCCGCAGCCGCAAGGCCCTGCAAAGGGTAGTGCGCACGGCCAGCTGCATCATCGGAGGTGAGCTTCCCTCCCTCCAGGACATTTACGCCAGGCGGTGTGTGAAGAGAGCTCAGAGGATCATCAGAGACTCTAGCCACCCGAACCATGGGCTGCTCTCACTGTTGCCATCAGGCAGACGGTACCGCAGCATCAGAACACGCACCAGCCGACTCCAGAACAGCTTCTTCCCACAAGCAATCAGACTACTTAACTCCTGATCCATCAGGATCACAACACACACTGGACAGAATATCACTCCGCACAACCCACTGTAGATACACACACATTATATACACATTTATGTATCATTTATTATTTATCATTTATCATATAGCACCTATTGTACATAATTGGATCTCTACTGTGAATAATAATGTATACTGTACATGGTATATTATTATTATAGCTTATACTGTTTAATGTATGTTTAGTGTATATTGTTTAAAGTATATGTATATTGTAAGTATGTGTATATTGGCTAAAGCTGTGAGAACTACACTCACATTGTGTAAATTATTTATTGTTTATTGTAGTGTATACTGTGCTGTGAGTAATTGTGGGCGCATCAGATGTGTAATCTGTTGTTGCTTAAATGTTGTACATGTCATGTCGTGACTGCTATGTTGCTCGGAACTGCACCAAGAATTTCACCTGCTGTTGCACTTGTGTATATAGCTGTGTGACAATAAAGTGATTTGATTTGATTAATGATGTGGCTTTTAAGGATACTTTTTGTAATGGGTTAAATTAACCCATTCGTTCAAGGATGCCAGGGGGAAGAATAAATTGTTCCTTGGCTCAATATATAGACTTAAACACCTGAGTAACATGGTAAATTACCACATGAATCATGCAAAAACAAACCACTAGGTGGCAGGCTGCAAATGTTCACATACAAAAGAAATAAAGAAAGACCATAATAAAGAACCACAATCCACTAGGTGGCCATATGTCGTGAATGTCCACATACAGAGAGTCCACTAGGTAGCTACATTACAAGTTAAGCCCAAATCGATACATATACAGAAAAAAAAAATTATCACAAGAAAGGACTGAACTCTATTTCTTCATTCAACCCCGGGTATACTGTGGCCTGTAACTCGTGTGTGTGTGTGTGTGTGTGTGTGTGTATATATATATATATATATATATATATATATATATATATATATATATATACAGGGAGTGCAGAATTATAAGGCAAGTTGTATTTTTGAGGATTAATTTTACAACATTAATCATTAAACAACAACCATATTGTCAATGAACACAAAAAACTCAATAATATCAAAGCTGAATATTTTTGGAAGTGGTTTTTAGTTTTAGCTATTTTAGGGGGATATCTGTGTGTGCAGGTGACTATTACTGTGCATAATTATTAGGCAACTTAACAAAAAACAAATTTATACCCATTTCAATTATTTATTTTTACCAGTGAAACCAATATAACATCTCAACATTCACAAATATACATTTCTGACATTCAAAAACCAAACAAAAACAAATCAGTGACCAATATAGCCACCTTTCTTTGCAAGGACACTCAAAAGCCTGCCATCCATGGATTCTGTCAGTGTTTTGATCTGTTCACCATCAACATTGCGTGCAGCAGCAACCACAGCCTCCCAGACACTGTTCAGAGAGGTGTACTGTTTTCCCTCCTTGTAAATCGCACATTTGATGATGGACCACAGGTTCTCAATGGGGTTCAGATCAGGTGAACAAGGAGGCCATATCATTAGATTTTCTTCTTTTATACCCTTTCTTGCCAGCCACGCTGTGGAGTACTTGGACGCGTGTGATGGAGCATTGTCCTGCATGAAAATCATGTTTTTCTTGAAGGATGCAGACTTCTTCCTGTACCACTGCTTGAAGAAGGTGTCTTCCAGAAACTGGCAGTAGGACTGGGAGTTGAGCTTGACTCCATCCTCAACCCGAAAAGGCCCCACAAGCTCATCTTTGATGATACCAGCCCAAACCAGTACTCCACCTCCACCTTGCTGGCGTCTGAGTCGGACTGGAGCTCTCTGCCCTTTACCAATCCAGCCACGGGCCCATCCATCTGCCCATCAAGACTCACTCTCATTTCATCAGTCCATAAAACCTTAGAAAAATCAGTCTCGAGATATTTCTTGGCCCAGACGTTTCAGCTTGTGTGTCTTGTTCAGTGGTGGTCGACTTTCTGCCTTTCTTACCTTGGCCATGTCTCTGAGTATTGCACACCTTGTGCTTTTGGGCACTCCAGTGATGTTGCAGCTCTGAAATATGGCCAAACTGGTGGCAAGTGGCATCTTGGCAGCTGCACGCTTGACTTTTCTCAGTTCACGGGCAGTTATTTTGCGCCTTGGTTTTTCCACACGCTTCTTGCGACCCTGTTGACTATTTTGAATGAAACGCTTGATTGTTCGATGATCACGCTTCAGAAGCTTGGCTATTTTAAGACTGCTGCATCCCTCTGCAATATATCTCACTATTTTTGACTTTTCTGAGCCTGTCAAGTCCTTCTTTTGACCCATTTTGCCAAAGGAAAGGAAGTTGCCTAATAATTATGCACACCTGATATAGGGTGTTGATGTCATTAGACCACACCCCTTCTCATTACAGAGATGCACATCACCTAATATGCTTAATTGGTAGTAGGCTTTCCAGCCTATACAGCTTGGAGTAAGACAACATGCATAACGAGGATGATGTGGTCAAAAATACTAATTTGCCTAATAATTCTGCACTCCCTGTATATATATAAAATGTTTCTATCTGTAAAAGTAATTTTAATCGGTCACCACCCCGAATGTTCTTTTTGATCATTTCTAAACCTTCAACCATTAGGCCTTCTGGATTGCTGTTATGCGCATTTTGGAAAGTTTTGCCGTAGGATAATCCAAATTGGCTTTTTTGATAGTATTTTTGTGCTCTGATACTCTATCTTTAAGACGTCTCTTGGTCCGGCCTACATAAAAGCATCCACATTTGCATGATAACCTGTATACCACAAATGTGTCACAATTAATGAATGCTTTTATGTTATACATCTTGTTAGTCTTGAAATCACAAAATTGTTTACATTCTTTAATGTTAGAACAATGATTGCAAGACCCACATTTGTAAGTACCTTTTACCTTCTATGAAGCCAAGTAATCTGTTTTTTTAGCAGGACGATGACTAGGTACTAACCTATCGCGTAGTGTAGGCACAGGGTCACTTTTAATAAGTTTCCAATTTGAATCTATTATCCTTTTTATGGGATTGGCCAAAGAGCTATATCTTGTAACAAAATAAGCCTGGTTTTGTTTAGAAGATGAACATTTTTTTCTTTTTCTGGAGTAGCTCTGATCTAGGAATGGACTGGGCTTTCCTATAGGCATTTTGAACAATTTCTGTGTGATAGCCCCTTTGTGAAAAACGATTGGACATAACTTTTGCTTGAACTTCATATTCACTATCGGTATCGCAAATACGTCTAAGTCGTTGGAACTGGCCAAAAGGTATGAATAATGAATTCAGAGGGAGGCAAAGAGTCTATAGGCCTATTTATTAGAAAATGTTGTAATGCTTTCAGTCCGTCATCATGTGCAATGTTTGTATACAGGGCCTCCACATCCAATGTGACTAAAAAACAGTTGTCTGGAACTCTAATGTCACTTAAGACCTTCAACACATGAGTGGTGTCCTGTATATAGGAAGGAAGCTGTTGAGCCAATGGCTTGATATGGAAGTCTATAAATTGCGAGGCTGGCTCTGTAAGATAACCATTAGACGATATGATGGGCCTGCCCGGAGGAGATTCGAGAGACTTATGGACCTTTGGGAGCATGTAGAAGGTGGGTATTCTAGGATGTTGACAATGAAGGAAATCATGCTCTTGTTTTGAAATCCACCCAGTATCCTTGGCTGTGAACAACAGTTCTTTTAGTCTCTTTTTCGTGTTGTCTGTTGGATTGGACAATAGCCGCTGATAATAGTCTTGATTGTTCATTTGCCGTAAGGCTTCTTCGACATATTTGTCTTTGTCCCTTGCCACAACTGCTCTTCCTTTGTCTGCGGATTTTATAATTATAGACTCATTCTTTGCCAAGTGATCTATGGCCAGCTTTTGGGATTTAGTCAAATTCTCCCTGATTCTTTGATCGGATGATTGAAACAGTCTCTCAATATCGAAGTCTACCTTTTTTGTAAAAGCAGTCAAAGTCGCATTCGAAACTGGAGGCATAAAGTACGATTTTGGTCTAAATGGAGATCTTTGGGCTGTATTATCATTTCTCAGATTATTTTGGTAATACCAAACTTTAAGGTGGAGGCTTCGGTAGAATCTAATAGATCCACCTTGGTGTTAAACTCATTTGTATGGTAAGTGGGAGTCCTTTGGACAACACACTGACACAATCAGGGGCTAGTGATGTTTTAGATAGGTTGATTACCGTCTGCTCTTGTTCCGATCCCTGAGAATTGTTATGGGAAAATTTAATCATAGCTAAACATTAAACATTGCGCATGAAATGTTTATTGATTTGCATATATTCATACAGAACCAGCTTACTAAGTAAAAGGTCATATACAGAATATAGATTTGAGCAAGTGCTGCTTGTCTTGTCATGAGTGGAAATTTACAGGAGGAGTGACTTTGTTTGGGAAACTGATAAAAAGCTGAGTGCTGTTATGTCTAGTTAGTGTGCACTCTGCAGACATTGAAGATGGCTGTATGACTGTGACTCATTTCTTGCAAGAAATTAAATCTTTATAAAGACAATTGGGCAGGTTTTGTCTCTTATTCAGTAATGCGGTGATAGTTTGAAATTTTGCCACGACAGTTGGTGTCAGAAGCGGAGATTCCATGGATGTGCCTTCCGGACCCTGGGAGCGGATGGTGACTGATCATCCTGGACTTTAGAGTCACAGCTCTACCCCGACATATTGAGGGAGAGAGGCCAACCGCTCAGGGGGTCTGGAGGGTCCGACCACTGGAACAAACGAACCCGAGGTGGCAACGGGACGCTTCTGGTAAGAGACAAACTTAAAATTCGGGGAAGAATTTTTGAAATTGAAAATTGAGTAAATTGAAAATTGAAATTGGGGTGGATAAACCATAGTGGGGTCTGACTCTGTGGCAAATGCAACGTGGTTGATTCGTTTATGGGATAGAAACTGAAACCATGTGGCGAATGCAACGTGATTAAAATTGAGAGAATTTTGAGATATCACGTGGGCGAGGAGACCGTGCTGTGAGCCGGTTTTGGGCTATTGGGAGCCAATAAGAGAGGACACTATTGGGAGTGTCCGCCCGTCTGGTCTTGGGTGAAGAGATCAGATCTGAACGGAGACGTCCGACAGATTCATTAGCGTACGCTAGAGGGGAAAAGCCACAGAGACAGACAGCCAGTATGGGGAAGTCCCAAAGCAAGCTAGCTGAATATGATACACCGGTATTTTGTCAAATGAGAAAATTGTATGGGAAGAATGCATGCAAGGCAGAGAAGTTAATTAATGATTTCCCAAACGAGGGAACACCAGACTGAAAGAGGTGAATGAGTCAGTTGAAGAGGGGAGATAAACTGAAAAGTTGTTGTGGGAAATGTGTGTGAGAAATGAGAACAAACAATGAAATGTTGGGGGAAAGAGGCAGATAAGAGAGAAAGGAAAATGTTGTCTTATCAGGCAGAAGTCACAGCTGTTTAGAGATCGCCGGTGAGTATGAACGTTGACTAAATTCTGGCTAACATTTTGAGTGATATGATCGGTAATTTGATTAGTCGGTATAAAGATTTTGAGATGGACAAGAGCAAACGCTGTAAGCAGCTCCGCTCTGAAGCCCGGACTTCAAAGAAATTTGCTGGACTGATGAAGGGAATGGGCAGATATGTTTTTATTGTAATTGGAAAGTTGATCAGCAAGTTGACTGGCTACAAACAAAGAGAGAACAAGAAAATTCAAATTTCTAGATGTTTGTGCATATTCATTAATTTGTAAAAATGGGTGAGGTGCCGTTTTACCCGAAGGGAAAATCCCAGAAGTGACTGAAATATACAATTGAGTAACTAAAAATAATGTTGGTGAAAAAGCAGATAGCACCATAAATTGCAAGCCATTGTCTGTTTTATTGGACAACGAGCGAGCTCTGTCCTCAGACAGATTGCCACTTTTGGAGCACACAGGTTGCATTGCTTCATAAGCTAAAGATGAGAGTGTTTAATTGTGCTCAGCGTGGCCATTTTGGACGTAATTGTGTCCGAACACCCATAAGGTGTAGAAAGTTTGGCAAATCAGGCCACCAGACTAAATTCTGTAAACGAAACCCAGTAAAAAGAAAGTAACAGAGATTTACACCCTGTCTATGAAAATCAGATAATACGATTAATGAAGTCTTTAGTGATTATTTTTGAAGGAAGGATTTGAGATAATTTTAATATGAGGTTAAAATTAAAAATGAAGATGATAAAACATGCTGCAAAGATATATAACTCCTGATTAACCGAGTTTTAAATGAAAAATATAGAATAAATATGTTCTTGCTCTTCTCACTTTTGCAAAACTCTGATAATGATGATTTGACTGAATATTGGGTTGTTGAAATAACTATAGGTGTTAAAATGTTGAAAGCCCTAGAAGCTGATGTTTTGGTTTCAAAAGATAAGCTTGTGCTGAGCTGAAATAAACAATTTGTTATCTCAATCCGGCCACCACGTGGCCTAACTTGAGTAACAGAGACTCAATCGGAGTGGAAATGATAGCTTCTGAATTCATTGTGGGGGAAAAATACAAATATGAAATTCTGATCATTTGAAAATGTCAATTCTGGCAAAGGATAGAGTTAAAAGGAAAATGTCTGATGTTTATTTGAAAACAATTTTAATTTCTAGCCAGATCTTACACTGAGCTAGTGTGAGGAGTGAGAAGTTTATGAAAGTGCAGTGTACCAGCCCTGAAGGCCTCAGAGTCTCTCTCTGATCCCAGACCAGCTCAAAGCTGATATCTGACCCTGTGCCACAGATGATAGAAGATATTGATGAGTAAAGGCACAAGGCATCATGTGAACATAATAGAGTTATTTGTTAAGATATAAAAAAAGGTGCCATCAAGAGGGCAATAAGAAATGTTTTAAAAATACAGACTTTTAATGAACTGAAACGTTTGATGAATGTATGATATGACCAGTAACTTCTGTCTGCTCTTAGCCTTCACCATGTACAGAACTGATGGCCTTGGTCACAGATGTAGCAGAACATTAAAATGAATGGACAGGTGTTTTGGCTAAATTCACTAAGAATAATCTAAGCACTGCTATGGAGCAGCTTTGAAGAAGTATGATGGATTTTAGTGATTAAGTTGTGTTATAATTAACCTGTCTCCATTGTTTTTACTAATTTGAAAGCAGACCAGATGGCTCTGGTGACTCTTGAATGCACTTTCCAAAAGGCTCCAGAAAATATTGGATCCTGTTTAGGGTCAAAGATCTCAAAGTGATGACGAGGTTGAGCACGATGTGGTTATTCCCGATGACGGGTAAGACTTCCTACGGCCTGACGGGGAGCAACCCAAGCCAGGGAAATCACGATAAGTCGCCTTGGACCCCCTACCAAAAAACAAAAACAAAAACAAAAACAAAAAAATATGGAGGAGGGGGTTTTATGTGAGGTGTGTATGAGAGGTGAGGCAGATGTCTGTGAGGCCAGCAGCATCTCTGTTGGGGGGGAAAGCTGTGTTTCGTAGGGGCCAAGGTCAAGACTGGACACAGCAGCCCCTGCCCTAATAATGGCCCCTCTATACCGCTCACCAAATACCGCATAAATTGAGAGCCAGGAAACACCCTGAAGAAAAGAGCAATGATTGGCATTTAAGAGCCAGCTGAGACCATACTGTGATTGTGATTGGTAACCTTGTGGAACAGAACAAAATGTATTTGTATCAGTAAAACTGTATGATATTGAACTAATATGTCTCTATCATAGTCTTAATCCTGCAGGTCATTAGATGGCAGAGGATAATTTGGAGACATGGTGATGGCTTTAAGAGGACGGCTTTTGAAGTTTAAAGAGAAGTTCTGGATAACAGAGGTATCTAAACTAAAGATAACTTGAAACAATTTCACAGTATAACTTATTGGAGATGTTCTAATTTGAAAATTCAACAGTTAAATTTCTAAACTTTGTGAAGGATTAATGAATTAAGGGTTAGTGAATTTAACATTATAGTAAAAGTCTTAGAAGACTGTTGAAAAGATAAATCTGGGTGAGAGAGGGAGAGAGAGACTGCTTCAGTGGAATCAGGGATTGTACTCTGCCTGCGACTGAGACAAAACAAAAACACTGATAGCAGAACAAAACAACCCAACTGACTTTTCTAAAAATAGATTAATAATGAACAGATTTGAAACTGGTTAAGAAACCATGTAAAAGCACATTTTGAGAATGAGCAGTTCATATTTATGTGTTCTGATTGAGTGTAGTGTGCCAGTAACCTCTGGAATGAGTGTTTTTATCATCACAGATGGGTTAGTTAAGTGAAACGACAAACGCTAAAGAAGCTGATTATTCTGAGCGAATCTGGTGAAAAGATGATCCAGAACATGGACGAGCTTTAAATGGATTGGTATCCAGCTCAGTCTGTTAATGGTAATTATGACTACTTTGTCATTTATGATGTTGTTTTGAATTAATCTATGGATTAGTGCATATGTTAAAGCGGAATAGTTCGAGATTGCCGCCCACCATGGGTTTAAGACCCTTGTATAAATTCAACAGAGGGTAAATTTTATAGACTGGACGGCAGAGACAAGGAGACAAATCAACTAGACTAAATTATCCAGAGACTCCCTAGTATTTATGAAAGGTCAGAGGGCAAACAAAGGGAGAACTTCTTAGAAACAAAGAGTTTTATTTTATGTTTCCTCTGAATGGAGGCATGACATTAGATGTCTATGAAAACTACTATTTATGTATATAGAGAACCACAATTAATGTTAAAGAAGCAAGTGACTTTATGTCTTTCTGTGTGACTGGGATTGAGATAAGAGGAATATAATATTTTGGTTTCTGCAGAGCAGTAGAGATAAGAAACAATAATCATCATATGGTGCATCTTTTTGAGAGAGGAATAATGTGACAAGTTAAAACAAGAGAGAAATAGCCCAAAAAGATAGATTTTTTGGTGGAAAATTGATTTATGAACGAGTTATGAACACCCTAACACACTAAGTGTTAATAGACATATATGAATTGAAAAATCATTTTGAAACGGCTTTAAAGAAATGGATGATGACTTATAGTACAAATTTGAATACTTTATAAAGTGATATGGGAGATTATAAAGATTTGCAAGTTCTTGGTAAAGTTATAACAATTTTGGGTTTAAGTGGCAAGGTGAGGATTTGATGATGAGTGCCACTGCCAAATGACATGAATTAAGAGGTTTAAGATTTTGGGCCAGTTGGAGCGTACGTCCAAAGAGTTTTAATGGACAGGGGATGGAGAAAAGGGTACTTTGAAAAAGAGCCCTGATGAATTGATGTTGAATGGTTTACTGATAACAGGAACTGAAAAGATTTTGATAAAAATTGGATATTGAGTATGATTAAGTATGATGTCACGAGATAAAGATGAGTGAACGAGCTGATTGAATGTAATATGAATTGATAACCATGTCATTTTGATGAAGTGTATTTAACATTAACAAATTTAGATTTATGTTCATTAGTGGTTAAATATGGTGTGGACTATGATTAGTGAGAATGGGTCTGCTGGAAATAGTATGTTTAACAAAAACAGGGTGGTTTGAAGAATGATGTTGAAAGAACTGACTAGAGGAAGGTTGATTGTGAAGCACAGTGAGAAACTGTGGGCATGTAGATAAGAATGTAGCATGAAATCGAGGTAGAGAGCGAAGTGACCCCATTGGCAGACACACAAAAGAGAATCAGTGCATGATAGACATTTGTGCTTTGGAACTGTGTCCTGCATGGACAGAGGTGTCATCTGAACTGTGAGCAAAGCACAAAATGTAGACTGAAGGACTGAAGGATGTTTTATGTAGAGACTTAAAGTGCTAAGATGGATTATTATCTATCTTACTTATTTTTATCGTTTAGTTTGAGTTGGACCACTATTATGTTTTGGACCCCAAAAAGGTCTGTTATGATTTTGATTAATTAAGAGAGCAACTGATTGCTTGTTTCTTCATAGGTGTTTTCTAAAGTGTGTATTGGGTCTCTGAGGAGTGACTGAGGGTCTGGCCTAGGGATGTGTGATGTGTCACTAAACGCTTGATAGCAACAAGGTGTCGTGTGTTTGGATTTTGTAGGTATCACACACCCCTAACATGTCGGAAGTGCAGTAACAGTGCTTGCTCACTTAGCCCGGCTTCCAGAGATGAAATATGGAGTT
This sequence comes from Romanogobio albipinnatus, assembly GCA_023566225.1. NCBI lineage: Eukaryota > Metazoa > Chordata > Actinopteri > Cypriniformes > Gobionidae > Romanogobio > Romanogobio albipinnatus. The sequence goes on along the minus strand of CM042240.1, from coordinate 29,332,630 downwards.
GTCTTTCGTTTTATAGAATATTTTCAGTATGTTTTGGGGAAACCCTTCTGGTCAAGACTGCAGTTCGTAGCTTGACGGAAGCATGCAAGCTGCTGTATGGTAAGAGTGTAACGATGTACACAGACTAGCGTTATGCGTTCGGAGTTGAGCACGATTTTGGGGCGCTGTGGAAACGCAAGAAAATGTTAAAGTCTGATGGGCGCACAATTATGAATGCTGCTTTTGTGTCTAATCTGCTAGACACAATTTTCTTGCCTGGCTAGGTTGCTATCTGTAGAATGCGCAGCGAAACTAACAACAAAGAGTTTATTTCAACAGGAAACCATGACAACAGACGCAGATGCGAAGGCCGTGGAGGTGCAACAGACGACACAGCCAGAATGTTTTTATTATCTGAAATAACCACGAATGTTTTGCCTTCCTTATAGACTATGCAGTTTTTCAACTCCGGGCCAGAGAAAAGCAGCGATGGGAACAGTGCGACCGCACTGTGCAAAATGGCGTCTGGACGAGTAGTGATGGCAAGCCTTGTTTACCCCAAAAATATTTTCGATGATTATGATTAATGGCTGCATGGGCGATCACGCAGCCAAAGGGGGAATGATACTCAAATGATGGAGGTTTATGAGGAGGTTTTAATATTTGCTGAAAATTTTTTGTATCTTGATGCGTATTGATATACACGAAAACGAGAGAAGGCCTCGAGTAAATCGGAGCCCGTTTGAGACCACCATTCATGGGAATGGAAGGGGGTAAACAATAGCTTACATCAATAGAATTGTGAATTATTGCATAGAGATGTCTTTTCTGTTGTTGTCTAAGGTCTGTGTGCAGGTAAAATTTGGGGAAACCAGTTGGGACTCCTTTACATGACATCAAACCAGGTGATTTCGCGTTGATAGAGGGCAACGGGAGGAGGAGCTGGAAGGCGAAAAGGTGGCTGGGGCCTTACCAAATCCTCCTAACAACGCATACTGCCGTAAAAGTGTCTGAGAGGGCGACGTGGGTACACGCAAGCCACTGCAGAAAGTTTTCCACCAGCAGGAAGGGGAGGAGCGAAACCGGAAGTGAAGAAGGCCATGACGAGGTGCCAGGGGAACAAAGCCTGTACTTTGGCACGGCTGCAGAAACAACAGCTAGAGATAAAGACGAGCTGCTGGCTTTGTCTGCAAATGTCCCATGCCTGCAAAGCAGGACCACTGACTGTTGTAACACTGAATGAAACTGACTGTTTGATCCCGCAGCAAATGACTGAGATAGTGAGAGCTGCGAAGGACATTGAGCATGGGAAAATCCCAACAAAACATCCAACATCTGACTGCGAGAGGACTGAAGTCTGAGTCAGAATTGACACAAATAATGAAACAACCGAGAATTGTACAGCGGTAGTGACTAATTTTACCTGCCAGTTTAGAAGACCAAATTACACTTCACCTGCAACAGTTTGGGTTTATGGTTAAGCTCATCATTTTATGTCGAGTGTTGGCAGGTTGCTGTTACCCAGCTTTGATGAACGTGGGGACATCTGTGTATTTACCGGGTAATGAAAACAAGAAAAAGGATGGACAGAAGAGAAAGTTAATTCTGTGATAGGGACTTTACCAGATAGAGCAAATGTGGGTTGGTCTATTTTCCTGGGGGTGGGTACAGCAGAATCGATAAACAAGAAAAATGGGTTAGCATGGACTGTACTAGCTATAGCTAATAGCACGGAGCACACTTTAACAATGGTAGATGAGGAAATGAAGCAAATCCGAGATGCAGATATCCAAAACAGACTAGTTTTAGACATGATAACAGCTGAGGAGGAGAGAGTTTGGAAAATGCTTAGGGTATCGTTTTGCTTTCATATTCCAGATTATAGTGACAATGTAACCAATATAATTGAGTAGCCTACATGAGACAGGCTGTAAGAAAACTGGAGAGGGAAAAAGCTGATGACTGATGATTTGGTTGGATGACAAATCTGAAGGGATGGGGATATTGATTATGTTTTACTGTATTGCAGGTTTTTGAAATTGTTGTACTGATTTGTATGTGTTCACAATGTATTTTCAACGCATTTCCAGGATGGTTCAACGAGTAGTGAAGTCCAGTGTATCACAACAGATGGTCAAATTAGACATTTATGACGAGTACGACGAATGGATGAACAAATTTAGTGATAGGAGATAGTGACTAGCAAAGAGAAGAATGAAACAAATTAGGGGATTATGTTTTCGTTGATTTAAATCTGGGCGGCCTTTGGAGGCCTCAGATATCTAAATATTATAAGCATGTTTTTATTTGCAGTGAAAGGGGGGCTTTAACCACAAAAATCAGCCTATGCATATTTTCTTTCTTCACAAATTCAAGTGATGAGAATAGATTATTGAATTGGATTATTACTATAATTTTTCATTCAGTTTAGATTTTCGTTTTAATCATTTAAAACTTTACTATTACATTTATTCATTTTTCATATTTAGCCTTTTTAACCTTACTATTATGTTTACTTATTTTTGAGTTTTCAGTCATAAATATATATATATACAATGATAAAATTTTTCATTATGGTTTATCAATGATGTGATAAAAAGAGGGGATTGTTATGGGAAAATTTAATCATAGCTAAACATTAAACATTGCGCATGAAATGTTTATTGATTTGCATATATTCATACAGAACCAGCTTACTAAGTAAAAGGTCATATACAGAATATAGATTTGAGCAAGTGCTGCTTTTCTTGTCATGAGTGGAAATTTACAGGAGGAGTGACTTTGTTTGGGAAACTGATAAAAAACTGAGTGCTGTTATGTCTAGTTAGTGTGCACTCTGCAGACATTGAAGATGGCTGTATGACTGTGACTCATTTCTTGCAAGAAATTAAATCTTTATAAAGACAATTGGGCAGGTTTTGTCTCTTATTCAGTAATGCGGTGATAGTTTGAAATTTTGCCACGACAGAATCCATGGTGGTTGTCTTTGTCATTGACTGTTTTCTGCCTCTCCTTGTTTTCTTCGTTTTATGTTGGATCTTTTATGTTTGGGTCTTTCGTCTAAAAAATCAGATGTGGTAGAAGCAGCTGGTGAAGACATATTGGAGATTGAGGTTGATTCTTCATCACTGGTAGTAAAATTGAAGGACACTGATCTCTGCCTTTGTCTGTCTCTGTGATTTGGCCTGGCCCACTTGTAAACTCTATCATCTTTGTAATAGTTTTCATCTCTCTTAAATTTCTTAATCTTCTGTTGTCTGACCCAATCTGTAAGTTTCTCAAGGTCATGTTTCAATTTGTTTTCAAATTGCAATTTTATATCATCATTACTCATTCCAGAGATTTGTGCTCTTATCTCATTAAGTTTTTCTTGTGCCACTTCTTTTTCTTTCTTACTATTTTCAATAATTAGCAAGATCAGATCTAGTGAACATTTGTTCAAAATGGCTTCCCATTTAGATCTAAACTCAGTGTCTTCTGTGCCAAATGAGGGGAACTTTTTTATTTTAAGGCCTCTTGGAATACGGCCCTCACGCCAGTAATCAGACAGTTTAGCAATACTCCAATGGAGCTTAATCTCTTTCTCTGCCATTTTTTTCAGTTCAAAATATTGCTTGCTCAACTTCTGGGGAATTGGTTGTGCCATCAAATAAAGACTGAGTGACAACGATGCTGTTAGCTTGCTCATTCGAATATGAGAATGCTGAGTAGTATCTTCCATTCTCCATCTTGAGAATAAGTGTGACTCCACGATGCCCACTGGATCAGAGCAGAGCAACTCCAGAAAAACACATCCCTAGTGTTTACCATGTTCCCTTTCGAGGGAACTCTCACTGCGTCTGGTTAGACACTTTGGGGATACTCCCTAAGCACTAGCGAATCTGAAGTCCGTATAGAAACTAGTCCAATCTGATTGGTCGTGCGTGATGACGTCATCGTGACGGCGTACCCGGAAGTATAAAGGGCGAGCCGGCGTATTGAAACGGCAGTTATTGCTCTTCAGCATAGCGCTCTGTGTGACAAGTCTGTCTATTTACTGTTGTCTGTCCAAGAAGTGTGTGTGTGAGAGAGTTCTTTTTAGCAAGTAATTTAAAAAGAAAGAAAGAGAATGAGTGAGAACTACAGGCAGTGTGTGCATCCGTGCCCACGTTACATCTCTGGCTCGGATGCACACCTGCTTTGTGTGCAGTGTTTGGGTGTGGAGCATGCTCGGGCGGCTCTCGAGGGAGCCGCCTGTCAACATTGCGAGCTGCTCCCGCTCAGACTGCTTCGTTCTCGGCTGGCCGTTTTTGATGAGGGCGGCCAGCCTCGTGAACCTCGTGGTTCTGGACCCGCGGCTGTTGAGGCAGCGCGGCGTCGCAGATCATGGGGTTCACAGCGGGACTTGTCAGAGGGTTTTGGGACTGCTGCGGCACTTTCCCAATCCTCCTCTGACAGTGCCGATGATCTTCCTCCCCGTGTGGAAGCCCGCGCTGCGGCTTCTTCCCCCGGGGTGGAGGATCCGATGCTGATCCTCTCTGGTTCTGAGGAGCCGGATGAGGGTGGCATCGCGGCAGGTGGAGAAGCAGGAAGTTTATTAGTGCTTCTTCCACCTGCCCAAGAGGAGCTGGTCGAGGTTTTGACCCGTGCGGTGGCCAAACTAAACATCAGTTGGCCACAGGAGGCACCGGATGTTCAGCCAACTAGTAGGCTGGACGACCGGTTCCTTCCTCGCCGGGTGCAAACACCTCGCCGGGGCTTACCGTTCTTCCCGGATCTGCACACCGAGGTGTGTAGATCGTGGAAGAAACCCTTCTCCTCGCGAGTTTCTAACCCCCCTGTTTTGGACTATTCTAATGTCCTGGGGGCTCGCGAGGCAGGGTATGGGACGATGCCTCGGGTGGAGGAAGCTCTCGCGAGTTATCTTTCGCCCGAGTCCGCATCGTCCCTCAAAGCCCCGGCATTGCTCACCAAGCCCTGTCGGGACACCTCATCATTGGTGGGCAAGGCCTATATGGCGGCTGGTCGGGCTGGCGGGTCCCTGCACACCCTTTCCATACTGCAGGCCTACCAGGCCGATCTCCTAAAGGAGCTCGACGAGGGCAAGGGACCCTCTCCGGAGGATATTTTGGAACTCCGGAAGGCTGCAGATTTGTCTCTCCGCGTCACCAAGGAGACAGCTTGTGCTGTCGGCCGTTCAATGGCATCCTTGGTGACTGTGGAGAGGCACCTGTGGCTGAACTTGTCAGGGATGAAAGAGAAGGACAAGTCCTTTCTCTTAGACTCCCCGATTTCGCCTTCCGGTTTGTTTGGGGACGCGGTTGAGGCCGTGGTCGCTAAACACCGGGAGGCGAAGAGTCAGTCAGCGGCCTTCCGACAGTTCGTCCCTCGCTGCTCGGAGCCGGAGAGGCCGGCCCCTAGGGGGCAGCCTCAGCCGTCCACAAGCTCCTCGCACCGTCAGCTGCAGAGGGAGAGCGTCGCCTCTAGAGCCCCTCCTCCTGGAGCCTGGCAACAGAGGCGGCGCTCGCTCAAGCAGACTCACCAGCAGTCTTCCGCTCCCAGAGGCGATTTGAGAAACGTACTCAGGGCGCGGAAAGCTGCTGGGAAGAAGCCCTAGCTGCGGCAGGGCTTCAAAGAGCGGACCCCCCGCAGAAGGGCAATCGAGGTTGCTTCTTCTGGGGCGCTCTGGGGAAATCGATGTGGAATCCCGCCGTCTATGACGCTTCGGGCCACATCGATTTCCCGCGAACGCACGCTGCTCCAGCCGCCTCTAGAAAGACCTGCGGCTGGGCAGCTCACGCGTCCGCACACAGAGAATTGTTCCCAACTACTTCCTGCCGGTCATCCGCTTCAGGGGGTTGGGAACGAGGCTCGTGTAACACCCGACGCCAGCCTCAAGAGGCTGGTTCCCTTAGTAGATTATCTCGGCGCATGGAAATGCCTTCAGAATATTTCTACATGGGTCCTGCGTACTGTAGAGAATGGTTACAGACTGCAGTTCGGTCAGCCTCCTCCAAGTTTCAGGGGTTTGAACTGGACCGCAGTGGTACCAGAGCGGGTTCGGGTAATGGAACTAGAAGTAATATCCTTGCTGGCGAAGGAAGCCATAGAGCGTGTTCCTCCGCCGGAGAGGGAGTCCGGGTTCTACAGCCGGTACTTTATTGTTCCTAAAAAGGATGGAGGGTTGCGTCCGATTATTGATCTGAGGTATTTGAATCGGTCTCTGAGGAGGTTCAGATTCAAAATGCTCACGATTCCTACCATCGTGAGTCAGATCCAGTTCGAGGACTGGTTCGTCACAATAGATTTAAAGGACGCATACTTTCATATCTCCATTCTTCCATGTCATAGGAGGTTCTTGAGGTTCGCTTTCGGGGGCGAAGCGTACCAATATCGAGTGCTTCCCTTCGGTCTAGCTCTTTCCCCACGCACATTCACAGTGCATGGATGCAGCTCTGGCTCCATTGAGACTCCAGGGCATCCGTGTACTGAATTATATCGACGACTGGCTCATATTGGCCCAGTCGTACGATATGGCAGTTCGGCATCGAGATGTCGTTCTGGCCCATATAAAGTGCTTGAGGCTGATACTCAACGCAACAAAGAGTGTGTTGTCGCCGTTCCGAAGGACTACGTTCCTAGGGATAGTATGGGATTCGACTACGATGTGGGCACAATTGTCTCCCGTGCGAGTCGAGACCGTACTGGCGATGGTCTCACGAATAAGGCTAGGCCACAGCATCACTGTGAAGCACTTTCAGAGAGTGCTGGGGCACATGGCAGCAGCGTCCAACGAGCAGATGCCTTCGTTCCCTAGTCATATGGAAGAAACCTTGGTTTCTGTCCCAGGGGCCAGTGTTGGGAGCGTCCTGTTGCCGGAGATCCGTTTCAACAGATGCCTCCCTCACGGGCTGGGGCGCGGTCATGGAGGGCCGCTTTGCGAGGGGCCCGTGGGAGGGCCGTCATTCCTCCTGGCACATAAATTGCCTGGAGATGATGGCGGTCTACAAAGCTTTGAGGAGATTTCTCCCGGACCTCTGCGGCCAACATGTCCTGGTACGAACAGACAATACGTCTGTGGTAGCGTACCTGAATCATCAGGGGGGTTTGAGGTCGCGCCCTCTTTGTAGACTGGCGCATCGAATTCTCCTGTGGTCCCAAGGGAGACTGTTGTCCATCAGGGCAATGTATGTCCCGGGGGTCCAAAATCAGGGAGCAGACATCCTGTCGAGGCAGGGGCTGAGGCCTGGGGAGTGGCGACTCCACCCGGAGGTGGTGGAGGCCATATGTGAGAGGTTCGGCCCAGTGGAAGTGGACCTGTTTGCGTCTCGCGAGACGTCCCACTGTCCACTGTGGTTTTCCCTCACGCATCCAGCCCCACTGGGGTTGGATGCCATGGTTCAGACGTGGCCGAGGCTGCGTCTGTACGCATTCCCCCCGATTGCTCTGCTCCCGGGAGTTCTGGAGAGGGTCCGCCAACAGGGGGTCAGCCTACTTTTAGAAGCACCCCGTTGGCCGACACGAGTTTGGTTCTCGGACATCATAGCGCTGCTGGCAGGTCCTCCATGGCAGATCCCTCTGAGGAGGGATCTTATCTCAGGCAGGGGGCTCAATATTTCACCCCCGGCCTGAGATTTGGAGTCTTTGGGTCTGGCCCTTGAGGGGGTCAGGTACCTAGAGACTGGCCTATCGGCAGAGGTGATAGAGACCTTACTCAGTTCCAGGGCTCCATCTTCGAGGAGACTGTACAGCACCACCTGTTGTACAGCTAACCTGTGGGGCTGGGAAGTTGCGGCCAGTGGCTCGTTCCAGAATTCCCAACCTGGGATCTGGCAGTGGTTTTAGAAGGCTGGCTGAGGCCCCCTTCGGACCATTGGAGTCGGATGAACCTGGGAACTTAGGATTGGTCAGTTCCTTGGTTCTTCAGGCATTACATCCCCCGCCTCACGTGACGGCGGATAAGAGACCTCACTGTGAAGCACTTTTGAGTGCTGGGGCTCAGTACAGCAGCGTCCAAGGGAGACCTTTTGACCTGCTGCACGTGAGACCTTGACAGTGGTGGTTGGAAACCGAGGGGTTTCCCCCAGAGGGAATCTTTTTTCGTATGACCAGGGTAACGCGCATATGCCTTCGTTCCCTAGTTATATGGAAGAAACCTTGGTTTCTGTCCCAGGGGTCAGTGTTGGGAGCGTCCTGTTGCCGGGAAACCGTTTCAACAGACGTCTCCCTCATTGGCTGGGGTGCCGAAGGCGCTTGGGTTTCCCTAGTCCTAGTTGTGCCCAGTCTCCGGCTTCACACTAGGGCAGGCACTACCCTCGGTAAGGTCCCAAGGGCCAGTGTTGGGAGCGTCTTGTTGCCGGGAAACCGTTTCAACAGACGCCTCCCTTCATCGGCTGGGGCACGGAAGGAAAGGAGTGGAGAAGTATCTCCTTACGGTGCTGGCGCTAGGGTATTCAGGCCTAGTTGTGCCCGGTCTCCAGTTTCACACTAGGACAGGCGCTACCCTCGGTGTGGGCTAGTGGGTACTCGTTCCCCAAAGTGTCTAACCAGACGCAGTGAGAGTTCCCTCAAAAGGGAACTGCTCGGGTTACGACTGTAACCCTTGTTCCCTGAGTAGGGAACGAGCACTGTGTCTCGTTACCACACCTCGGCACGCCTGGAGCGCATGCTTCAGAGCAATAGCTGCCGTTTCAATGTGCCGGCTCGCCCTTTATACTTCCGGGTACGCCGTCACGATGACGTCATCACGCACGACCAATCAGATTGGACTAGTTTCTATACGGACTTCAGATTCGCTAGTGCTTAGGGAGTATCCCCAAAGTGTCTAACCAGACGCAGTGCTCGTTCCCTACTCAGGGAACAAGGGTTACAGTCGTAACCCGAGCAGTTACTCAGGTGTTTTTAATTAGTGCACACAAAAGGGGAAATTGTTTGTTTGGGAAGCACACCCTGAAGAAGGCTGTCTGTGCCGCAAAGCGTGGGTTGTGCCCCCCCCCCACCCATGTCTTTTAAATTTTCTATTATGAAATAGCCAGTAAATTAAAGGCTTTTTAATATTTTGAAGAAGATTGCCTTGGATTTTCCTTTTTTCCACATTCCCGACCCCAAAGAGCACATTCATACGTCTTATTGAACTCCCTGAGCACCCTGGACTTCTTTGCCTTTTCTTTGTTTTATGGTTTTGGATTTTGATTTATGTTAAGCTTTATGTTGAATAAAGAACTGCACTTGGGTTCAGCTACTTGCCTCTTCAGTGGACAACTTTACAACAATGGATTAAATTAATTATTTTCCTCAGTTCTACAAAAAATTACAATGTCAAAGAAGTTTGGGACCCACTTTATATTAAGTGGCCTTAACTACTTGTCACATGTCTAGTCTGTCTCGGTTGTGTTTTGTTGCATTTACTTCCTGGTTTCATTTGTCACATGTTCCTTTGTCTGAGTTTCCTGCCACTCCTGTGTTTCCTTGGTTACCCATTCTGTTCAGATGTGTTTAGTTATCATCATCTGTGTCACCTGTGCCCCTCGTTATTCAGTCATCTGTGTTTGTATTTAAGTTCCTCTTTGTTCATTCATTTGGTGTCTGGTCTCTGTTATGTGAATTTCCCATTATGACGTTATGTTATACAATCCCTGTATGTGTTTTTGAACTTACTGATTAAAGGATGTTTGAGATACTCCTCTGCCTCTCCTTGTCTTCCTGCCTGAGCCAAACCGTAACAGAAGACCAGACCCAAACCTAATGAGATGGCAGAGGGATTCCTTCTCTCCCTCCGGCAGGGTGGTCGTCCGCTGGAGTGGTATGGTATAGCACTTAACATTCTATTCATTTTTTGTCTGTCTAATTTATTTAAAAAAAAAAAAAAAATTGTTCTGTGTTAGATTAACTGAGACTTGTTACAGCACTTGCATACTGTAGCCTTTGACTGTTCTAGTTGCTTCTATTGCTCTCATTTGTAAGTCGCTTTGGATAAAAGCGTCTGCTAAATGACTAAATGTAAATGTAAATGTAAATGTGGAGGAATTTCTGGAGTATTCCGACCTGGTGAGCTGGAAAGATCCGATGGTCAATGCTTGTTTTCGGGATGGACTGGATGATGACTTGTTCTTTAAATTGTTGTCTCCTGAGCTCTGCGAGAAGTCTGTAGCAGACTTCATTAATTATGTTCTCCTTCTAAATGATTCTGATTTCTGTGTTGATGCTGTCGATGAAGACCGCTCAAGTCTGCATCATCCAGTCCATCCCTGCAAACCAGAGGACTTTCCAGCTCACCCGAGTACAGTACCCTCCCCATGCCCTTCCAGCACGACCACCCTTGTCAAGAGGGTTTCTCGGGCCTGCTCCATGTCTCCTGAATTCTGCTCCAGACTCTCCTGTTTCCACTCCATGTCTCCTGGATTCCGCTCCAGTATCTCCTGTTCCTGCTCCATGTCCCCGCTCCATGTCTCCTGGATTCTGATCCAGACTCTCCTGGATTCTGCTCCAGACCCGCCCAGGTCTCCCGCTCCGCCTGAGGCTCCAGACCTGCCCAGGTCTCCCACTCCGCCCGAGACTCCAGACCCGCCATGGCCGCCCGAGGCTCCACCCTGGAGGCCCCCCAGTCAGGTCCCGGTGCCCCGAGGACTTCAGGGTACCCACCCCCTCTCCCCCTCTCCTCAGTTGGAATATTCACGGCGCGAGGATGCACCTACCGGGAGAGGGGAGTTATGTCACATGGTTTCATTTGTCACATGTTCCTTTGTCTGAGTTTCCCACCACTCCTGTGTTTCCTTGGTTACCCATTCTGTTCAGCTGTGTTTAGTTATCATCATCTGTCACCTGTGCCCCTCGTTATTTAGTCATCTGTGTTTGTATTTAAGTTCCTCTTTGTTCATTCATTCATTCATTGTCTGGTCTCCGTTATACAATCCCTGTATGTGTTTCTGAACATACCCTGAGTAAAGGACGTTTGAGATACTCCTCTGCCTCTCCTTGTCTTCCTGCCTGAGCCAAACCATAACACTACTATGTACTAACATTTTAATTAATTTGATACAATTAGGGTTGGGTACCGAAACCCGGTGCCAATATGGCACCGGTACCTTTATAACCGGTATGTACCGGACCGAATCAGAACGCAGATTTCGGTGCCTCATTTCGGTGCCACTTAAATTCAAACGTGCTTTCGCGCTTTGGCTGGCGCCGAGCCAGAGACAGACGCGCTCGTCACATATCACAACTATTCAGTGTTTTCAACCACATACTGTTTATTTTAGGTTTCAGACATGTAAATGCTATAAAAAGTACTAGCAAAAAATACACACTGATGTATATGGAAGCGGCAAAAACAATCCTTTCTGACAGTTAAGATAACATGACTATGTGTTTTATTCATATCAGATACACATTATATAGTGACTATATAGTTGACTCTATTCTTCTCCCAGTTCAGCAGCGGTCACTTACTTTCATGTATTTTGTGAGACGAAGATAAATGTATGTGATGTAAATCCGACAGATCCGATTCTCTGAGGCGCAATCTAACGTGGCGCCGCCCATCGCACAGTATAGATCAACTAACACACATTCACTCACACATATTCGAAAATCTGAATATCAGATAGTTCATGACATAGTTAGCAAGTTTGTGAATATTTTGAATAAAAAAGAAAAAGTGAAATAAACCCGATAAAGCTGAGCTGTCATACAGCGCTATTGCGGCTGCTGTGTGTCATGTGCTCCATGGAAACAATAAGGTGACGCATTCTAAAATATTTAGCCAGAGAATATGGTCATATTTCTGCAAAATAAAGCTGAAGCTTGAAGCCGGTTTGTAGCAGACCAAGAATACAGACGACTGCTGTTATCTCTGTGACTGTTATTTAGAGTTAAATTAGGCCTGTTGTAGTTGGGTTAGGTGGCTTTAGTTTTACTGTGAGTTTGTTAAGTAAATTGTGTTTTGTATTTATTTATATTTATATATTTAAGTATGCTTTAAACTTGTAATAAATTGTTCAATTTAAATAATAAAAAATAAAGAAAATTCTATAAAAAGCCATTCTTTAATCTCATCCACCTCGTTTTGTGGCTCTTTTTTTTTTTTAAGTATCGGTTCAGGCACCGTTTAGGCACCGGTACCGTTTTAAATGTATCGGTTTGGCACCGGTATCGAAAAAAACCCAAACGATACCCAACCCTAGATACAATGCACTTATTGCGTACATGCATGTCTTTACATTGTACTTACATTTTTAAATATACCTGTATGTAATTACATCTGTAATTTATGTAGTTACATTTGTAATTACACTATTGACCCTTCCCGTACACCTACCCTTAAACTTACCACTACACCTGTTCCTAACCCTGCCCATATCCCACCTCAATATCAAATATTTTGCAATACAATATAAACACAGTAAGTACATTGTACTTATTTTTTGGTGTAAGTGTTAAGACCACCTAATATAAAGTGGGGCCGAAGTTTGTTATAAAAAAACACATGTACATAAGTATTCACAGCCTTTGCCATGACACTCAAAATTGAGATCGGGTGCATCCTGAAAAGTGAAAGTGCTAATTGTTCTGTTATGAATTCAAATGTTTCAGTCTTACCGCCATATGCTTTGTACAGTGTACATTTCACACCAGTATTGGCATGATTCTTGGTCTTCTTTGGTCCTGGTTTACGCACTACAATGTCATTTGTTGCTTCGGGTGCAATTCCCTGTAACATAATGATAAACTATTAATTGACTAAAGTTATTACAAGCCGCTAGTCCAACATTAGTAAATGTAATGAATATTAAATGTCTTACCTGTGTCCTAGGCCGGTGCCAGGTCTGCAGTGATCTGGTGCATGACAGTGGAAATGGCACTGTCTTGAAGCCCATGGTCTGTAGTGAGTGCTTTGAAACAGTAATGCCACAATGTGATTGCACAGTGCTTTCCCAGCAGAGCAGGTACATGACATGCATTTCAGTACCACTCTTTAGCATGAAATGTAACCCTTGAGCTCTTGAGCAGGGACTTATTTGCAAGAATTAAATAGACAGCTTTATGATCAGATGAGCCTAGTGGCGATTTAACTTTAGCTATATAAGCATTCTTAACATTCCCATAACATTTGTCCAAGATGTTTTTGCCTCTAGTATTACAGTACACATATTGATGGAATCCAGGCAACACAGCTTCAAGTGTACAATGATTAAAATCCCCTAAAATAAAACAATTCAGGGGTACGTCTTAATTGTCTGTGAACACAGTCTGCTGTAAGTTTAGCTGCATTTGCAACATTCCCACTGCGTGGAATATAAACAATATAATAAAATGTTCCCAAATTCACGTGGAAGATAAAAAGGCCTAATGTTTAGAAATACTAGTTCAATGTTGGAGTTACAGACCAGCTATCTCACAGAGAATTGCGAGAACTACTTTTGGTTGACATAAACACAGATACCACCGCCTTTGCTCTTTCCTGAGTTGTCGTTCCTGTCAGAGCGTACCAGAGAAAAGCCTTCCAGGACAAAGAGCATGTCTGGCACGTCCTCTCGTAACCCCCTCTCAGTGAACACAAGCAGGCATGAATCCCGATACTCATGTCGAACTCTGGTATTAACTCCACAACTTTGCTTCTCAGGGAGCGGGTGTTACAAAGAAGCACTGAGGGTAGTGGTGGTCTTTCTGCCCTTCTCCGTAATCTCTGCCTTACACCGCCACTTTTTCCCCTCTTCCGCAACCGTGTCCGATGGCTTTCCGCCAGTGTTCTCGCCTGCAATCCAAATAATTAATAACTTTTGACCATTGACTCTATTCACCTCTTTCTCATGGTTTCTCAATAGAATTCATAAAAGTATAGAATAAAAGAGCATCTAATAGCCAAGCCAAGCCAAGCCAAGCTAATGTTTTTTATTTTTTATTTTTTTTATGTTGTTGGGAGTTAATAAACTTGGGTTCTTCAAAGCATAGTTCTAATAGGGGCACATTGAAACACAGTTACAACATGCTCCACCTGTGCAACTGGGATTTAAACCCAGCTCGTGTCTTCTGCTGGTTAGAGCTCAACTGTTAAATAACAGATTGTGATAATGTTCGTTGGGTATGAAAGGAAGAAGGCAGGGTCGGCATGACTGGGACTAGTGGTTTATTCAAAACTCCTTTTCTATATAGCACATAAAGTTGCGCGCACAGCGCTCTCAATAACTCAATCAATATAACTTGTTTTCAGCAGACTTTCTCTCAGCTCCGCTCTCCAGTCCATGAGTGCCCGGTCCATGTCTCTCTCTTCATTCCCTGTTTGGGGAGCGGCTTTATCCGGTCTCTCCCCACCAATCACTGCAATCAGACACAGGTGTTTATCCTTATGCACTTGACCTACTTTCTTACCGTTCGTCTCCTCACTCTCTCCGTCTGTGCAGACCTCGCAAAACCACGCCCCCCTCGCCACACAGATATGAGATTAAAATAATATCAGATTTGTCTAATTTTAAAGGGGTGGTAAAACACATTCTTTCGAAGGCTTGATTGTGTTTGTGGGGTGCACTGTAACATGTGTTCCCTTTCGAGAGGTCTCTCATATTGCATTATAGTTATGGGAAAACTCCTTTTCTCGAGAATGAGAGATTCTCTATGAATCAAAACTTTTATTCATGTGTCCATTTAAAAAACAGTGCCGCTGCACAGCAATACAACAGAGTGAGGTGCGCGCTGTGAAGGACATTTTACATTTCGATATGTTTTTGACTCTTAGATGTGTTTTTTTACTATTAGAAGTGTTCATTTTACTTAGAAATATAATCATATAATCATTATTAAAGATATGTAACCAAGCTTTTAGAAATGCATGAGTTAGAGCAAGCTTGCAGGAACAAAATGTTCTGGGTGATAGAAAACTCAGTAGCAAGGAAACTGTGTAGTGCAAAAGGTCAGCAGTGACCTATTGTACTTTAAGTGTGAAAAGTATGTGCGTAGGTTCGATCAAATTAGCGATAGGCAGAATGTGTGAAAATGATGTAGCTTAAAAACAGGAACTTCTGCAGAAGTGGATATTGTGCTGACACGTTAGAATTTACAACAGACAAGGGGTCTTGAATAAAGATGTTTCCTTTTAAGGCAAACAAAGATTGGGTGTAACCGACCCAGGATGGGTGAGAGGTATATAATGATGTCGAGGAGAGCTAACTTTGCCCTTCTCATGACAGACATTCTCTGTATGTGAACTGCCAATTTCTTGCAAGAAATAAAATCATGTTTGATACTTTGACTTTTCAAAGGTTTGAATTTGTATTCCTTCCTCCTCACTTTTCGAATAGAATTATTTCCACAACAAATGGCGACGAGGATGGGATGCAGTGAACCAAACGATCGGCGTGATTGAGAAGGCAATTGATTGATCATCCCGAGAGACCAAACTCTGCGGCTCAATATCCTCAATTTTAAGGAGAGAGAATTGTCCTACTCATCACGACGAGCGGAGGTGAACGAACTCCCAGAATTGAACTCCCGAGGTCATCAAAAGAAGGTGAGAGAAAATTATTTATGTGGTAAATAAGAAAATTATTTGCGTATTGAATATTTCTCCTGAAAGGGTCAGGAGTTTGGAATAAGCCTGAAAGTAATTTCCAAACAGGGTTTGAGAATAAGCCTGATAGTAAATTTCTCAAATGCCATAGGTGTTAATTGTTTCCCCAAAAGGGCCAGAAGTTGCGAGAATAAGCTAGAAATTTCTCGAGCGTCCAAACAAGGTGCAGTTTGAAATAAGCCTGACAGTAACTTTCAAACATTTAGTAAGGCACTTGTTTGGGAAAAAGACCTAGCATCGACGGATGTGGGCATTTTTGAAAGTCCTAAATTGACGAATTTAGGCAGACGTGGTGGCCACGCTGGGGGAAAGAATTGACACAGTAAATATAGTACGTGGTGACCACGTGAGGGAAAGGATTCAGATACGCAAATATAAATACTGCTGATAAAATAATGGGTAATGAGAGTTCGAAAAGCGTGGAGGAGGAACAGGTTAATTTCTCTAAGAGCTCATATAAAGCTATGGACAAAATAATGGGAACTTGGTATCATGCTTTTGTGCCGTATTTGATAAGTCAATATGGGTTTAACGGGGGTTTAAGTGTGTCACATTTGACACAGACCAAAGTAAATTGGGCGACTCATTTCGTTAAAAAGAAGGACAGAGAGGCATTGACTGTGGAGTAATGAAACTGAGAAATTAAAATGCCACAGCTGTTTAAAGATCGCCGGTGAATATGAACTTTGACTAAATTTTGGCTAACATTTTGAGTAATATGATCGGTAATTTGATTAGTCGGTATAAAGATTTTAAGATGAACAAGAGCAAATGCTGTAAGCAGCTCCGCTCTGAAACCCTGAAATTTGCTGGACTGATGAAGATAATGGGCAGAAATGTTTTTATTGTAATTGGAAGTTTACTGGCTACAAACAAAGAGAGAACAAGAAAATTCAAATTTGTTGAATTTGTTCAAAATTTTGTGCGTATTCATTAATTTATAAAATGGGTGAGGTGCCATACCCGAAGGGAGATATACAATTGAGTAACTAAAAATAATGTTGGGGGGGGGGGGGGGGGGAGCAGACAGCACCATAAATTGCAAGCCATTGTCTGTTTTATTGGACCCCGAGCAAGCTCTGTTCTCAGACAGACTGCCACTTTTGGAGCACACAGGTTGCTGAACGTTGCTCCATAAGATAAAGATGAGAGTGTTTAATTGTGGTCAGCGGGGCCATTTTGCACGTAATTGTGTCTGGACACCCATAAGGTGTAAAAAGTGTGGCAAATCAGGCCACCAGACTAAATTCTGTAAACGAAACCCAGTAAAAAGAAAGTAACAGAGGTTTACACTCTATCTATGAAAATGAGATAACAATAAGATTAATAAAGTCTTTAGTGATTATTTTTGAAGGAAGGATTTGAGATAATTTTAATATGAGGTTAAAATTAAAGTTAAAGATGATAAAACATGTTTTAAAAGATATACAAGATATATAAATCCTGATTTACCGAGTTAAATGAAAAAGATATAATAAATATGTTCTTGCTCTTCTCACTTTTGCAAAACTCTGATAATGATGATTTGACTGAATATTGGGTTGTTGAAATAACTATAGGTGTTAAAATGTTGAAAACCCTAGAAGCTGATGTTTTGGTTTCAAAAGATAAGCCTGTGCTGATCTGAAATAAACAATTTGTAATCTCAATCCGGCCACCACGTGGCCTAACTTGAGTAACAGAGACTCAATCTGAGTGGAAATTATAGCTTCTGAATTCATTGTAGGGGCAAAAGACAAATATAAAGTTATGATCACTTGAAAATGTGATTTCTGTCTAAAGATAGAGTTAAAAGGAAAATGTCTTATATTTATTTGAAAACAAAGCCAGATCTTACACTGAGCTAGTGTGATGACTGAGAAGTTTATGAAAATGCAGTGTACCAGCCCTGAAGGCCTCAGAGTCTCTCTCTCATCCCAGACCAGCTCAAAGCTGATATCTGAGCCTGTGCCACAGATGATAGAAGATATTGATGAGTGAGGGCACAGGGCATCATGTGAACATAATAGACAGTTATTTGTTAAGATATAAAAAGGTGCCATCAAGAGGGCAATAAGACATGTTTTAAAAATACAGACTTTTAATGAACTGAAATGTTTGACGAATGTATGATATGACCAGTAACTTCTGTCTGCTCTTAGCCTTCACCATGTACAGAACTGATGGCCTTGGTCACAGATGTAGCAGAACATTAAATTGAATGGACAGGTGTTTTGGCTAAATTCACTGAAAATAATCTAAAGCACTGCTATGGGGCAGCTTTGAAGAAGTATGATGGATTTTAGTGATTAAATTGTGTTATAATTAACCTGTCTCCATGTTTTTACTCATTTGAAAGCAGACCAGATGGCTCTGGTGACTCTTGGATGCACTTTCCGAAAGGCTCTAGAAAATATTGGATCCTGTTTAGGGTCAAAGATCTCAAACGATGAGAGGTTGAGCACGATGTGGTTGTTCCCGATGACGGGTAAGACTTCCTACGGCCTGACAGGATAGCAACCCAAGCCAGGGAAATCATGATAAGTCACCTTGGACCCTACCAAAAAAATAATAATAATAAAAAACAAAAAGAGGAGGAGGGGGTTTTATGTGAGGTGTGTATGAGAGGTGAGGCAGATGTCTGTGAGGCCAGCAGCATCTCTGTTGGGGGGGGGAAGCTGTGTTTCGTAGGGGCCAAGGTCAAGACTGGACGCAGCAGCCCCTGCCCTAATAATGGCCCCGCTATACCGCTCACCAAATACCGCATAAATTGAGAGCCAGGAAACACCCTGAAGAAAAGAGCAATGATTGGCATTTAAGAGCCAGCTGAGACCATACTGTGATTGTGATTGATAACTTTGTGGAACAGAACAAAATGTATTTGTATCAGTAAAACTGTATGATATTGAACTAATATGTCTCTATCATAGTCTTAATCCTGCAGGTCATTAGATGGAAGAGGATAATTTGGAGACATGGTGATGGCTTTAAGAGGACGGCTTTTGAAGTTTAAAGAGAAGTTCTGGATAACAGAGGTATCTAAACTAAAGATAACTTGAAACAATTTCACAGTATAACTTATTGGAGATGTTCTAATTTGAAAGTTCAACAGTTACATTTCTAAACTTTGTGAAGGATTAATGAATTAAGGGTTAGTGAATTTAACATTATAGTAAAAGTCTTAGAAGACTGCTGAAAATATAATGTGGATGAGAGAGGGAGAGAGAGGCTGCTTCAGTGGAACCAGGGATTGTACTCTGCCTGCGACTGAGACAAAACAAAAACAATGATATCAGAACAAAACAACCCAACTGATTTTTCTAAAAATAGATTAGTAATGAACAGATTTGAAACTGGTTAAGAAACCATGTAAAAGCACATTTTGAGAATGAGCAGTTCATATGTATGTGTCCTGATTGAGTGTAGTGTGCCATTAACCTCTGGAATGAGTGTTTTTATCATCACAGATGGGTTAGTTAAGAGAAACGACAAACGCTAAAGCAGCTGATTATTCTGAGCGAATCTGGTGAAAAGATGATCCAGAACATGGACGAGCTGTAAATGGATTGGTATCCAGCTCAGTCTGTTAATGGTAATTATGACTACTTTGTCCTTAATGATGTTGTTTTGAATTAATCTATGGATTAGTGCATATGTTAAAGGGGAATAATTAGAGATTGCCGCCCATCATGGGTTTAACACCCTTGTATAAATTCAACAGAGGGTCGGAGTTTAAATAATGTCAATTGATTAAGAATGGCAAATGTAAACTTTATAGACTGGACGGCAGAGACAAGGAGACAAATGAACTAAAGTCACTATCTAAATTATCCAGAGACTCCCTAGTATTTATGAAAGGCCAGAGGGTGAACAAAAGGAGAATTTCTAAGAAACAAAAGAGTTTTATTTTATGTTTCCTCTGAATGGAGGCATGACATTAGATGTCTAAGAGAGCTTCTATTTATGTATTAAGGGCTGAAGGAGCAGGCAGAGAAGGCTTTCTGTGACTGAGATTGGGATAAGAGGAATATAATATTTTGGGTTCTGCAGAGCAGTAGAGATAAGAAACAATAATGAGCATATGGTGCATCTTTTTGAGAGACAAATAATGTGACAAGTTAAAACAAGAGAGAAATAGCCCAAAAAGATAGATTTTTTGGTGGAAAATTGATTTATGAACGATTTATGAACACCCTAACACACTAAGTGTTAATAGACATATATGAATTGAAAAATCATTTTGAAACGGCTTTAAAGAAATGGATGATGACTTATAGTACAAATTTGAATACTTTATAAAGTGATATGGGAGATTATGAAAATTTGCAAGATGATAAGTGTCACTGCCAAATGACATGAATTAAGAGGTTTAAGATTTTGGGCCAATTGGAAAGAGTTACGTCCAAAGAGTTTTAATGGACAGGAAATGGAGAAAAGGGTAATTTGAAAAAGAGCCCTGATGAATTGATGTTGAATGGTTTACTGATAACAGGAACTGAAAAGATTTTGATAAGAATTGGGTATTGAGTATGATTAAGTATGATGTCACGAGATAAAGATGAGCGAACGTGCTGATTGAATGTAATATGAATTGATAATTATGTCATTTCGATGAAGTGTATTTAACATAAATCTAAAATTGTTTATGTTCATTAATTGTTTAAATATGATGTGGGCTATGATGAGTGAAAATGGGTCTGTTAGAAATAGTAAGTAGGGTGGTTTGTGAAGAATTGTTGAAAAGATTGACTGAAGGAAGGTTGATAAGTATGTAAAGCACAGTGAGAAACTGTGGGCATGTAGATAAGATTGTAGCATGAAATCGAGGTAGAGAGCGAAGTGACCCCATTGGTAGACACACAAAAGAGAATCGGTGCATGATAGACATTTGTGCTTTGGAACTATGCCCGGCATCATCTGAACTGTGAGCAAAGCACAAAATGTAGACTGAAGGATGTTTTATGTAGAGACTTAAAGTGCTAAGATGGATTATTATCTATCTTACTTATTTTTATTGTTTAGTTTGAGTTTGAGTGAATGCCAAAAAGGTCTGTTATGATTTTGATTAATCAAGAGAACCACTGATTGTTTGTTTTTTTCAAATATGTTCTCTAAAGTATTTAGTCTCTGAGGAGTGACTGTGGGTCTGGCCTGTGTGTGTGTCGTCAAACGGTTGATAGCAGAAAGTTGGCATGTTTGGATTTTGGAGGTATCACACACCCCTAACATGATGGAAGTGCAGTAACAGTGATTACTGACTTAGCCCGGCTTCCAGAGATGAAAAATGGATTTCTTTCATTTTATTGGATATTTTCAATATGTTTATGGGAAACTTTCTAGTTAAGACTTTACTAGTATGTAGCTATGTGTAAATGCGCAGCGAAACTAACAACAGAGTTTATTTCAACAGGAAACCGTAAGAGCAGCAGCCGCATCACAGCAGTCAAAGAAACCAGAATGTCTTTTATTATCTGAAACTAACACAAATGTTTTGCCTTCCTTATAGACTATGCAGTTTTTCAACTCAGGGCCAGAGAAAAGCAGCGATGGGAACAGTGCGACCGCACTGTGCAAAATGGCGTCTGGACGAGTAGTGATGGCAAGCCTTGTTTACTCCAAAAATATTTTCGATGATTATGATTAATGGCTGCATGGGCGACCACACGCAGCCAAAGGGGGTAAACAATAGCTTACATCAATAGAATTGTGAATTATTGCATAGAGATGTCTTTTCTGTTGTCTAAGGTCTGTGTGCAGGTAAAATTTGGGGAAACCAGCTGGGACTCCTTTACATGACATCAAACCAGGTGATTTCGTGTTGATAGAGGGCAACGGGAGGAGGAGCTGGAAGGCGAAAGGGTGGCTGAGGCCTCAACAAATCCTCCTAACAACGCATACTGTCGTAAAAGTGGCTGAGTGGGCGATGAGGGTACACGCAAGCCACTGCAGAAAGTTTTCCACCAGCAGGAAGGGGAGGAGCTAAACCGGAAGTGAAGAAAGCCATGACGAGGTGCCAGGGGAACAAAGCCTGTACTTTGACACGGCTGCAGAAACAACAGCTAGAGATAAAGACGAGCTGCTGGCTTTGTCTGCAAATGTCCCATGCCTGCAAAGCAGTATCACTGACTGTTGTAACACTGATTGATCCGGCAGCAAATGACTGAGATAGTGAGAGCTGCGAAGGGCATTGAGCACATGAAAATGTCCGTAGCCACTCCACCAGAAATGTCATCTTCCCTGGATGTTTGGTTTTCTGGTCTCCAGGGGTGGACTAAATGGGTGATAAGTACTGTTATGCCAATAGGATGTTTGATTTTGATTTTGGTTTTGATGATCCCATGTGTAATAAATTGTATCTCTGCAATCACTGCTAGAGCAGTGTCTACCACGATGGTTAGACTGACTGCAGGGGAATATGTCATAATGATGCGTGGGGAACCAGAGGCAGATGGCACAGTGCCTGAAATGGAGGAGAACGTACATAAGAACGAACATGTGTTTGACTAAGAAATGCAGTAGCCATGGGAAAAATTTACTTGGTGTAAATTACTATTATTATAGAGAAGTAAATGTCAAATTTTGTGTGTATGTTCTTTAAAAATGAACATGGGGTGGATTGTGAAGGAAATTTTACATTTCGATATGTTTTTGACTCTTAGATGTGTTTTTTACTATTAGAAGTGTTCATTTTACTTAGAAATATAATCATATAATCATTATTAAAGATATGTAACCAAGCTTTTAGAAATGCATAAGTTAGAGCAAGCTTGCAGGAACAAAATGTTCTGGGTGATAGAAAACTCAGTAGCAAGGAAACTGTGTAGTGCAAAAGGTCAGCAGTGACCTATTGTACTTTAAGTGTGAAAAGTATGTGCGTAGGTTCGATCAAATTAGCGATAGGCAGAATGTGTGAAAATGATGTAGCTTAAAAACAGGAACTTCTGCAGAAGTGGATATTGTGCTGACACGTTAGAATTTACAACAGACAAGGGGTCTTGAATAAAGATGTTTCCTTTTAAGGCAAACAAAGATTGGGTGTAACCGACCCAGGATGGGTGAGAGGTATATAATGATGTCGAGGAGAGCTAACTTTGCCCTTCTCATGACAGACATTCTCTGTATGTGAACTGCCAATTTCTTGCAAGAAATAAAATCATGTTTGATACTTTGACTTTTCAAAGGTTTGAATTTGTATTCCTTCCTCCTCACTTTTCGAATAGAATTATTTCCACAACAGCGCTGATTGACCGTGCTACGGCAACTGCAGGAACCTATGGCGTGGCGGCTGAGAGAGCGAGCCAATTGGGGTCGCTAGAAAAACCCACTGAAAAGGGTCTCCTAAATTTGCATATTGAGGCTATAAAAGACCCTGTTGAGCCATAGAAATCCAATTTCTTTCTATATCCTTTTATTCAGTGTTGCGTTGCCACTGCAACCCTCACTTCACAAAAGGAGCAGCGAGCGTTGTTGCCACTGTCTCGCAACAACTGCAGCTCGTGCAGAGCCCCTCTCCTCAGCGGCGACCGCTACATCATCTGTGTGGCGTGTCTTGGACGGGACCACGCGCAGATAGCGCTCTCTCGGGGCGATGAGATGGCGCTACAGACCCTGAGGGCTTGTCTCGTCACCTTTGATCAGATTCCCGCCCCGCCCGCACCTCTGGGACCACACAGGAAGAAGCGTCGCGACCTGAGGCCACCTGAGTGTTTGAGCGGCTGCATGCCGGACTATTTCCGGCGTGCCTCGCCATCGCCAGTCATGTTCACCCAGGAGGAACAGCGCCCCTCCCTCTGAGCGGCCTGTTCAGTCTCTTTCGGTGGACCAACAGAGGAAGAGGAGGACAGTCTTTCCATGGCTGCATCTGGCAGCGAGTGATCAGATTCTGTCTCGGAGCCCCCCGCTTCGACGCAGACCGCCACAAGCACCAAGACCAGCATCGATGCTGAGCTGGACCGTTTGCTCACCAGGGCCGTGGGAGACCTCGGGCTCAAGTGGTCCCAGCCCCAGGAGCCAGCACGGAGTAGGCTGGATGAGTGGTTTCTGGAAAGCCGCCGCCTTTTCACCCCTCAGAAGCCCGCCCCCTTCTTCCCTGAAGTGCACGACGAGCTGACATGGAAATCGCCATACTCAGCTCCCGCCAAGTCTTCCTCCCCTCGAAGAGGCCGCTGCTGCGCATCTCTGCTTGCCCTCCTCCAGAGGATGGCAGGCCAGGGCGCAACACCCCTCGAGGGCTTGCCATGCCACTTCAGCTCTCGCTGGCCGAGCTTATGCCACCGCCTGCCAGGCTGCCTCGGCGCTTCACACCATGGCTGTTCTCCAAGTGTTTCAGGCCAGACTTCTTCACTCCTTGGACGAGTCTGTTCCTGATGCTGAGACTCTGAGAGACCTGCGCAGCGCTACGGACCTAGCCCTTCGCGCCACTAAGTCCACCGCGCAGTCCATAGGCAAGAGCATGGCCAACTTGACGGTTTTGGAAAGGCACCTGTGGCTAAACCTAACGGAGATGAAGGATGTGGACAAGACCTCCTACCTGGATGCCCCCATCTCCACCACTGTTCTTTTCGGCCCGGCAGTAGTGGGATTCGCTGAGCGTTTCACGGAAGCGCAGAAGGCCTCGCAAGCTATGAGGCACTTTTTGCCTAAACGCTCCAGCTCTTCCTCTGGTCGTCAAGCCAAAGCCCCGCCCCCTCAGCCTGCTAAGGCGGCAAACCCACTCTACCGCTGGGGCACGACAGCGCTCTCGGTCAGCTAACCGCAACAGACAGCCGGAGTGACGGGGACCTCGACCCAAGGTTGCACTGAACCCCGAGCCCCCAAAGCTGTCCTAGCCACAGCGAGAAAAAGAAGGTGTTTAGGTCCCGCCTCGGCTGGACCCCCACCTCACCCACTCGGTCTCCCAGTTCCCTTCAAACAGGTGACTGGCATCTTCAATTTCGCAACCAACGAGCCCACTACCAAACGCGCTCGCCTGCACACCACACAAATGCCGTTTTCAAGGCGACCCAAATAAATCTCAAAAAGAGTTTTCTATCTGTAGTGAATGTGCCCACCCCTCAGTATGCACTCCTACACGCAAACACTCCTCACACAGCGCACGCGCTGTCACGTGCTATAAATGTAGTGGCGCCCACTATTCAGTGCACGCCACCAAGCATAAGCACTGTCCCCTCAGTGTTACAAGCACAAAGCACTCGGGCCACCAGGTCCCCGCCATTAGGCGAGCCCCCCCCCATACTCACATCCAGCCCTTAGCTTCCCGAGCGCAAGCCTGGCAGACTATCCCCGGTATATCAAATTGGCAAATTGGTTCGCTCGCAGACCCCCAAGCTTTCGCACCGTGGTCGAGACCACGGTGAAAAGCAGCGTCAGTCACGTGCTTCGCACCGAGGTATCGAAACTGTTGGAGAAGGGAGCGGTGGACCCCGTTCACCCGTCACTAAGCGAGTCAGGCTTTTACAGTCGCTACTTCCTCGTCCCAAAAAAGGACGGAGGCCCCAGGCCCATCCTAGATCTCAGACATCTGAACAAAGCGCTCATGCTTCGTTCATTCAAGATGCTGACAGTGAAACAAATCCTCGAGCACATTCGCCCGGCGGATTGGTTTTTCCCAATCGATCTGAGAGATGCCTAGTTTCACATTCAAATACCCCCCCACCACAGGCCATTCGTGAGATTCGCCTTCGAGGGGCAGGCTTATCAGTACACAGTCCTGCCATTCGGATTATCTCTGGCACCCCGCACTTTCACGAAATGCATGGACACGGCATTAGCCCCACTCAGACTGAGAGGTGTACGCATTCTCAACTACCTTGACGATTGGCTTGTAATAGCCCAATCAGAGACACAGTTGTTAACCCACAGATCCTGGCTCCTCAGCCATCCAGAATGTCTGGGTCTCAGGATCAATACCGCCAAAAGCTTACTGTCTCCCGCCCGGAATGTCACCTTTCTGGGTATAGCTATAGACTCAATACACATGAGAGTGCGGCTTACGTCACAGCGTGCACTCTCTGTCCGGAGCATGGCAGCGTCATTCAAGATTGATTCTCTGGCCGGTGGGCAGAATCAGAGAGACAGCTGCACATAAACTGTCTAGAGATGAGAGCGGTTATTCTATTGCTGAGAGCTTTCCTTCCACTCATAAGGGGTCACCACGTCTTGGTCCGATCGGACAACATGTCGGTGGTATCCTATATAAATCACCAGGGTGGTCTGAGGTCAGACGCTCTGCTGTCCCATGGCGAAACACCTCCTTTTATGGGTAGAGGGCAACCTGAGCTCCCTGAAAGCGGCTCACGTGCCAGGTATCCTGAATCAGGGCCCGGATATGTTATCCCGTAACGGCATTCCCTCAGGGGAATGCAGGAGAATGGTCCTTACACCCACAATCGATTTAGTTGATCTGAAACATCTTCGGCAAAGCGTAAGTAGACCTCTTCGCCTCAGAAGACAATGCTCAATGCCCAATATTTTTCTCCAAACGCAGGGATGCACTGGCCCACTCTTGGCCCAGAATCCCTCTTTATGCCTTTCCCCCGATCGCGATGTTGCCACAGGCCATCAAAAAGATCAGAGAGACACGTTCCATAGTGCTTTTAATTGCCCCGCTATGGAGGAACCGGATTAGGTTCTCTGAGCTGATTCAGCTGTCAGACACAGCCCCATGGCCTATTCCGCTGAGGAGGGACCTCTTCACACAGGCGAAAGGGAAGATCTCGCATCCCAGTCCCGAACTATGGGCCCTCCCCGTATGGCCCATCAACGGATACCCGGGAACCTCTCTGAAAGAGTGCTGAACACTATTTACAGAGCCAGAGCCCTCGCGACCAGGGGGCTTTATGCTCTGAAATGGTCAGTATTTTCTAACTGGTGTACAGCACGAAACCTAGAAACACATTCATGCGAGGTGGCGGAAGTTCTCTCTTTCCTCCAAGAGCTAATGGACGCGGGTTGTTCGCCCTCCACGCTCAAAGTGTATGTTGCCGCCCTAGCAGCCTATCACGCTCAGGTAGTGGGACAATCACTAGGGAAAAGTGAGCTTATCGTACGCTTTCTTAAAGGGGCCAGGAGAATGAACCCGCCTCGCCCCCCTCAGTCCCTATATGGGACCTTGCCACAGTATTAGAGGCTATGAAGGGTCCCCCCTTCGAACCGCTTCAGTCTGCGAGTATAAAGCACCTGTCACTCAAAACCGCTTTTTTTCTGGCACTGGCCTTAGTTAAGCGAGTGGGTGATCTACACGCACTCTCCGTGAGTGCTTCCTGTCTTCCTGTACTCCAAAGTAGTCCTTAAACCGAGACATGGGTATGTACCTAAAGTGCTGTCCACTCCCTTCAGAGCACAGGTCATTTCATTGATGGCCTTGCCTGAGTCTCAGGGAGAAAAAGACGCTAGCCTGCTCTGCTCAGTCAGAGCATTGAGAGTATACCTAGAGCGCTCCGCCCCTTTCAGGCAGTCAGATCAGCTCTTTATTTGCTTCGGTGGCCGCACTAAAGGCTGTGCTGTCACGAAGCAAAGACTGTCACACTGGATAGTGGACGCTATCTCATTGGCTTATAAGTCTAAAGATCTTGTTTTCCCTATATGCATCAAAGCCCATTCCACTAGAGGCATAGCCTCGTCATGGGCATGGTCATGTGGCATTTCTATGGAAGATATCTGTGCGGCGGCAGGCTGGGCCTCTCCGTCCACTTTTATTAGATTCTATAATTTGGAAGTTCCTGCTTTACAAGCGGGAGTTCTCTCCATCTAGACTCGTGCCAGTTTCGCCCTTTATCCATGAACAGATTGTTTCACAAGCATGTGCTACTTTATACCATAAGGCCCTATGTCTGGTCAGGTGTTCATATGGCCCGATTTTATCAGGCCTCTCCCTCCCTTAAAAGGCCCACTTTCGTCGGCCTCGCCAGGGATTTTATTACTACCCATTATCATGTGTCTCTGGTTCCTCGGACCAGTCTGGGTCAGTCAGCACGCACATTGCTTTACATTGGGTTCCCATAATGCAATATGAGAGACCTCTCGAAAGGGAACTGTGATGAATGTTCGTGTAGACAAGGAAGGAAGAAGACAGGGGTCGGCTTGACTGGGACTCACACCTTTTATTATATAACTCAGAACTGAACATAAACAGCGCTCGTGGGCGCAAACGGCAGCAATCTCTCTTCAACGACACAGAAAACGTCTCAGGTTACAAATGTAACCATTGTTCCCTGAGAACAGGGAACGAGACGCTGCGTCAGCTTTGACGCTACGGGGAACGCCTCCAGCGTGACTGGTGCCTGAAATCACATTGAATCACGTCAATCCTATTGACCGGCGACAGCCTATGATGTCATCAAGGTGCGACCAGGAAGTATATAAGGGCGCCTTGCCAACATGACAGTATCTATCGTCTGAAGGGACTGTTTCGGCAGGCAGGCCCTGCGGCATGGCACAGCGACGCAGCGTCTCGTTCCCTGTTCTCAGGGAACAATGGTTACATTTGTAACCTGAGACGTTCCCTTTCGAAAGGGAACTCGCGCTGCGTCAGCTTTGACGCTACGGGGAACGATATACCCACGCCGCCATGCCGACGGGAGTGCATGCCCAATGGCAGTGACAACTGTCAAGACAAGCAAATTCTGCTGAAATGCCTGAACCACTCCCCTTCTGGTCACAATAGGCTGTCAGTGACAGCGCTCCCTACGGTCATAGCCCAAGCTATCGCCTGAGAAGGAAACCTTACACACATGAGGTCCTTCCCAGGCCTTGCTCGAAGGCCTGGAACCAACCCATTCGACTTAGAAGGGGTTCCTTTAAGGGAACGTGGCAAGGGGAACCCGAGGGAACCCATGCCAGTCACTATTCGGGAGGTTCTCACCGAATGCCACCAGGGAGACCTGACCAGGTGACCCAGTCTGCTATGGGACACGTAATACGGTCAACCCTGTCTGTACAGTACAGAGCCTCTGGTACTCGCCTCCGAAGAGACATCCCGCTAGGGTGCTGCAAGAAAGGCAGTGCCACCGACTAGCCGGACCTCAGAGACGGGTTATCCCGAGAGCAGCGCTCAGCGAAGTGCTTTAAAACCCTTGCTAGCGAGGGGAGTCAAGCCGCTCGATCCTCGGATCTACCAAGCACTTACTTTAAAACGTGCTTAGGAGGCCAAAGGCCTTACAGGCTGAACGTATCGGGGGGGCCCCTCGGGACCTACCACCAATGGATCAGCGCCAGGCGGCCGTAAGCTCATAGCAGACCCTCACTTGAGAGGAGCTCATAAGCCTGCCCGGTAGGTAATCATGCCGTAGGCCAACTATGAAGGTCCCGTCCTGTTGGGACCGCATAGCCGCAGTGACACCTCGTATGCTAGGGTAAGAACACCGCCTTCAGGTCTCGCAAACGGCCAGAGACCGGCGCCTGATAGCGGGTGGCCACTAGCTGTCAGCGTAAAGCCAGTTGTGTGTTCCCGCCTGGGGAACTCGTCCCCCAGGGAGGCCGAGAGGGGCCTCCACCTGGTAACCTGTATAGACCGCTTGCGCATCCAATAGCAGCGCTCGTCCTCAGGAAGGCCATACGGGCCTGATACCTGATCGCAGTCGAGCTAGCCCTCGAGGTAGCTGGGAAGACCAGGGACTCGCTTCATCAGGGAGGCCAAGCGGGCCTACCAACTGCAAAGATATCGGGCACTCACAGCCTAGCTGAACGTGCTACTCGTAGCACTTCATGCTCACCACAGCGGCTGGGGACCGGGAGCTCGCTTTCAGGGAGGTACCATGCCTACCATCTGACAGCAGAACGTGCCGCTCACGGCACTTTACACTCATCACAGCGGCTGGGGAGCCGGCCTCTGCTCAGTGACTGGACCCCTCCAGAAGACCACGAGACCAGAGCGTGCCCTTAGAGGAGGCCACGTGGGCCTACTACTCCAAAGCGAATCCCCTCAGGGAAGCCCGTGCAGCTTTGCCTGATAGCAGCCCATGCTACGCTCCGTTACTGAAACTGGGGACCAGGGAACGATTCCAGGGAGGCGCAATGCCTCCACCTAGTAGCAGAACATGCCGTCCGTAGCGCTTCGCTAACCGTCTCACTCACTTTCTCAGCGCCTGAGGATCGGGAGCTCGCTTCCAGGGAGGCAATCATGCCTACCAACCGAAAGCAGAACGTGCTACTCGTAGCACTTCACGCTCATTACCACAGCGACTGGGAACCGGGAGCTCGCCCTCAGGGAGGCGAACGTGCCTACCAAATGAAAGCAGAACGTGCTACTCGTAGCACTTCACGCTCATTACCACAGCGACTGGGAACCGGGAGCTCGCCCTCAGGGAGGCGACCGTGCCTACCAACTGAAAGCAGAACGTGCTACTCGTAGCACTTCACGCTCATTGCCACAGCGACCGGGAACCGGGAGCTTGCCCTCAGGGAGGCGACCGTGCCTACCACCTGATAGCAGAAGGTGCTACTCATAGCACTTCATGCTCACCGCCACAGTGGCTGGGCACCGGGAGTTTGCCTCCAGGGAGGTCACTCAGGGAGGCCGGATGAGGCCTACTACCCACTAGCACTCGTGATAGCCATCCAGTGACTGGGGCCCAGGAACGCCATCCGCAGAGGAGGTCGAGTGAGCCTGCTTTCCCCACAGCAGGCCCATAGGGAGGCCCGGTAGGGCCTACCATCTACTTAGCAGCTCGTACCAGCCGTCGAGGGACTTAATGCCTATGGTGCCCCCTCGGGGGAGACCAGGCGGCGCCTGCTGACCACAGCAGGCTCTCAGGGAGGCCAGACAGGGCCTAACTCCTGAGCGAAGGTAACCCAAACCGGGAGCCTACCCCTCAGGGAGGCCTGGCAGGACCTTCCCCCCCGAATAGGGGGTCTGCAGATTCCAAAGATCCTGCCGTGACTTTCTAAGAAGGCTGGCTGCTGCTACCTGGGCTGACGGCAGCTGTCTGCTGCTGACGAAGGCCTGGAAATCCAGTTAACACCTGGGGACTCATCCCCAGGGCCAAATGACGGGTCACTGCTGACGTCGACACCAGTGGAGAAGAGCCTCCGAGGCCCACTTGTGGGCCACGGTGTCGGGACTTTCCTGCAAGGAGGCCGGTTAACGCCTACTACCTGTCTTGAAGTCCTACTGCCCAGACCGTCCAAGCTGGCCACTCACAGCCAGCTGGCTCCTATGCCCGCACCTGGGGCTGGCTCCATCCCAGAGGCAGCTAGGGACAACCTGCTTCGCCGTGTCCTAGGGCCCCCAGGACGGCGCAGTCTCTCGGGCAGTGCCTACAAACATGGACCTAATCACATTGCCAAAAGCAGTGTACTCAGCGTAAGTGCTTAAACAAAGACCCTCTAAAGCGAGGGGAGTACAACTTACGTCACCTGCATCGGGGCGGCTGTCATACATTCCATGCAGCGGCCAACCGTAAACGCGAGGGCGTCAGCCATCGGCAATGCTCGGGCCTCAGGGGAGCATCCAACCAGAACCGCATTACAGAAGGTTTACCCGATATTCAGCTCGACCCGGGCCCTAAAAGGAGGTGAAGCAGAGACATAAAGCAAGGGAACAATATCACAGAAATGTGAAATCCACCGGCCGTACCATCCTCCAGGAAGAGGCCGGGGGCCGCCAGCAGATGGCGGCCACCAAGCTCCGAAAGGCAGAAACAGCGGATAAAGTCTCATCGCCACTGGCGAAAAGACGCTTAATTCCACCCCACGACCACTGGCGAAGTCGCTGTCTCCTGCACCACCTCGTCTGCATTACTTGTGACCCCAGAACGCAGAGAAGGGGGCGGGCCTTGGCCGGACGACTCTGTAACAGAGGAGGCTGAAACAAGGATGCATAAACGACGCCATGTTCTTATATAAAAAGACAGGCCAGGGGCGAACAACTTCATTAAAAGGGAACGCCCCCATCCTTGACGAAGCCTAGGCCAAGTGGTGCGACATAAGTCCGCACTAGATCTACTCAGGGCCCGGGAAAGAAATATTATCACCTCTAATATACACAATGAGGCCCCAAAAAACCCTTTTCCCAAAGCCCCGCAGAGCTGGGCGCAGATCTCACTACAGCTCGTGCGTTAGTGCATACCCGGTCTTCAGCTACTTCCCATCTTTACGCTAGGAAAAACACAGCTCGCCTCCTACACTACAAGCCCTCGGGCAAGAGCGCGATACAGTCACCCACATAGTGGGGAAAAACATAGCACGGAGAGGCAGCAGACTCTACTAGCAGAAAGTGAAGTGTTCACACACAACCACATAATGTTGCAAAGAAGATCGTTCTTAGCTTACTCACGGGGAGCTGCAGGCCCTGCGAAGATCCAGCGGCGATCCAAATTTCCCCAGAAAACCTCTCAGGCGAGCGAAGGTATAGGAGTTCTGAAAAACATAGTTTTGAAAATGTTTCACCCTCAGAGAGGGGGACTCACCGATCGCTCCCAGCGGTGCTTCCAGCCAGCCATAAGGCTAGTATCCGCCCGCCATCCTGAGGGGGGCGCTTTCACCAAACAAACCAGGCGAGCCGGCAGAATCTTACATTTTCTGCTCATCATAGGCCACCGGCCTGATGTAAAAGCGCCCGGGGGAAAAACCAGAGGAAGGGAAAAAAGGCAGCATTCATCTCCGCGCTCCTCGGGGGGTGGAGTCTGCTGCCTGCGCTGGTTCCGGTTACCAGCCCCGGCTTCCTTCCTCTTCCTGTCGCGGGTGTCCCGCCTCCCCTGCGCCCCAGTCCTCCGCGGCGGGGCGCTCGAGAGGCGACGCTGGCTCGCTATTCCCGTCTCCAGCCCTCAGACTGGGACGGGCCGGGGACACCCAACTGCCTGGGTGCGGTCCCGGACCTCAGCGGAATGCATGTCCTGAATGCCGCCGAGCGCGCCTTCGCCTCTCCGAACTTTCCCACCACCGCCTCTACGGAGGTGCCGAAAAGTTCAGATGGCGAAACCGGGGCATCAGGGAGAAAGGATTTTTTCCTTCTCCCCGATGTCCAAACGGTTTAACCACAGATGTCTCTCCGTGGCCACTCTCGCCGCCATCGGCGCTATCTGTACTGTGGCCCGGAGAGCGAAAACCGCGGTCCGGCGCGACTCGACTACCGCCTCAGGGGGTCCCTCCCCCCTGATCGAGGTCCCTCAGCAGGTCCGCCTGCAACACAGCCTGCAACACAGCTGTGGTGTGCAAAGCCGCTGCAGCGCAACCCACTGACATGTACGCCCTGCCATTCAGGCGTTTAGACCGGCAGGGTGGGAGCCACAGTGTCGCCGACCGCCCAGAGGCGAGATAAACATAACATCTCGTCCACGGGCGGCATCGACACATACCCAGCCAGGCATTCACTCGACATCAGCGACATCTAGCTCGCCGATGTCGACAGATGCGGGGCTGAGTATGGTTTCTTCCATTCCCTCGAGATCTGCTGATGGAGATCTGGAAGGAATGGAAGACTCCCAGGAGTTGGGAGGTCATGGGCGGAGAGAAACCGATCGTCCGAACTGTTTGGACACTCAGCCTTTCTCCTCACGCGCCGCAAAGGCAGCTGCAGTCTACCCGCAGCGCGTTCCATGACTTCCAGCAACTCCCGTACATGGGACAGGATGGTAAGAAAAGCTTCAGCATTATTAACTGACTCACCCATCCTCTGCTCGAGTGGAAGAGCAGCAGACGAGGAGGAGGAACATAAATCCAGCTCCTTCCTCCGAGGTCCGCCTCTCGCGACCTGGATCGTCCTCAAGAACCATAACTGTCTCCAAGCGACGAGCCAGATCCATCTGGGAAACGCTTTTGGTATTTAGACGCTGCTCAGCCTCAGCTCGAGCGTGGCCGTTCCCAGATGCTGAAACCTCTCCCCTCGAGAAGAGGTCCCACCGAGAGCGGAGCGTTTCCAGAGGACAACGCTCACAAACACTTTCACAAGAGGTTCGCAAACCTCTCATGCATGCTCTTCTCCCAGACAGTAAAAGCAAAGTGTGTGTGTATCCAAAGCGCAAGATACACATTCAAAACACACCTGCAGAAGTGGCGTTCTCAGCACACTTCATTGTTATTCTTCTTGTAGACGTTTAACGTGAAGACAGGCAAAACAGTCCCTGAAGACGAAAAGATACTGTCATGTTGGCAAGGCGCCCTTATATACTTCCTGGTCGCACCTTGATGACATCATAGGCTGTCGCCGGTCAATAGGATTGACGTGATTCAATGTGATTTCAGGCACCAGTCACGCTGGAGGCGTTCCCCGTAGCGTCAAAGCTGACGCAGCGCGAGTTCCCTTTCGAAAGTGAACTCTCGCAGGTGCAGCGCGGGTGAAGTCCCAGTCCCTCTCTATTTGTAACCCCGTACTTCGTACTAAGTAACGTACTCGGTTACTTTCGTAACCTTGGTTCCCTGAGAGAGGGAACGAGTGCTTGTGCTTCTCAGGTATCGCTTCAGTCAATTTTTAAAACCTGATTTCTATGGCTCGACAGGGTCTTTTATAGCCTTAATATGCAAATTTAGGAGACCCTTTTCGGCGGGTTTTTCTAGCGACCCCTATTGGCTCGCTCTCTCAGCCACATAGGTTTCTGCAGTTGCCGCAGCACGGCCAATCAGCGCGCACCTCGCTTTGTTGTATTGCTGTACAGTGGCACTGCGTTTTACATGGACACTTGTATGAATAAAAGTTTTGCTTCATATTCTCGAGAAAAGGAGTTTTCCCATAACCATAACGCAATACTTATTCCCTCTCTCAGGGAGCCGAGGTTACGAAAGTAACCGAGTACATTCATGCTTTGTTTTAAAAAAATTGCACTATTTTTCATATATTTTACCTTTTTTCTACACTGCTCTGTCCCTCCTTGTAAAAACGGTCTGATATTTTCTGGGTTCTATGGAGCCGGTCCCTCAAAAATCCGCAATGAGCTCAGATTGGTTAGCTGGCCCAGTTTGATGGTACACCTAGTAAATGCAAAGGCTTCTTACTTCAATGCTCATTGTTTATTTCTCAGCAACCCTTGTTGTATCCCACCGAAGAAGACCGTATTGTCTTTGTTTGTTCGTTGCTCACCAATAAGGCATTGGATTGGCTGCTGTGTAGGATCTTAATCGGCCTGTCTTTCCTACATTTGATGATTCCCTGCAACGTTTCCGTGCAGTATTTGACATACCCAGAGGAGGAGAGGGAGCTGGTGAACAGATTATTTCACTTATAAGATAAATGCGAATTTCATCAAACTTCCATGACATACCTGTAGTCCTGATAGAGTAGCTACACTGTAAAAAATGTAAGGCCCTTCCAATTCAAAATTTTCAAATGGATCCTCTTTCTGTTGACCCCTTTTTACAGTTGTGTTTGGACTTGGTTTTCTGTTTTCACCATCACCCTATACCGGAGTTAGCTCGTTTATTTGTCGCCATGGTTTCTGATTTAATTAGTCATTGTTTTCAGCGGTTGCCTAATTAGTTCTCTTTGTTTTCTTCCAGTATATACAGTGGGGAGAACAAGTATTTGATACACTGCCGATTTTGCAGGTTTGCCCAATTACAATGTAGATGCATGTAGAAGTCTATAATTTTTATCATAGGCACTCTTAAACTGTAAGTGACAAATCCAGAAAATCACATTGTATGATTTTTAAGCAATAAATTAGCTTTTTTTTTTTTTTGCATTGCATAAGTATTTGATACATCAGAAAAGCAGAACTTAATATTTGGTACAGAAACCTTTGTTTGCAATTACAGAGATCATACTTTTCCTGTAATACTTGGTCAAAAGTTCTTGTAGTTCATGCTGTGAGACCCAGCCATGACCCATCTTCAATGCTCTTACTGAGGGAAGGAGGTTGTTGGCCAAGATCTCGTGATCCATCCTCCCCTCAATACGGTGAAGTCGTCCTGTCCCCTTTGCAGAAAAGCATCCCTAAAGAATGATGTTTCCACCTCCATGCTTCACGGTTGGGATGGTGTTCTTGGGGTTTTACTCATCCTTCTTCTTCCTCCAAACACGGAGAGTGGACTTTAGACCAAAAAACTCTATTTTTGTCTCATTCCACCATTTGACCTTCTCCCATTCCTCCTCTGGATCATCCAGATGGTCATTGGCAAACTTCCGATGGGCCTGGAGCTTGAGAAGGGGGACTTTGCGTGCACTGCAGGGTTTTAATCCATGATGGCGTAGTGTTACTAATGGTTTTCTTTGAGACTGTGGTCCCAGCTCTCTTCAGGTAATTGACCAGGTCCTGCCGTGTAGTTCTGGGCTGATCCCTCACCTTTCTAATGATCATTGATGCCCCACGAGGTGAGATCTTGCATGGTGCCCCAGACCGAGGGAGATTGACCGTCATCTTGAACTTTTTCCATTTTCTAATAATTGCACCAACAGTTGTTGCCTTCTCACCAAGCTGCTTGCCTATTGTCCTGTAGCCCATCCCAGCCTTGTGCAGGTCTACAATTTTATCCCTGATGTCCTTACACCGCTCTCTGGTCTTGGCCATTGTGGAGAGGTTGAAGTCTGTTTGATTGTGTGGATGGGTGTCTTTTATACAGGTAACGAGTTCAAACAGGTGCAGTTAATACAAGTAATGAGTGGAGAACAGGACAGCTTCTTAAAGAAAAATTAACAGGTCTGTGAGAGCCGGAATTCTTACTGGTTGGTAGGTGATCAAATACTTATGTCATGCAATAAAATGCAAATTAATTATTTAAAAATCATACAATGTGATTTTCTGGATTTGTTTTAGATTACAGTTGAAGTGTACCTATGATACAGTTACAGAATTCTCCATGCTTTGTAAGTGGGCAAACCTCCAAAATCGGCAGTATATCAAATACTTGTTCTCCCCACTGTATCTGCCTGTGTTTCAGTCTTCTGTTGTCGGTTCTCGTTAATGTAAGTTTGGTTAAGGTTTTCCTTGTATTAATAAAGTTTGTTTGAATTTCTCCTTCGTCTTGCCTTCTGCCTGTACCATGCTGAGAAAACGTGACAGCTGTATTCTTCTGTTTTTTTGTTACATGTTTATAAATTATGAATTATATAAAAAATAGAAAAGAGTCAAATACAAAATGTTTCTTTTGACTGAATAACCTGCTGAATATTCAGAAAACGTAAAATGCATTAATTTGGATTTGGCTCTCCATATCTGTTATAAAAATATCATGGGTTTCATCTGAACAGTTTTTGTATGGGACTTTATCACGGTGTCCCCCAGCCCATGCACAGTCATATACATGAGTGCAAAAACCAGCGCCAGCATGTCATGTCTTTTTTTTTTTTTTATCTCCAATGTCTGTAAATGCATTGGTATAAAGAATTTTATAAAATTGATAAAAGATAACATTATACAGACACGTTTTTATTTAATCCTATTGGATTATTAGTTAACTGCATTTGGTGATTTTACTTTCAATAAAATATTTGCAATGGGTTTGTAAAATGTGTTTATGCATGTTTGGACTAAGTTTTTGTTGCTTTTATAACCTTCTGGCCAGCAGTGTCAACAGCGCGTGGCATTAAAATGCTTCGAAACGGTGAATCATTTTACGAATTGGTTCAAATGATTTTAAGCTTTGAATAGTTTTGTCTCTCCCATCAATATAGGAAAGGTTTAATTTTTTTTATCTTATTTTAAAGACCAGGTTTTAGAAAGATCTACACTGAAGATGAAAAAAAGAAGTGAAATGTACTTAATTTTAAAAGTTTTTGCATGCAGATTTTTAAAGTAGACTTTTCAAATGGAATTAAGTAAACTCTAATTTAAGGTAAGTTAAGTAAAATTAACAAAGACAACAAGTAACCAGAAAAAGTTTTTGACGCCGGGGAAATACATAAAGCAAATTTGCCTGTGAATGCTTTAAATAAATACAATCTAGTATAAATCAATCGTATAATATGCACACTTATACTTGTTATGCCAGGCTACTGTTATTTTCATTCCATAAAGATATGTGGAAATAATGATGTCATTACTGTAATTCCTAATAAGGACAGATTAATATTATATATAATGTTGTAAACTGTGGTCATATTCTCTCAGCCCATCAGTTGCTCTTCTACCATTTCCAGCACTGTCACAAGTGCCATGATGAGGACACCATCTCCTGCCTGCAGTCCCAGGATGTACATGAACAATCATAAGCAGAACTACATAGCATTTTCATTGTCACATCTGCCAGAGTAAATAACAAGTTACACAAAAAAAGTTTACACCGCAGCTGATTTAGCTTGGGGAAGGTTCATCATTGAACAGTTTATAAAACAATCCTCTGGGAGGGGGGGGGGGGGGGGGGGGGGTAGTTTGTTTGTTATATTAAGAGGTTTTTTTTTTTAGAGTAGTCGGAGCAGCTGTGTGAACAGAGCTACGATATATAGAACAATAACAGAACAATCTTTCCATTTAATCCAACTAAATTGTGTGTGTGTGTGTGTGTGTGTGTGTGTGTGTGTGTGTGTGTGTGTGTGTGTGTGTGATGGTTCTGCATGCAAAAAATATATTTATTTTTTTAGTTTTACTTACTCGTAAAAGTTGAGATTACTTTTTTATGTTTTCAATGTAAATACATTGGACAAATCAATTGAATAAATACAGTAAATTTAGTTTACTAAAAAAAGTTTTAGTGAAACTGAAAATGTTGTATAGCAGAAAATTGATAATGAATAATTATTGCATATTAGGGAAAGAGGCATCAACATACACTCAATGCAATAATATTAATGAGTCATGATGACATGCAGTAAATAACACTGAGATGTGTTGAAGAGTGCATCTCCATACATAGATCATATCATATTGAGGTTTGCCCCTAACATTGTTGTACAAGAGTGTTGGACCCAAACTCTACTACAAAGTACTTGTTTGTAAAAAAAAAAAAAAAAAAAAAAAAAAAAAAAAAAAAATATATATATATATATATATATATATATATATATATATTAAGAACAGTGCAATTATTACAGATATTTTTATTTATTTCTGTTATATTTCTGAATTTATGTATAATTTAGGATCTATAATTAGATCACGTAATGTAGATTTTTCAAAAATGAAAAGAAAAAACAAACATTAATTTTCTTGTAGATTCTCTGTCTGAAGCCTTAAGGCGAAAGATTATGAGGGAATAGAAAAACACATTATGGATTCACAGTGATTGTTAATTTATCTGGTCTGATCTTTTTGTAGTGGACTGAAATACTGTGTGCCCCCCGTATACACAGAGAGACAGTCCATAACAAAAACACACCTCTCACAAGAGAGCTGTTCATATGTCACATCCTGGTGTTAAAGTTTAAGTCCACATTTACTTGCAAAGTGCGGTTTTACACAAAGCAAATATGATATGGTTGATGCAAAATCTATAAAATATCAAGACTATTGTTAAACACCAAAGATCAGTGAGCATCTAGAGAAGAAAAGCGTAATGTTATTTTAAAAGTTGGAATCTCTGCAGTGATAATTCATTTACAGATGCCTCTGACCTTTTTGTAGTGAACTGAAATACTGTGTGTCCCAGCTCCATAATACACAGAGAGACAGTCCATAACAAAAACACACCTCTCACAAGAGAGCTGTTAAGTTAGATGCTTGTATCAGAAAGCAAACATTTAGTAATATGCATAAAAGAGCTAGTTTAAGAGTTTATAAAATGTGGGGAAATCTTCTAAATTAAACTTGAGTTTAAAAAAAATTATAATAAAAGAATCTAAAATAAATTAAAAATGCCATAAAAGAAAATTCTATGAAAGTTTGTTTGAGGACTCTTTTAAGATCATTGTTAAAGGAGTTTATGAAGTGAAATGTTTCACTGTGGCCATTCCATGCACAGTGATACATGCCACCTCAAATACTCCTCATCCAACAGACTTCAACCTCTTGACAGATGAAGCACATTTTCCTTTCTGCTGCAGGTTCTAGAAAAGCAATTAAAATGTTTAAAGGAATATTTGAGATGTATAATGCCTTCTTAAGCCTGTTCTTAAACTAGAATTTATAGCCAAAATTTTAGGACTGTCACGGATGAAAAGGGTTTTAGACTGGAACTGAGGTTGTTGTCATAACTTGTATGTTTGCTGTATTGCACAATGATCCAAACCAAACAAATAGCCTTGTGTTTCATTACCTTATGCTATCTTGATATTTTTTAAATGTTCCTTGAAATGTTAATATATGCACATCAACTAGACTGTATTAACCATACAAAGAATAAACAACATGAATACTGAATTGTGTTTAACGTTTCACCAATGACCCGAAAACATTTAGGCCTATAATCTATCAGAGGCAAATGAATGGCTGACAGACTGCTAATAAAGTTATGAGTCATAATATGTTCATCCCTTCTATTCACTCTGGATGAGTACAGTACAGAATACAACATCAGCTCTCCTGTGGCAGGTTCAACTTCCTCAGCTGACAAAGGAAGTTCAACCTCTGCTTGGCCTTTTTCACAGTGGAGTCAGTGTGATTGTCCAACTTCATGTCCTGAGAGATGGTGCCCAAGAACCTAATGGAAAAAGTTTTCATTAGGTTTTTTTAACTGCACAGTTTGCAACATTAAGAAGAACCACTGCTAAGAAAGGTTTCATAATCTTTTTTCTAACAGTGAATGTCACGGTTCATAAATCCTTGTCTTTTTCTCGTCTCATGTGCTATTGTTATGTGTGTGTGCATGCTGATTGTGTGGGCGTGCCCACTTATTGGATCGTCAGCCATCCGGCTCATCAGTCCCGACACCAGCTGCAGCTCATCATTATCACCCTATATAGACTCTTCACTTTCTCATCTCTTTTGCTGCGTCCCAATTCGCCTACTTATACACTACGTCCTAAAAGTATGTACTCTTTTTGTGAAGAAAAAGTACATACTTTTGAGTGTGCAGCAGAAGAGTATGACATACTACTTCGTCATCTATAACGGACTCTGTTGTTAAGTTACGTGCGTCCCGTCACCGTTTAAACTGCCCTGTCAATCGTCACAGTTCAAATCCTCCACATTTAATTTCCTACCGTATCGGAGAGAAATGAAGTAGCACGTTGATCTGCCATTCGTGGGTCTTTAATGCAGAGACTCCTCTCGTGTTTGCAAAGTTAATGGCCAAACGTATCACTACAAAAGTTCACAATGCTGCTGCAGGTGAAATATAATGTCTAACATTGAATAAATATATTTTTGTCAGGTTAAATACTGACAATTGCTCACTCAAACCCCTTTATCTAATCCTCTCTGCTTAACCGTCAGACTTGCGTAACCGTCATGTTTGTAGTTTTTTAACACTTTTTATCCGCGTTTGTAGTTCTAATCGAATCCTCGTCCATCTCGCAATGGGTTGTGGGCAATATCAGCCGTTAGAGTGCGCATCGATCTGCACTTCGAATTATGACCGGAAATAGTAGACCATCCGGGAATCTTTGGAATACTCTTTTCAACATACTACGATTTGGGACATACTAATTCTTTTTTCGAATACTATTTAGTACGGATAGTATGCGAATTGGGACGCAGCGTTTGTCAGCGCGTTGTTTGTGGGTCTCCTGCGTGTGTGTGTTCCCGTGGTTCTGGATTCATCGTCACCTCTTCACTCTGCACTCCATTCACCGTCTTCATCTGGCCATCGGTGTCCCTGCGCTTCTACCCTACTCAATATTGACTTCCTCGTTGTACATCATCATTTATTCATTAAAAGAGTTTTACTTGCACTTGCTTCCGCCTCTGATCCGTGACAGTGAATTATTAAAATCTAATCAAAAGTGCATTAGGCTTTTGGGGAAGACAGAAGCTTCTAGTGTTACCCTTGTGACTCTTTTAACTCCGCCAACTGACGCGTCACAATACACGACTATTGAATACACAAAGGTTTTAATATAGTCCTATCAACCATGTGATTATGTCCACTTTCCTTGTGCATTACAAAAGTTGAAATGTAGCCTACTGTTATGTATCCGAGTTCGCTGGAGGATGGCGAACGGAGTCGGAACCGATCGTTCACAAGAGGGGGATGTCACCAAAAAGAATAAACCTATAGTGACCGAACCCTGAAAAAATAATGTTTCTTTCGTGACTGAAGACAACGAATAATGCATAGCCTAAAAATAAATAGTCAATGCACGAACGAAATGCGTGAACCTCATAAGATTATTCATTTAATCATGCATGTACACGGATCTGGCTCTCCATAATTGGAGAGAAATATGTAAACTAAAAAATGTAAAAAAATGTTTTTGTATGAGGCTTTATCACCGTGCCACCCCACCAGTCACAGTGACACACACAAGTGCAAAAACCAGCGCCAGCATGTTATTGTCATTCTTTACAAATTCCTACAGCAAATGTAATTGCATTCACATTTCAAGAAGGGGGTTATGCTATATTCACGTTTTTCCATAATCAAACAAACATTTGAGTCATTTCATACATTTTTCAACAGGCGAGTGGACCATCATTGATCAAACTCCTATAACAGTTACAATCTAACAACGACCTTTGGCTACAAACACAGACAAAGAATCCCCATAAAAAGTGCTCATAAAAATAAAAACATATTATTGCTGCCTATCTCTCCCTCACTCCCTTTTTAAAATCAACAGTCGTTGTGGATGTCATGCAGGGCTGTTTTTGAGGGGCAGTGGCCCAAATTAAAAAAAGGGGCACTTTGAGTTTCATCAAACCTTTTACAATCATATTATAAATACAGTTGTTTGGCTATAGTGCTAATTCAATATGTTGTTGTAATTATGCTTCCAAAAAGTTCATTTGAGCTACTTTGATCTCATATTTAATGTTTTTCAAAATGTTGCACTTTATTTAGCAAATGAGAATTGCTAAAATTATTCTTTATATTTTTAGGGTCTTGTTAATGATTTTCAGTTTTGTTTAAAGTAAATAAATCAACAGTTTTTCAATAATGGAAGATTATGTTAAGTATGGTATTTGGGGTAAAAGGCACAATAATTAACATGATAATAAATAGTTAGCTGACTTTAACATTTGTTGACATGACATGGTTAGAATCAGATAGTAAATATCATATATAAGTTGTATGTCCACCTTAGAGATGATCATCATATTTATAATTAAAACATCAGATTTAAAAAATATGATAATAATCATAAAACATGTATTTGTTAGGCTACTATACTAAGTATTAAGGGATCGCATTCAATGCTTTCAGAATCTTTACTTTGAAAAATATTGTTTTTATATTTTTTTTAAATATATTTTTATATTTATTGAACACTAATATATGAACAAAAAGCGGGCACAACCACAGCCAGCGATGCAGCGGAGCCAGCGGGAAAACATGGAGCGGATTTACGTCATGTATAGATGTCTCGAGATGTTGCTTTCTCGCCCTCTAGCGTTTATATACGGGTTTGATTGGCTTCTCTGTTATTATACCATTGGTCAGAGTTTTTTAGTTTTTATTTATTTATTTTGTTTCATAAAAATTGTATACACATATATGAAATATTATGCAATTTATTTATGAGTAGTTAAGTTCATGAAACATGCTTTGTTTATATTTATTTCTTGTGTTAATTCAAATGAATAATGAAAGTAACTTCATGATGTTTGTGTGGTGTGCATTCCCTGTCAAATAAACCCACTGATATTGCTATAGCATGCTCTACGCTGCAGGAAATATTTATTTAGATAAACATAACTCAGTTTAACTAGATAGTGGAAGGATTATGATTATGAAAAGATTATGGAAGGCAAGATTTGCACATTTCAGTTTTATTTCAGCGAAACAATGATCCAATCAAGCTGGATGAGGACACCACATATTTGTGTCTCAGTTAGAAGAGACTCACATGAGGAAGCATTTCAGAAAACATAAAAAAAAACAAAAAAAAAAAACATTTAAAATACAATACAAAAACATAAATACAAAAACGAAAACAATTGAATTCTGGGAAAGCTTTTTGCTTTCCTGCATGAAGTTTTTGAGCAGCACTGCTGTTTTTCTTGTAACTGTGAGTCTGGCACAGTAATAAACAGCTGTGTCTTCAGTCTTCAGGCTTTTCACCTCTAAATACAGCATGTTTTTACTGGTGTCTTTGGTGATTGAGAACTGGCCCTGTAGAGACTGAGCATAATATGCACTTGAGCCAGTGTCTATATATCCAATCCACTCCAGTCCTCTCCCTGGTTTCTGACGGATCCAGCTCATGTAGTAGCTGCTCATTGAGAATCCAGACACACTGCAGGACAGAGACACTGATTCTCCTGGTCTTTTCACCACAGAATCTGAGGAGGTCAAAGATTCACCACTAACACCTGAAAAAGAGAGAAATTAATGTTAGATGATTTACAGTAATATAATAATGAGATGACAGTAATGATTCAGAACAAATGGGAGTTTCTTACATAAAACAATCATCAGCAGAACTACATACTGTAGCATTTCCATTGTCACACCTGGCTGCCAGTAAATACACACACACAAAAAAGTTTTGCACTGCAGATGATTTAAATTGCGGAAGGTTTGTCATTCAGTTTATAAAACAATCCTCTGGGAGTGGGGGTGATCCACCCTACAAAATAGTTTGCATATTAAGAGGTTTGTTTTAGAGGGTATCGGAGGCAAATTAATGGCTGACAGACTGCTAATAAAGTTATTAGCATGAGTCATAATACATTCAGCCCTTCTATTCACTCTGGATGAGTACAGTACAGAATACAACTGCATCAGCTCTCCTGTGGCAGGTTCAACTTCCTCAGCTGACAAAGGAAGTTCAACCTCTGCTGGACCTTTTTCACAGTGGAGTCAGTGTGATTGTCCAACTTCATGTCCTGAGAGATGGTGCCCAAGAACCTAATGAAAAAAGTTTTCTAACAGTGAATGTCACGGTTCATAAATCCATGTCTCTTTCTCGTCTCATGTGCTATTGTTATTTGTGTTATTGTTATGTGTGTGTGTGTGTGTGTGTGTGTGTGTGTGTGTGTGTATGCTGATTGTGTGGGCGTGTGTAACAGGGAAAAGGAAATTGTTATGAATTGTGCCAAAATGCTTGTTCATTTTATATTTTCTATGAATATCATGTTTAAGTGCATCCAGGGATATGGGGACACCTACAGGTGA
Organism: Romanogobio albipinnatus; assembly: GCA_023566225.1. NCBI lineage: Eukaryota > Metazoa > Chordata > Actinopteri > Cypriniformes > Gobionidae > Romanogobio > Romanogobio albipinnatus. The sequence continues at coordinate 29,288,112 of CM042240.1, read as the reverse complement.
CTAGGGTAAATTATAGTGTCGGCCATTTTCTCCTCAGTCGCTTTATGCTGTTGAGGAGAACGGTAGGTGTAAAATCTCTCTCCGGTTTAACAAATAAAATATCGTCAGAGATGTTATTTATCTTTCAAGGTCAAAATTGTTCTTTCAAAAGTGTATGTCATATTTGAGTTATAAGCAATATAGGATGGACTGATAATCTCTCTCTGTATTTTCTCGTTGTTTATTTTCACTTGTGCATTTGTTTCTGGCAGTTGTGTGACCGGATGAGCTTTATATCACATTTGTGTGGTGTCATTTCATGCATTTCAGGTATGATGCACTTATGGTTGTATGATGTTACATTTATATGTTCAGAGGAAAAAAAATGAAATTGAGCTCTTAAGTTAATTTGGTTTATTGCTTATTGAACTGTTGTTTCAGTCGCTTTATGCTGTTGAGAAGAACGTTGTGTGACCGGATGAGCTTTATATCACATTTGTGTGGTGTCATTTCATGCATTTCAGGCATTTCAGTTCAGTAAACACGATTGAGCTCAGTCTACGTCTCCGTGTGGTCATTCCCGGGTCGAAATGAAAAGAGTGAACCAATAAGAGGGGGTTACAATGGTGCCGTGATTCCCGTTTATCAACTCAAAGCCGATCTCCGGGAGGACTACGGGGCCAACAACGCAGAGCATCAAGGACACCGCGTGCTTCTTTCGGTGGAGTGGACTGCGGTTGCCAGATTCTCCCGTTAAAGACATTTTTTTCCGAGGGACTTTGGAAAGGAAAAAGAGAATAAACGTTGGACTGCAGATAAGTGAAGAGAATTGAACAACAGTTTTGTTTTGATGAACTTTTATTAACTTTTATTGACTTTTGAGTTTAGTTCTAGAATGTTCTGAGTATTTTACATTTGAAAAAATGGCTGAGGGTGGTGCAGATAATTATTTTCTTGGGATTGGACGGGGTAAATACCTGATGCAGTTTTCTGATAACAAGCAATCGTTGGGCGATTTTGGCTATAAGACTGATATTCATGCTGGTAATGGGAGAAATTACATGGCTCATGATGTACATAAGACTCTCCTTCTTACTTCTACTCCAAAGCCATGTAATGTGGAAAGTTCTAGCGATCAAAATGTCGATGAACTTGGTGCTCTAGTCAAAGAATTGGGCAGACAGATTGGTGACTCAGTTACAGCCAAACTTTTGTCAAGGGGTGAATTTGCCAAGACCAATGATGGTAATAACTCCACAGGCTCTCAATGTGCTAATCTTGATTTGTCACAGTTGAATGTTATTCTGAAATCAGATGAAAAAGACCCACCAGTGTTTAGGGGGGATGGTTTAGGAAGATGTGACATTCAAGAATGGGTTGATATGATGCAAATTTACCTGCGAAAGAGAAATGTCAAAGTTACTGAACAGGCTGATGAGATTATTAGTCGTCTAATGGGCAGGGCCAAAGACATTGTGAAAGTAGCCCTACGCAGCAACCCTGCGCTTGACTACACGAATCACCCAGAGATTATATTCAGCATACTTAAGCAGCACTTCAGTGAACTATCCTACTCCAGCATGCCACTCGCAGACTTTTACAGTACATTGCCCAAACACGGTGAAAATCCTGTCGACTACTGGCTTCGCCTTAATAAAGCAGCAGATATAGCTGACAAGTGTCTCAGAGGGCAGGGCAGAAGGATGGACAATTTAAATTCTGAAGTTGCAATGATGTTTGTGAGAAATTGCCCAGACCCTGATCTTGCACGCACTTTTAAAGTACGGCCGTTAGAATGCTGGACTGCGAAAGATGTTCAAGAGCTTTTAGACAGTTTCCAGCGTGAGCATAAGTTAAGAACGAGCACCAATGTCTTCCCAGTCAGCCAAAATGCACACATGGCCATACAGAGCTGTGGAAATTCTAACGTTGTTTCTGAGTCTACATTAATGTGTCTCAAGCAGGGGATCAACAGGCCTGGTGAATCTAATCAGGATGCAAAGGATCACTCCGGTTTGAATCGGATGGCTGACATGCTGGCTCAGCTGATTGAAGTTTTGAAGGCAAAGGAGGAGAGCAAACCTGAGTATGTGTCTTCTGGGAGAGTGCATAGAAGGAACACAACAGGACCAAGGAACTGTAAGATTTGTGGCGACACTACGCACACTACATTCGACCACTGCAGATCTAATCATTTGTGCTTTAGATGTCACGGTGCTGGTCACTCAAAACGCGACTGCACAGCGAGATTCCCAAATTCTGCCTCTGCGCTAGTACCACCTGACAGTCAGGGAAACTGAGGCGCCCACATTCGGAGAGGGGATGTGTGGGTGATGTTAAAAATTCCCTCAAAGTGGATACAGATTTCGAAGCTTTGTTCAGCTCCTTTAAGAATGTATGTCCTGACTCCCAGAAAGTCGTCTTTCAAAATACACAACGCATTGAATGCTCAGATACACTATTTTACACCCCTGTTCGTATTAACGATTCAATTACTGTCAGTGCGATGATGGACACCGGCTCTATGGCCTGTACATTAAATGATTCAGTTGTCAGTAAACTAAAGGAACATGGCGCTTTGGATAGTGTTAATGAAGAAGATACAAATGTCATCTTAATTGGATGTGGTGGCAAACGAGCATTTCCAAAGTGCATGCTTGAGCTTAAACTGGACGTTTACAGATGTGACGTTGTTGTCCCATGTCTTGTTGTTCCAGGCCAAGAAGATGATCTCATTTTAGGGACAAACGTCATCAAACATCTTGTCCACAGATTAAAAAATTCTGATAGATATTGGGAACTGATCTCTACGCCCAGTGAACACCCAGAGAGTGACGAGTTCTTGTCTATGATGGCTGGTGTGTTTCGATGGAGGGGCGGAACGATTCCTGATGTCGTTGGTACAGTTAAACTTCAACATGCAGTTACACTTTCGCCTGGCCAAGAGCATCTTGTCTGGGGTAAACTCCCCATTAAGTCCTGTAGCCAACCGCGCAGTACTGTTATGGTGGAACCATCTAGACTTTGTTCTGCCTCCAGGAAAGTGTTAGTATGTCGTGTTGTCACCCCGCTTTGGGGTGATGGCTGGATTCCGCTTAAGCTGATCAACCCTAGTGATAAGCCAGTAACGCTGAAGCGAAACACAAAAGTGGCCGACGTTTACCCCTGTATTGCATTGGAGGATGTCTGCGAAACAAAGCCTGAGCTTCCACTTCGTTCAAGCATTCAGCAGTCAGCAGCTGGGTCAAATAAGTCTGATACACTGACCGAAAGGCTCCTTAAGTGTGGATTGGAAACCGTTGATTTGGAAAAGTGCGAAGTTTCTGAATTGTGGAAGACGAAAATGTGTGATTTGGTGCTTGAGTATGAGTCTATCTTTTCCAGACATTCTCTCGATTGCGGTGAAGTCAAGGACTTCGTACACAGGATTCATCTGTTTGACGAAAGGCCGTTTCGCTTACCATACAGACGAGTTCCTCCTTCACAATACCAGAAATTACGGGTTGCTTTGAACGAGATGGAGGAGAGGGGAATAATCCGCAAGTCAGCCAGCGAATTTGCGTCACCTTTGGTTCTGTGCTGGAAAAGGATGGCAATCTTCGCATATGCACAGATTTCCGCTGGCTTAATGCGCGGACAGTAAAGGATGCGCACCCCCTGCCCCATCAGGAAAACTGTCTAGCGGCCCTAGGAGGCAATTCGTTTTTCAGCACTATGGATTTGACCTCAGGATTTTATAATATTCCATTACATGAGGATGACAGAAAGTATACAGCGTTTACAACACCAGTGGGGTTACACGAATACAATAGGCTTCCACAGGGCCTCTGTAACTCACCAGCAAGCTTCATGCGGATGATGACTAAAATCTTTGGTGAACAGAATTTTTTGTCCCTGTTGTGCTATCTGGATGATTTAATGGTCTTCGCACCAGACGAAGAAACTGCGTTGCAGAGGCTAGAGATGGTTTTCGGTATGTTGAAAAAGCACAATTTAAAATGATCGCCGGAAAAATGCCACTTCTTAAGACGCTCTGTGAAATTCTTGGGTCACTTGATTACAGAGGGAGGTGTGTCTACGGACCCCGGAAAAGTTGAAGCAATTACTAAAATTACTTCTGCTGATCTGATGTGCCCAGATGGTGTCACTCCATCGGTTAAGAAGATCCAGTCTTTTCTCGGCCTCGTTATGTGGTACCAACGTTTCATTGAGAATTGTTCGTCTCTCGCACGACCACTTTTTGCTCTGACTAGCGGGGTTAGGAAAGCTAGAGGTGTTGCCCGAAAAGGGATTCCTGTGTACAGAAAACTCACTCCGGAAGATTGGTCTCCAGCATGTGAGGCTGCTTTATCAGCATTAAAGGAAGCTCTTCTGTCCAATGTTGTTCTTGCACATCCTGACTTTTCCAGATCCTTCATTCTTGCCACTGACGCTTCGTCTGAGGGATTGGGTGCCATGCTTTCGCAATTGAGTCCTGGAGAAAGCAGGGCTCGACCCATTGCATTCGCGAGTAAGTCACTGTCCAGAGCACAAGCCAAATATCCAGCACACCGGCTTGAGTTTCTCGCCCTCAAATGGGCCGTATGTGATAAATTTAGCCACTGGCTAAAAGGACATCAGTTCACAGCTTGGACCGATAATAATCCCCTGACACACATCTTGACCAAACCTAGGCTTGATGCCTGTGAACAAAGATGGGTGGCAAAACTCGCTGCCTTTGAGTTTGACATCAAATATATTCCAGGGCCGAAGAACTCCATTGCTGATTCTTTGAGCAGGCAGCCTTTTGTCAACGGTCATGTCAGTCACCGCATAGTAAGGGAACCCTATGACAAGCTGCTGGCGGAGTCAAATAACCATTCCTATGCTGCTGTCCAAGATGTCTTTCGGTTGTCCAATGCCAGTCAGAGAGTGCTTGAATGTATAGAGGTTCCAAATAGTGCTCGTGAGCATTCGGCAGTTGAATCCGATGCGGACACAAAAGGGGGCTTTTCGAGTGAAGAAGTGGCTGCTGTCTTTTCTAATCACCTTTCTTGGGATGAAGGAACACGAACATGGGCCATTCCTCTGGCTGGATTTGTCCAACAGATCGCAGATGTTGGGTTTGATGCCCTTCCTTCTTACTCACGGCAAGAACTGCGAGACAAACAGCTTCAGGATGAGCATTTGCAGAGGGTGATGTACTATGTTGACCGAAAATGCAGACCTTCGAGACGCGAGCGTATGGGGGACCCCAGCGCTGTACGAAAGCTTATGAAACAGTGGGAGAAGCTATTATTGAACGATGATATCTTGTATTGTGTTTCAAAAGACCCTTTGACACGTCACAAAAGATTTCAGTATGTGGTACCTCCTTCCCTGAAAGCTGACGTGCTGAGAGGATGTCACGATGAGGCTGGACACCAAGGCCAGTATCGTACTCTCCAACTATCTCGTCAACGATTCTACTGGATAGACATGGAAAGTGATGTTCGTGACTATGTGAAGGTGTGTGGCCGCTGTGTGCTTGCAAAAACACCAGAGCCGGACGGCCGAGCTCTCTTGGAGAGTGTTAAGACTTCTGCTCCGCTTGAATTAGTCTGCATTGATTTCTGGACGGCGGAAGATACACAGAATAAGTCAGTTGATGTTTTAGTGGTCACTGGCCATTTTACCAAGCTGGCCCATGCCTTTCGCTGCCCAGACCAGTCAGCCAAGTCAGTAGCAAAGAAGCTCTGGGATAACTATTTCTGTTACTATGGCTTCCCGGAACGTATTCATTCTGATCAGGGGGCCAGTTTCTGTAGTGAGCTCATTAGGCATTTGCTTGATTTTTCTGGTGTTAAGAAGTCACAAACAACACCATATCATCCTATGGGAAACGGAGTTACAGAAAGATTTAATCGAACATTAGGAAACATGATCAGAGCTCTTGAAGCAAGACCAAAACAAGATTGGCCTGGGATGCTTCATACACTAACATTTGTGTACAACTGTACGGTGCACGAGACTACGCGGTATCCTCCCTTCTATTTAATGTTCGGTCGCACCCCGCGATTGCCAATTGATGTTGTTTTCAAGAGTGTACTGTGGAACGATTCGAGCGACTCTCTTCCCAAGTATGTGGAGTCCCTGAATAAGGATTTGAGGGATGCTCTTGCTGTTGCGGAGTCTAACACTTCAAAAGAACAGTCTCATCAAGCCCACATGTACAATCGGAAAAATAAGGGTGTAAAAATTGAAGTTGGCGACAGGGTCCTACTAGCCAATAAAAGTGAACGTGGCAAGCGCAAACTTTCGGACAATTGGGAAAATGTGGTATATACTGTGGTTGATTGTGATCCTAAGACCCACATTTACAAGATTAAACACCCTGTATCTGATCAACTAAAGGTGGTACACAGAAACCTCCTTTTGTGTGTAAATTTCCTCACTTTGAGTGACATCGTGGAAAAAAATGATGATGAGAGTGCATTTTCTGAGGATGATGGAGTTTCTGATAATCGTTCTGTATCCTCTGATGATTCAATGCCTGATGGTGATAGCCCGGTCGTGGCCGATGATGATCTTCAGATGATTGAGTCATGCAATGCTCACAACTCAGCTGAAGTTGCTGATGTTTCATCCCAAAGTGTGGTTTCTGGAAATGATTCTATGGACCACCCAGCCTTTCAGGAAAGTCCTGAAACTAGAAATGACTATAATCTTGATCCTGATGTTGATGGTACAGTAGCCAATACTGAGTTACTGGGTCGTAGGTCAAAGTTTGGCAGATTGTTGAAACCAGTGAATCGCCTCATCTCTTCAATGAATCAACGTACTTTGTTTTACACCAGAAAGCAAATTCTTGGTAAATTGTCTGTTTCGGTTCAAAGCTTGAAATATTGAAGTGTTAAAATTCAGTGTGTGTGAATAGGAATCGCTAAGATGAAATGTAAAAGGCACTTCATTTAGGTCATGATTAAGGAGGAGTGATATGCCCAGCACTTTTTCCCGTCAGTTCTTTATATGAACAGTTATCACTGATCAAAAGCATTATGCTAAGAATAGCAATTCCAGTTTGTTTGTTTTTTTCGGGAAAAAAAAATGTTTTATGTTAACCACATTTTGGCAAATTCAGTGGGGGAGAATGTAACAGGGAAAAGGAAATTGTTATGAATTGTGCCAAAATGCTTGTTCATTTTATATTTTCTATGAATATCATGTTTAAGTGCATCCAGGGATATGGGGACACCTACAGGTGACTAGGGTAAATTATAGTGTCGGCCATTTTCTCCTCAGTCGCTTTATGCTGTTGAGGAGAACGGTAGGTGTAAAATCTCTCTCCGGTTTAACAAATAAAATATCGTCAGAGATGTTATTTATCTTTCAAGGTCAAAATTGTTCTTTCAAAAGTGTATGTCATATTTGAGTTATAAGCAATATAGCTTATATAACGTTGTGTGACCGGATGAGCTTTATATCACATTTGTATGGTGTCATTTCATGCATTTCAGGCATTTCAGTTCAGTAAACACGATTGAGCTCAGTCTACGTCTCCGTGTGGTCATTCCCAGGTCGAAATGAAAAGAGTGAACCAATAAGAGGGGGTTACACGTGCCCACTTATTGGATCGTCAGCCATCCGGCTCATCAGTCCCGACACCAGCTGCAGCTCATCATTATCACCCTATATAGACTCATCCCTTTATCATCTCTTTGTCAGGCCGGGCACGCAGGAATAGAGCAGCAGAAACTGTTAGTGGACAGCGAGAGGACACAATTTTTTTTTGTTTTTTTTTGTTTTTTTCTTTCTCCCCTCTATCTGGAATACGAAGTGCGAGCTTGTTGGCTGGTGAGTCGATTGGGGAGTGGTATGGGAGTGCATCGGCCGACGGCCTGTATAGGTCCGGTAGCGGTGCTCTCTCACAGCTTCTTGTCGGTCATTAAGCTAATAATTTTGCTGGGATGGCAGGGAGGCAAGTAGATGGTATGGAGTATAGTGAAATAGAGGGGAATGGCAGTGATGAGAGGAGGGAAAGTGATTGGGAGGAGGTAGGGAAAGTGCGCAGGGATAAGAAGGGAGTTAGTCGTAAAATAAAATAAAAAAGGAGATGCTTGCTCAAATGGGACGGAAAGTGAGGAAAGAGAAGATGAAAGGAAGGATCCCAAAAGCATGCTATTTAATGTAGTGGTACGATTTGAGGGAGAAGGAGGAGTTAAGAGAATTGATCCGATTAAGTTAACCAAAATAATAAAAGAACAGGTAGGAGAAGTGAAATATGCAAGGATTTTGGGAGATGGAAATTTACTAATAGGATGTTGTAATGAAAGGCAGATGGAAAAAGCAAAGAAGATGAGTTGCATTGGAAAAATTAAAGTAGTAAAAGTAGCAAGAGTGGGGGAAAAAAAGAATAGGTGGTAGTAAGGGAGTGGTATATGGAATTCCACGTACAGTAAGTATGAAAGAGATGGTAGAGAACTTGAAAATGCAGAATAAGTCAGTTAAAAATGCAGTAAGAATGACAAGAGGAATTGAAAAAATAGAAACGGAGTCTTTGTTGGTTGAATTTGAAACAAAGGATGTACCAAAAGAGCTGTATTATGGATTTATGGTATACAACATAAGGGAATATGTACCTAAACCAATGAGATGCTATTACTGTCAGGAGTTTGGGCACATGGCTAAGGTATGTAAAGGAAAGAGAAGGTGTGCTAGGTGCAGTGGTGATCATGAGTATGGAAAGTGTGGTGAGGAAGTAAGGCCAAAGTGTTGTAATTGTGGAGGGAGTCATTGTGTGGCATTTTGGGGATGTGAAGTAATGAGAAAGGAAGTTAAAATACAACAGATAAAAACAAAGGAAAAAATGTCTTATGTTGAGGCTGTTAAGAGAACTGAGCAGGAAAAAGAGCAGAGCAGAGGACATGTACGGGAGGTAAGGGAATGCCGACAAGAAAAGAATAAATGCTACAGCTGAAGTCAGATCTAAAACTGAAAGGATTCAGATTATTGTTAAAGCAGCAATTCATCATCTGGGTATGACAGGATTGAAATGGGAAGAAGTGAGGGATGAACTCAGTGTACAGTCGAGTCAAGAGACAACATGTGTAGGTTAATTATAGTAATGCTAATCCTTCAATGGAATGCAAGAAGCTTGATTGCAAATGGACAGGATTTTAAACAATTTGTTAAAAGTAGAAGAGAAAAGCCAGATATTATTTGTGTCCAGGAATCATGGTTAAAGCCTAATTTGGATTTAGTCACAACAACAATAATCAGACACACCTGGATTAATCAGTTTGTCCAATAATGGCAGACAGGAAACAAAGGAGCTGGCTGAAGTTCAGGAAGTAGTGCAGCTGTGCATAAAGCCAATTACTGCTGATGTACGGCAGGTGTGAGAGAGGGAGGAGCGGTGTTTGCACAGGCTTTCCGCTTCACAAGAGGAGGATAAAAGAGCCATTTAGAAGAGAAGAAGAAGGAGGTCAGAGTTGAGGTCGAGCTGGTAAAAGTCAATCGGTGTTCAGTTAATCATTTGTTTGGCTGGGTCTCTGTCGTTGTGTCTTGGGGTAGAAGATCTCCTGTTCGAGCGCTTACATTGGACGCTGTAATCCTGGAAACTCGTGTAAGTGAAGAACTGCCATTGGAGTCTGTCGTTCAGAGCTGCTTGTGGAATATTACTGGATTGAACTGCTGCTTGGATCTGCGCTGGAAGAGGAAGAGAGAAAGATAAGTGAATAAATTACATTGTTGAATCAAATGTAAAGCTTGAAGAAAAGACTGCGAATGTGAAATTTACTATTGAGGAGGACATGTTTCAGATACGCTGGAGAGGAATTGAGAGTTGAATATTCCCATTGAAATGCATGGATGAAGCGAGGCTTCTGATCAGCCCTACTGTGTGAGTGATTTACAGTTGTTTGCCTTACCTGATGCACGCCGAATTAATGCTGTGGATTTGTAGTGAACACGAGTGGTGTGTGCTATGCTGAGAAGAGTCTCCCAACGTCTGCTTTCATTCTTGTGAAATGATCTACTTGTCTCCATCTAAATTCCAGAACGATACAACTGAACTGATGAAGTAATGCTTTGTATTATCCTCTCTTCCACTGAGTATTGTCGTGAAGTAATCCCTCATTGAAGGCTCCTGTTAACCCTCTCTCTCCCTGAAATTACAAGTCTCGTGAAGAACCGTATGGCTGTGGAAAGGTCTGAACCGTTATACATACTGATGGAGCTCTGAAGATGTACAACATCGCTGGTAAAGCTGCCTATTGAGTCTCTCGCTAATGTCTGATGGAAGTGTTTGATGTCGAGAGAAGAAACCTTACCTGTTACCTACCGTCTGAGTCCTGCAGATGTGCAGCAACGCTGTGAAGTGAGTTTTAAAGTCACAATTCCCCTCACGTCCTGCTAAGAGAATCTGCTGTTAAGAGAAGAAACCTTACCTGTTACCTACCGTCTGAGTCCTGCAGATGTGCAGCAACGCTGTGAAGTGAGTTTTAAAGTCACAATTCCCCTCACGTCCTGCTAAGAGAATCTGCTGTTAAGAGAAGAAACCTTACCTGTTACCTACCGTCTGAGTCCTGCAGATGTGCAGCAATGCTGTGAAGTGAGTTTTAACATCACAATTCCCCTCTCACGTCCTGATAAGAGAATCTGCTGTTAAGAGAAGAAACCTTACCTGTTACTTACCGTTTGAGTCCTGCAGATGTGCAGCAACGCCGTGGAGTAAGCCTTCCTAGCCACATTCGCTCGATTGTCTCCCGAAGACAGTGGAGAATCGTTCCAGCGGCTACTCCGGTCCAATTGCCCGAGAAGACAGGAGTTGCTCATTCTTTCCTCAAGTTGATTATTATTCAATAAAGATTGTTATCTTTGAACTCAATTACTTGCCTCCTCCTTTGTCCGTCTGTTGCGTGCCTGTGGTGTCGGCTCCTCACGGTGGTGTCTGGAGTCAGGGGCGGCTGGTCATCCGAGTCCGCCCCGGCCTGCACCGGTGACATCCACTTTCCTTGTGCGTTACAAAAGTTTAAATGTAGCCTACTGTTATGTATCCGAGTTCGCCATCCTCCAGCGAACTTGAGTCGGAACCGATCGTTCACAAGAGGGGGATGTCATCAAAAAGAATAAACCTATAGTGACCGAACCCTGACAAAATATGTCTTTCGTGACTGAAGACAACGAATAATGCATAGCCTAAAAATAAATAGTCAATGCACGAACGATCATTCATTTAATCATGCATGTACACGGATCTGGCTCTCCATAATTGGAGAGAAAAATGTAAACAGTTTTTGTATGAGGCTTTATCACCGTGCCATCCCATCCCAGTCACAGTGACACACACAAGTGCAAAAACCAGCGCCAGCATGTTATTGTCATTCTTTACAAATTCTACAGCAAATGTAATTGCATTCACATTTCAAGAAGGGGGTGATGCTATAATCACGTTTTTCCATAATCAAACAAACATTTGAGTCATTTCATACATTTTTCAACAGGCGAGTGGACCATCATTGATCAAACTCCTATAACAGTTACAATCTAACAAAGACCTTTGGCTACAAACAAAGAATCCCCATAAAAAGTGCTCATAAAAACAAACAAAACATGTATATTATTGCTGCCTATCTCTCCCTCACTCCCTTTTTAAAATCACCAGTCGTTGTGGATGTCATACAGGGCCGTTTTTGAGGGGCAGTGGCCCAAACTAAAAAAAGGGGCACTTAAGGTGGTTGAGTATCATCAAACCTTTTACAATCATATAAATACAATTGTTTGGCTTTATTACTTATTCAATATATGTTGTTGTAATTATGCTTCAAAAAAGTTCATTTGAGCTACTTTGATCTCATATTTAATGTTTTTCAAAATGTTGCACTTTATGTAGCAAATGAGAATTGCTAAAATTATTCTTTATATCTTTAGGGTCTTGTTAATGATTTTAAGTTTTGTTTAAAGTAAATAAATCAACAGTTTTTCAATAATGAAAGATTATGTTAAGTATGGTATTTGGGGTAAAAGGCACAATAATTAACATGATAATACATAGTTAGCTGACTTTAACATTTGTTGACATGGTTAGAATCAGATAGTAAATATCATATATTAATGTCCACCTTAGAGATGATCATCATATTTATAATTAAAACATCAGATTTAAAAAATATGATAATAATAAAACATTTATTTGTTAGGCTACTATACTGTAAAGTATTAAGGGATCGCATTCAGTGCTTTCAGAATCTTTACTTTGAAAAAATATTGTTTCTATATTTTTTAAAATATATTTGTATATTTATTGAACAATAATATATGAACAAAAAGCGGGTACAACCACAGCCAGGGATGCAGCGGAGCCAGCGGGAAAACATGGAGCGGATTTACGGCATTTAGTGGATTTTTAGCGGAACAGAGCGTTTCTTATGGGAATCCTCCAATACTTTCGGCGTGAGAGAGGGAAGGGGGGCAAGAGGGGCACCTCAGCCGATGAGGGCAGAGGGGCAGTGGCTCTAGCCCCCCTGTGCACGGCCCTGATGTCATGTATAGATGTCTCGAGATGTTGCTTTCTCGCCCTCTAGCGTTTATATACGGGTTTGATTGGCTTCTCTGTTATTATACCATTGGTTAGAGTTTTTTAGTTTTTATTTATTTATTTTTTTCATAAAAATTGTATACACATATATGAAATATTTATTTATGAGTAGTTAAGTTCATGAAACATGCTTTGTTTATATTTATTTCTTGTGTTAATTCAAATGAATAATGAAAGTAACTTCATGATGTTTGTGTGGTGTGCATTCCCTGTCAAATAAACCCACTGATATTGCTATAGCATGCTCTACGCTGCAGGAAATATTTATTTAGATAAACATAACTCAGTTTAACTAGATTAGATAAGAAAAAAAGATTATGGAAGGCAACATTTGCACATTTCAGTTTTATTTCAGTGAAACAATGATCCAATCAAGCTGGATGAGGACACCACATATTTGTGTCTCAGTTAGAAGAGACTCACATGAGGAAGCGTTTCAGAAAACATAAAACAAAAAAAACCCATTTAAAATACAATACAAAAACATTAAAAATACAAAAAAGAAAACAATTGAATTCTGGGAAAGCTTTTTGCTTTCCTGCATGAAGTTTTTGAGCAGCACTGCTGTTTTTCTTGTAACTGTGAGTCTGGCACAGTAATAAACAGCTGTGTCTTCAGTCTTCAGGCTTTTCACCTCTAAATACAGCATGTTTTTACTGGTGTCTTTGGTGATTGAGAACTGGCCCTGTAGAGACTGAGCGTAATATGCACTTGAGCCAGTGTCTATATATCCAATCCACTCCAGTCCTCTCCCTGGTTTCTGACGGATCCAGCTCATGTAGTAGCTGCTCATTGAGAATCCAGACACACTGCAGGACAGAGACACTGATTCTCCTGGTCTTTTCACCACAGAATCTGAGGAGGTCAAAGATTCACCACTAACACCTGAAAAAGAGAGAAATTAATGTTAGATGATTTACAGTAATATAATAATGAGATGACAGTAATGATTCAGAACAAATGGGAGTTTCTTACATAAAACAATCATCAGCAGAACTACATACTGTAGCATTTCCATTGTCACACCTGGCTGCCAGTAAATACACACACACAAAAAAGTTTTGCACTGCAGATGATTTAAATTGCGGAAGGTTTGTCATTCAGTTTATAAAACAATCCTCTGGGAGTGGGGGTGATCCACCCTACAAAATAGTTTGCATATTAAGAGGTTTGTTTTAGAGGGTATCGGAGCAGCTGCGTGGACAGAGCTCCGACATATAGCGTAAGGGTGACAAAAAAAAACTGTTTAGAATTGTAAGTGAGATCTAGAGATCAGCAGTATTTTTTGGAGTAACACATAAGAAATAGAATATCTTCATACAAACATTTTAGACCAACAATATTACCACAAATGTTAACAATTTTACTGAGTTGTCTTGAGCAAACGATATTATATTAAATAATGTTGCTGATGTTTTAGGGTTTATGATTTCCCAGCATGCTACTTATTTTGCTTTGATTCATTTTTATAGTTTGTTTTTGTTGGATGACAGCACGTCTTCGATTTTCAGGCGCATCTGATTCTGAACCTATTATCTCTTGAGGTCTTAAATTTTATGCAGAAGGGGAGAAGTGGAGGTATTTTTGTGTGAATGAATGGATTGTGATGAGAAAAAATTGACATAGGCCTACTTGAAGTGCCATCTATAGTGACTCAAATATAATGAGAAAGATGAACTACTGCATATACAACACCTGACAGATCTGAAAATATTGACTTGTTTGCCTCCAAAGCATTATTTCATTTCATAATGTTCATGAAACATGCAGATGGTTGCTTTGAGCACAACAAATAACAGATGAAGTGAGTCGTACTGTTTTTATCCACTTTTAACTTTATTATTTGGTAGGTCCACATTTTGAGCAATTACAGCAGCACATCTCTCTGGCTGTTACGAACTGCTCCGAGACAGAAGGTGGATCCAAATGCAGCTTTATTACTGGGCAATCCAGAGGCGTAATCCAAAGTACAGGCAGGGGTCATACACAGACAGGCAGTCCAAACAAAGAAACAAACAAACAAAAACAAAACAGGCAGGGACCAGAGGCAAGAGAGTAATCCAGGGAACAGGGCAAGATATCCAAAACCAACAGACAAGAAAAACAGGAGAATGCTCGGAATTGCAGCGTAACACTAAACAAGACTTCGCGGAGTGTGAATGCATGACCATGGTATAAATAGACAGATACTAACAGGATGGTGAGACACAGGTGAATGCAATCAGTGAATGAGGGACAGGTGAATGTGATTAGTGATAAGTGATGATGAGTCCGGGCAGTGAGTTATGGGAAATGTAGTTTGTGAGTGATAATAGTCTTATGTGTGTGGAGTGCCCTCTGGTGGCTCTCAAGGGCACTCCAGCTGGTGATCATTACACTGGCATAGCCTATAGTTCTGAGAACTTGAACACTAATGTTATCCCATGCCTTCTGCAACTGAAGCCAAAGGCATTCCTTTGAATGTACAATAGATCTGTCCAGTTTATTTTCCAACTCACCCCAAATGTGCTCGATGGGGTTGAGGTCAGGACTTTGAGGGGGCCACTTATATTAGATTAGATTTTAGATTAGATTCAACTTTATTGTCATTACACAAGTACAAGTACAAGGCAACGAAATGCAGTTTAGGGCTAACCAGAAGTGCAATAGCAGCAAGTGCAGGATATATACAGTGGTTGCGTAAGTGCAGAACATGGAAATGTACTGAATATATATAAATATGTATAAATAGAGAGATGGTTATTACTATAAACAGAAATGGAAGCTTTAGCGTAAGTTCTGCCAGGAAGACTTAATTGTCATGTCACTTTAATTTTATCTATCCAATCACATGCTAAATACCTGGGTATAAAAGATCGGTACTTACACATGTCTGAGTTCGCAGATGCTGACGCTCCAATTCACCGCCATCCTCCCCACCACCTCCAAGTCAAATCCTTCCCTACATCCACCCCACCACCACCAGGATGGTCCCTTCCATACCTCACGGGGGGGTCGGCTGCGCCTCTGCCTTCGTCTTCAGGCAGGATATGCAGAGTCCGGACCCTCAGATTGCGAGCTACGGACGGGGCCTATGCCAATATACTTTATTGCTTGCTGGGTTGTTAATAAATGGATAATTGTCACAGTATTTATTCTCCCGAGTCTTTCTGGCAGAACTGAATTTACAGGTGAATATGTACAGTGAATAAATATACAGATGGCTATTACTATAAACAGAATTTACAGGTGAATATGTACTATGAAAATAATATAGAGATGGCTATTACTTTAAACAGAATTTTACAGATAGAGGTATACAATAATATGTTAGGCTAAAATGAGGAATATAGCAGTGGATTAAGGTAGTGCAATAAATGGACAGAGCTATCCGAAAGAAAGTGTAAAAGTGCAGTGGAAAGTGGTTGCATATTGCAGTTAGAAGTACGGTGCAAAATGCAAATGTAAACATTTGGTACTATAAATACAGTCGGCAGTGCAAATGAGCAAAAGATATGGTGGTGCAAAATGCATAAGTAAACAGTTGTTACTGTAATAAACAGTCGGTAGTGCAAATAACAAAGTGAAGGCAGATGTGAGGTAGGAGAGTTAGCAGTTTATGAGGGAAGTGGATCAACGGGGGTTTGAGTTCAGTAAAGAGACAGCTCTGGGGAAAAAACTGTTCTTAAGTCTGCTGGTCCTGGTCCGGATGATCCTGAAACGCCTGCCGGAGGGCAGGAGAGAAAACAGTCTGTGGGCTGGGTGAGAGGAGTCCTTGAGGATGCAGACAGCGTTTCCTCTGGATGTGCTCGATGGCAGGTAGTGGAGTCCCTGTGATGCGCTGGCCAGTTTTCACCACCCGCTGCAGTGCCTAGCGCTCCGCAACAGAGCAGCTCCCATACCATACTGCGACACAGTTGGTCAGGATGCTTTCTATTGCGCAGCGATAGAAGTTCACCAGGATAGCCGAGGAGAGCTGATTCTTCCTCAGGGTCCTCAGGAAGAAGAGGCGCTGGTGAGCCTTCTTGACCAGGCTGGAGGTGTTGGTCGTCCACGACATGTCCGCCGAGATGTGGATCCCCAGGAACTTGAAACTGGAGACACGCTCAACAGCCATTCCATTGATGTGGATGGTGTCGTGTGTGCCTCTTGACTCTTTCCTGAAGTCCACGATGAGCTCCTTCGTTTTGGTGGTGTTGAGGAGCAGGTTATTATCAGCGCACCATGTGGCCAGTTGCTGGATCTCCTCCCTGTAGGCAGTCTCATCGTTGTTGCTGATGAGGCAAATCACCATAGTGTCGTCCGCAAACTTGACGACGGAATTAGATCCACACACAGGCTTGCAGTCGGAGGTGAAGAGGGAGTAGAGAAACGGACTTAGCACACAGCCCTGTGGTACACCAGTGTTGAGTGTGATGGACGTGGAGCAGGTGGATCCTGATCAAACATTCTGGGGTCTGTCAGTTAGGAAGTCCAAAATCCAGTTACACATTGAAGTGTTGATGCCCAGGTCTCCAAGTTTGGCTATTAACTTGGATGGGATGACAGTGTTGAATGCTGAGCTGAAGTCAACAAACAGCATACGTGCATAAGTGTTCTTATTGTCCAGATGAGTGATCACAGAGTGCAGTGCCATGGAAACTGCATCCTCTGTGCTCCTATTGCTGCGATAGGCAAACTGGTGTGAGTCCAATGTGGATGGTAGAGAGTCTTTTGG
The DNA here is from genome assembly GCA_023566225.1 of Romanogobio albipinnatus. Classification (NCBI taxonomy): domain Eukaryota; kingdom Metazoa; phylum Chordata; class Actinopteri; order Cypriniformes; family Gobionidae; genus Romanogobio; species Romanogobio albipinnatus. The sequence goes on along the minus strand of CM042240.1, from coordinate 29,270,881 downwards.
TGTTCCAGGACCAGCCACTCAAAGCACTTCATAACGATGAGTGCTACAGGGCGGTAGTCATTAGGGCACCTTAGGCTAGAGTGTTTCGGCACTGGCACAATGGAAGTGCGTTTAAAGCATGTTGGTACAGCTGCTTGGGCAAGAGACAGGTTGAAAATGTCTGTAAAAACCCCAGCGAGCTGCTCCGCACATGCCCTGAGAACACGACCAGGGATGTTGTCTGGTCCAGCAGCTTTGTGCGCACTGATCCGTCTCAGTGCCTTGCAGACTTCTGTGGAGGAGAGTGTGATTGGTGGGTGGTCAGCTGAGGGTTTGAGCTTGGTGGCAGTTTCTCTATTGTTTCTTTCAAAACGAGCATAAAAGTAATTTAGCTCGTTCAGGAAGTTGACATCAGTGGCTGCGGGGGTGGACCGGGTGGGTTTGTAATCACTGATGGCTTGAATGTCCTGCCACATGCGTCGAGGGTCAGAGTTGGAAAAGTGTCCCTCTATCTTTTGCTTGTAGCAGTGCTTGGCCTTTTTGATGCCCCTCTTCAGGTTTGCTCTGGATGTGCTGTAGGCTTGTGCATCACCTGATCTGAAGGCAGTATTGCGTGACTTCAGCAGGAGTCGCACTTCCCTGTTCATCCAAGGCTTCTGATTTGGGTATGTGGTGATCTGTTTCTGGGTTGTAACACTGTCAATGGTGGTATTGATATGATCCAATACAGAGGAGGTGAATGAGTCAATGTCCGTGTAAGCGCAACTGGTGGCTTGAGAAGCAAACATACTCCAGTCTGTGTTTAGAAACCTTTCCTGGAGTGTGGAATCTGCCCCCGCAGGCCACACCTTGATGGTCTTCACTGATGGCTTCACACGGTTGATGAGGGGTGCATATTTGGGTGTTAGAAACAAAGAGAGGTGGTCTGACTGTCCCAGGTGGGGGAGGGGTGTTGCAAAGTAAGCTTCAGCCATGTTTGTGTAACATGTTTGTAGTTCATTATTTTTAATGTTCCAGCAGATTCTTATCTCTGACTTTAGATATTTCATCCGTTTTATGTGTGTTGTAATGAGCAATTCAACAAAAACAATTGAAACCTCTTAAATATGCCTAATAAGTGTTCTAATAATTTTGTAAAACTTTCAGTTAAACAAACATTACTGTTTTAAAAAAATGACTTCATTTTTACGCTTGCAGAAAAATACTTGCAATATAGGCTATTTTAGGAAAATTAATCTTAATATTTCCATGCTCAACATCAACATGCTCCTTCCATAACTCATCAGAATATGAATTATATTTGGATGTTCTTCATGTGATTTAGTTTGAATATTTGTTAAAATGTGTATCCTATTGTAACTTAGAAAATGAAAGTGGCCAATGAAGCTGAAGAGAATCACCAAAGATAGCAACTCTTTAATTCCTATGCAGGGATGTTAACATGTTCTTGTCATGTGTGACTGCACTTCTGTTTTTGATTGGCACTGCAGCATTTTGTGTAACTGTGACTCTCTGGCACAGTAATAAACAGCTGTGTCTTCAGTCTTCAGGCTTTTTATCTCCAAGTACACCATGTTTTTGCTGGTGTCTTTTGTGATGGAGAACTGGCCTTGTAGAGACTGAGCAAAAATAGTGCCAGTGCCACCATCAATACGACCGATCCACTCCAGTCCTCTCCCTGGTTTCTGACGGATCCAGTGCAGCCAGCTAAGGGAGAGTCCAGAAACCACACAAGACAGTGTGACTGATTCTCCGGGTTTCTTCACCTCAGAGCCAGAAGAGGTCAGTGATTGGCCATGTGCATCTGGGACTAAGAAAAAATGTACACATAATTAAAAAAGCATTGGATTTAAATATCCATATTCAGAAAGTTTCTTAATGAGATTGGTAAGAGGATTTAAACTTACATGAAACCAGTACAAAGAGAGTAAAATAACTCAGATTCATCTTCATCTATGCAGTTTCATGCACAAATTATGTTTCTGATGTGCTGTGTGAAGAAGTTTTTAAAAACCCAAGCATTTATTACACAGAGAACAGACTGTACATTTCATTTGAATAAGGGAGGGTCTTAAAAACGAAACAAAATCTGCTTTGCGGTGATCAATTACCCTGTTTTTCAGATGAGGATGGACAAACTATATATTTATGTGCATTTATATATAAAAGATCATATAAATGATATACTGTATACATAATTATGTAATATATATTATGATAATGTGACCCACATTGTAATAAATGCTTTGTCAGTGTAACGGAGGCCAGCTAGTAGTGGCTGTGCGAGTAAACCTCACTCCTCTGATCTCAAGAGACGCTCTAGCGACTGACGCTAGGGGTTGCAGCCTTTAGCCTCCTTGTTAGAGCGTCCGACTCTCATGCCGGCGGACCCGGGTTCGAGTCCCGCTTGGGGCGGGCAGTTTGATCAGGAGGGGTTACATCAGGTAACCTAAAAATGTGTTAACATCAAAAAACTTTTTATTTAAAGTCGAGTGTTTGCAGTCCACATTTACTTAGCTATAGTCATTTCTTTCATTGCGTATGTGTGTTATTTTGTTGATGCTTAAAAGACATTTTGGTAACACTTTATTTTCAAGATACTTTTTAACCACATGCAGCACAAACATAGCTGATACCCTCCATTGATTTTGTACTGATGTTGATGTGTCTTAAATCTTGTGCTACTCTTATATCCCATTATGATAACACTTTACAATAAGGTTGTATTAGTTAACATTAGTTAATGCATTAGTCAACATGAACTAACCATGAACAACACCTCTGTTAAGCATTAATCTTAACTCACACATATATTAATGCATCTATTCACGTTAACTGTGCAATATTAGTTAGCATATGCATTAGTCAACATGAACTAACCATGAACAATACCTCTGTTCAGCATTAATCTTAACTCACACATATATTAATGCATCTATTCACGTTAACAGTGCAATATTAGTTAACATTATGCATTAGTTAACATGAACTAACCATGAACAATGCCTGTAGCTTTACTGTTTTGTAAGGTTATCTTACTGTACATATTTACATTAGTTTATATAGCAGTTGACACACTAAGGATGAGCATTTCTAACTCACCATCTTTCTCTAAAGGTAAAAATTCTGTTGTGCATTTTATCAACATGTAATAACTATGTAACAGCATTGATTCACTCAAGCCAGATGGCAGGAAGTCCAAATCATTGGACTCATCATTGGATCCGATCATACTAAACAGAGGCTCTTTATTTGACTGGCTATCTTAAGTTAATGAACAACTCAAGAGTTGAATAGTTCTTCAGAGACTTCACCGCCTTAGGCAGTCATGTGACTCCTCACAATACACACACAGATGACCACGTGAAGTTTCGAAACAATACACACACAGTCTTTTGTGCGAATGAGCGCACACACACATAGTTGAACACACTGAACTTTCGGACCCATCTCACATACCCAACTCATAGGTAACATATGGACTAAAAGAACTGTCTTAATAATGTCCAAATATATATATTGTGTTGATTTGATGTCCTTATACGATGTATTAAGATAGCTAGGATGTTTACTGTATGTACAATTTATTTGGTATGCCACTAATTGTAAAAATGCTTGTGCCTCTGTATTCTAAAATCACAGAACGATAGTGTTTGGTATCATCTCGATCGCAGAAACCCGAATGTACCGAATATCGTTCACAGATTACTACAAGATGCATTATTACAAAAATACCAGCTTTCTGAAGAAATAGAGGCTTTAGAATTTCCACCCTACTGATTAACTCAGAGCAGGGGGGGGTTGTCCACGAACAAAGGACAATGAAAAACTCGCGCCTTTGGTCTCCCGTGCGCGATTGGATCACTCCAGGATAAGGGCGTTGGTCATTGTGTCCATAAAAACGGGAACTGACCTTAACTCTTTGCATTCCGCCACAACGAGAGAGCCCCCTTGGCATTCTGCCACTGAGAGGAAGGGCCACTTGGCGCTCCGCCATTCCGAGAAGACCTCCCTGGCCCTTTGACCTTCCCTGGAGAGAGAGAGATTCCTTTGGCACCCAGCCAAGACTGAGAGACTTGCAACTTCTGGAGCGACTTTCCTGAACTTCACAGAAATTCCCCGGACTCATCCTTAGCGAACTTCCACGACGATTCGAACTCAGACACGCACACGAGAGAGCCTAATGCAAGTATTATATTTCACCTTTAACTGCTTGTACGAGGTTGTCTTAATTAATCCTGATTCACGAAATCATAAATGTCTGAAGGGTTTTGGTGAACTGTCTCTCTCTCTCTCTCTCTCTCTCTCTCTCTCTCTCTCTCTCTCTCTCTCTCTCTCTCTCTCTCTCTCTCTCTCTCTCTCTCTCTCTCTCTCTCTCTCTCTCTCTCTCTCTCTCTCTCTCTCCCTCGTGAATTCTCTCTTTCCATCATTCTTTTCCTTTTTGATTTGATTCTATTAAGTTTGATTTTTCCTTGTTTGTACCATATCATTTTGTTTCTCCTATATATATATATATATATGCATATTTACCCCCGTGTGATTCGTAGCTTTGTATTCTGTAGTTGTTTTATTAAAACCCAATAATTGCATTAAATTGAATCCGTATTGTTTTGCTCACAAATCTCGAAGTCACTGAAGCGTAAGATCTAAGCTACCCATTTAAGCTTGATTTTCATTTATATTACTTTAGTAATATAAATTGTGCAAACATAAGAGATATTATTTGTCTTGATCAAACAGATCAATGTTTCTTAAGGTTTGTAAGATTGATAATTGATGAAGAAATCAATTTGGATAAAGGTTACTTTTAAATGATTAAAGGTTCCGTTATACGTTAATTTTTCTGTACAACAAGCCAATAATATTCATAAACTCATGAATATTCATACCATTTGAGATAATTATTCCCCAGAAGTTATTGTTGTTACAGGTGGTGGAGATTATTCGGGCAGTTTCAAACTTTGTTTTTGTGAGCAATATTAATATTCATATTCATGTGTATTTTTGGGTATTAATATTATGCATGCGCGTTCCCGTTCATTTGATTGAACTGTGAGACATCGCGAACTCACTCACTGACGAGGCACAACGCCGAGCTCAGTTTAAGCATATTAAGAGATGCTAAATTGACAATATTATACGTCTGGCAAAGATAAGGAAATCTCTGCACAGTCCGTACATGAGTAATATTGTTTTGTCCCGCTTGACTTGAACGACGAAATCTTCTTGCAAGCGGAAGATTGAAATTGAGCGAGTTTCCTCTTTTCAATAATAGGCCTAATATAATATTATATCGTTAAGATAAACGATAACTCCTGGTCGAACATTGGCCTAGCTAACCAATTTAATCCTGACCTAAAACATTTAACTCATACATGCTGAACGATCAGCTAGTTTAATAAATGTCTATTGGAGTTCTGTTAAATGTGAAGTAAGCAGATGTACATTCCTGTGTCCACATTTTCTTTCGGTGCAAAATACAGCACCAAGAGACCCGCCGCGGTCTGAAAGTAAATTGTGATTTGTGTTAATTCTGCGGGTGTGCGCGGCCATCAGTTGATTTTTTGGTCTTCAGTCACACGAGCGGGTGCAACTCTGCGGGCTAGACACCAGAGGGCAACCTGACAGCTCGCGAGTAACACTTCACCATTACTTTATCCCGAACAGGCGCAACAGCGCCATCTGGTGAGCAGTCCTCCTAAGTAACTCTAGTTTGGTGGACTCGACTGCGCCATCGCGTGGAGGATTACAGATAGTTCTCTCCGCTATTAATTTTGTCTTAACAAAATGTCCTTCCTAAGTAGAGCATGTGAATTGTTTATTGATTACTGTTAGAAACGTTTTCATTTATGCAATTTTACTAGCATTAGGCAGCAACCAGGTCTCATTCTCGCTGATTAAAAACACTTATTTTGAATTTGAGTGTAAAAGGAAAAATGAATTTCCTGTAACTTAAATTGAGATAAGATCTCTTCAAATCACTGACAGTCCGCTTGGAAGGAAGGACGCCACCGTGTGGCCGTACCCTGCTAAGTCAGCTTACAGCTTTTTCTCTCTTTTTCACTTTCTTCCAATTCTGTGTGAAGTGCTTATTCCTGTTCCCTTGCTGATTTATTAATATTTTTTTGTTTTGTTATTAAGGATACTCCAACGTAGCATTAAATTGTTATAGGATATTATTTGGACTTGCTTTCTTTTATTTACATTCTCCCTACAGGCTTATTTAAATTTAAATTTTAAACTTGTTTTGAATTTAATTTGAATTAAGTTTGTCTGGTTTAATTTTAATTTTCTATTTAATTTAATTTTATTAATTTTTTTTTGTTAAATTTTTATTTATTTATTTTCTTCCTCTCATTTGGGTTAGGTTCATTTTGATAGTTACCAACATTATCAAAATTGCCTTTTGTTTTATCATTATTTGATAGAAACCTTTGCCTTTTTCTAAATCACTCTCGATATAGGATTTTGCATTTCCTTTCGCCTGCAACCATGAATCACTTGATCCGGTAAACAATAGAGTCTTAATTAATTTTGAGTTCGCCTGTTTACCCTCTTTTGTGTATTTATTGTAAGGCTCACAAGCATCTGTGGTGAACTGAGAATCGTCTCAACGTGGTCTCCACGAGCAAGGTTGTCCAACCAACGTGACCTGCACCGGCTGTGTGTGAATCTCGGTTTCTTTTACCTCTGTCCGCCGTTGCGGCACGCAGTGGCGACATCAGCAATCTGACACTCCAAAGCCGGTCAACCAGTTCAGCTGACACACACAAGGCAATGTCTGTCGCCCGTACCCAAACCAAGGCTTAATAGGGAGCCACTCTTGAAAAAGAGGGTTCTGGGGAGCGTGCCAGCTTTGCTGTGCTGGCTGGCGGTTGACGGGTGGGTGCTGTCAGGTCGTGTTTAAAGTCAAAACTGTTTGAGCGGGCGTAACGCGACAGAGTAACAAGGGCCGAGGACACGGCAGTTGGGTGTCTGGGAACGCCCGGAAGGCCGACTGCGCCACTGGTTTCCACCTGAGCGACCTCAAATCACCCCGGATAAACTAAATGTGTTAAAACCCGAGTATAGCCTAAGTGTTTGGCCCACCTTTCCTCTCTAAGCCGCACCCTTTTCCTAGGTTTCCTACCCCGATAGCCACACATGCTGTAGGCCCTATCAGAAACTCTTACGAAAGGTAGCAGGCTTAACCCCTTTTAGTGCTTCTCTAACACTCCCAGCGTTCGCGCTTATTCTCCTTGTTATTGCAGACCAATTCATTTTGTGTTTGTTTTCACTGTGCTCTTTCCTACCTTCACTGTCCGGACTGTCGTAATCTTGTTTCTTTCAGTTCACCAAGAGACCCCAAGGAAAGCAAATTAATAGAGTGACAACCAAGCAGCCGGCGTCACCAGGTGACCCACAGGGCTACCGCCCGTCAAAACCTCTATTTCAGGCCGATCCAAAAATTGGCCCGCCTAATTGCCTAACTGTCTAACTGTCTACATCAGTTAGCCAAAATTCTTGTCGACGGCATAGTCCGTACAAGAGCTCGTAAACCTTAGGACAAACTTGCATTGGCCTCTTTGTGTGTGTGTGTGCTGTGTTTCTCTCGCCCACAGTGAACCAGTATGTCCCGTTCATCCAGTCCCGCTGTCCCTTGGGATCGCCTAGCGGTATGGCTGGAAGCGATGACGAGCACTGTTCCGTCTGAGGACACCAGTGATCTGCAACAGCTGAACCAGGAGGAACTGGACACAGAGCTAGACAAGCTGACAGCACACGACCCGACGCAGAGTTACTCTCACAAAGAACTGGCCAAGATCCTCGGGAGCCTCGCCCACAACCTCGTCGCCCAGGCACGGCTAAGAGAAAAGAGCCACACCGACCTGGAACAGGAAGCGGCAACACTAAAGCTCCAAGCCGAGGAGGCCCGGAGAAACCAGGCCCTCACCCAGCGTCATCTAGATCAACCACTTCTAGAGACCGAGAAAGAGGGTGAAACGGACACAGAACGTGAGAAAGAAGTAGAAAGACTTCGAAAGACCCTGGAAAATCTGCGTCTAGACACAGACCGCAGAGAGCAGTCAGAGAAAGACACCAGGGAAGAACTCAACGAACAGCTCCGGCAAGGCAAAGCTCTCTTAGAGAGAGCCAACACTGCACTTAAAGACAAAGATGCTAGAGCCAAAGCCTCCGAAAAACACTTGCAGGCCGCCCGAGCCGAGATCAACGAGCTTGTCCAGCAAAGACATGATCTCAAAGATGAACTTGACCTTGTTCACAGAGAACTGAAACATGCATATAAACTGCAAAGTGACTGGGAAGGGGAAACACACCACACAGAGTTTCCCCCGACCAGCTGGTCCGCACCTTTTAGCCAAGAGCCAAGAGCTAGAAAGGGGGGTGACAGCCCACCACTCAGACTGTCACCCACGAGCCTCCACGAATCCCCGCCAGCAACTGAGGAAGGGAAGCCCTTCCAGGAAGTCAGGGTCAGCAGCCACGTAGCTCATAAAGACCTTGACAAGCTGGCCAGGAATATCCCTACATTCAGCCCAAACCCTGCAGGAGGACACGACGTTCACGCCTACTTGCAAGACATAGACTTTCACCTGCAAACTGTCGCTAACGCGAACACCTGGGACAGATTGTATCTACTCAGAATCACGTCTAACCGGGACGTGCGTAGCTTTCTAGACCGCCAACCAGAGACTGTCAAAGCGGACTACGGGCAGCTACGACGAGCTTTAATTCGTGAATACTCTGATCCAGAATCAGTCCAGGGGCTCATCGCTGCTGTGGACCTCAGGCAAGGTCGACTTGAAACCCCACAGAACTTTTATAATCGACTGCGACATACCTACTTCGGCGCACGAAACGAACCAGGTATGGAGGAGGACCTCAGCTTCAGAACCCTGTTCCTCCGAAACCTCCACCCCACGATTAATCACCATCTGGGAGTTCTGGTTTGTCCACGCAGCATGTCCACCCAACAGTTAAGAGACTTAGCTCACAAGGCTTACACCAAGCAAAAGGCTATTTCTGAAAAGACTGTAAAACACCCAACCATTTGCCCTGTTTCTGAGCATCGCCCAGAGCTGACCCTAGAGGGCGCCCAACAGAACCACAGTTACGGACCCGTCAACAGAGAGTCTACACCGTTCCAAGCCAGCAGAGGGCAGCGTGGTCATGGTAATGCCCATGCAAAGCACCAGAACGATCACTCTGGAGGATCCTGGGACCGGCCTCGCCCCTCCCACAACCAAAAGGGGGGGGGCACATGGGAAGCCGGCCGGCAACCCAGAAGGAGCCGAACCCTCTCTCCCAGAACGCCAAGCCCAGAAAACCGACGGAGGGACCACTCTCGACGTGGTACTGGTAAGCGCGGATCTGAGCCCACGGCTAACAAGAAAAGTACGGTCGAGTCCGAAGCTGCAGAACTGCTGAAGGTACTGAAGGAGTTGCTACAAAAGAAACCCCGCAAGACAGACAAGAAGGATGAACCAGACACCGCATGACTGGACCGGACGCCTGAAATCAACCTTCCTGACCTTTCTGCAACTGAACCTAACACACAGAACACTGTTTCCCAACCACAGACTCTCGAACTAACTGTTGCACCCCCACACGTCAGCAACACCCACTCACTCCAGCTGACGGCAACACTTCCTGACCGAGACAGTGTCACTCCGCACGCCAAGGTACATGAAAGTGCTGTCCTGGTTATCTGCACTCACAGTGAGACACAAGAGACATATCCCGACTGCCTACCGATCAACACACAGGCCCCAACACCCAGACTCTTGGGGAACCTGATCGAGAAGGGAATGGCTCGAAAACTCTACCTAACCATCACCTTGGAAAAGGAACTGAGGCTCGAAGCCCTGGTCGACACCGGCTCCGACCTAACGTTGATATCCGTTCAACTGTTTCACAAACTCAAATTTGAAGCACAGAGACAGAATCGCACTCTTAACCTTCACACGTGTAAGCTGAATGTGCAGTCATACAGCCAAGACGACATCCAGCTCAAAACCATAGCTCCCATTCACCTGACAGTTGGGCCTATGAGTCTTGTACATCCTGTCTATGTGTCACCTATGAACACTTATCCGTTTCTCATCGGCAAAGACCTGCTGGACCGTTTCGAACCTTTACTGGACTTCAAACAGCTGAAATTCTGGGCACAAGTGCGAGAACCTCTTCCCCTCCAGACACACAGGTCTTCTGAGCAAGACTGTCAGGTCACAGAGGTCACGGCAACCCCAACAGAACCAGACTGTCAAGTCACAAAGGTCACGGGAACTCCTGCAGCCAGCCGTGAGAACACAGTCTCAGACCCAGAGCAAACTTCAAGTTCGCTACTCTGCACATTTCAGCTCACCATAGACTCTGATACCTACAGCCCCAAGGTCATGACTGACCTGCAGCTGAATGATATCACCACAACGAACACTATTCTAGCATTATGGGCAGACAACTCAGCCATTAGTCTCTCACTGTTCAATGCACTCAGGGAACACGCACCAGATCCGCCTTATGCCAGCAAGCGCACCCGTTTCCCTTTGAACTCACACCCCTCCTCTATGGTGTCCGCCAGAGGAATCTGTGCGCTGCGCTTGACATGGAATCATCGGTGCCTGACCCATTACTTCCTGGTCCTTCCGGACCCGCCCCACGATGTTTACATCGGAGCAGACATTTTGGTTCGCCTCCGGGCTCATGTGGACACGTTTAACGAAGTGGTATGGGCCCCATTGACTTTACAGCCACATGTTTCCATCAGCCATGACAACCTCATGTCAGGACAGACCATCCCTGAGGTCTGCACCCTAGTCAACGAACAGGGAACGGTGGTACCAGCATACACCAAAGGGGTCGCTGTTCGGCTCAACATGCGTTGTGGTCAAACCTTAAACCACACGCTGGGCTTCTTCCAACCCTCACCTGAATGTGTGGAACTCGGACTCACACTTGAAGCCACACCCCTCACTGAAGTGTCATCTCGTGTAGTCTACATCCTCTTCAACAACTGCACAGCAACTGACATCAACATTCCCAAGGCCTACCGGCTGGGATGGCTAGTGAGCCATGACTTTCATGACTTTGAACTTGTACTACCCATCATTGGGCCCATTCCACCTGCACTGATACCTGAAGGGAGCACAGATAACACACTGTTCACCGCACCCTTCAAATTCATTGCCATCACGTCTGTCATGCCAATGACCAAAGACCAGGTGTGTCGAACGGAGCTGACTGAGGACAGTCACCTCGCGGTATACACAGTCTCCCACCAGCCTGTCAGTGAGACTGATGAACCTGCCACACCTCCCAAGATCAACCTGACTGATGACACACATACGGAGGAACCGTACCCAGGTTTTGAGTCTCAAGTGCAGCAAATTCTACGAGACGCTGACGCGCTCCAGAGCGAGACAGACCGTCAAAGACTCAAACAAGTCCTTTATAAGTTCAAAGAATCCTTTGCCAAAGACTCTTTAGACTGCGGTCTCACCAACCTCCACACGGTGCGCATCCCAACGCACCCTGATGCGCCTCCCACTTTTGTCAAGCGATACAAGATTCCCATCGCCTCACACGAACCAGTGCAGGAGATCATCGAATCCATGCTTGAAAAAGGTGTCATCCGTCCTTGCAACAGTACCTATTCGAGTCCGATATGGCCGGTTCTGAAAGCCAGCGGGAAATGGAGACCCACGATAGATTATCGGAAATTGAATCAACAGGTACCGTTGTCAAGATGGCCTATGACCCAGCTAGAACAAGAAATACCCCGAATCAGGGGAGCCACAATCTTCTCTACACTTGATGTGGCCTCTGGATTCTGGACCATTCCGGTGCACCCAGAAGACCAACACAAGCTAGCATTCACATTCGGCAACCGACAATACACCTTCAACAGGTGTCCGTTCGGCTATGCCAACTCACCAGCTGAGTTCAACATCTTTCTGAACAAAGCCTGCCCAGACGCCAGAGTAAGAGGCAACCTGATCTATGTAGACGATGTTCTCATGAAGAGCACAACGGTGGCCGACCACCTGAATGAAATAGACTATGTTTTGAACCAACTGTCCGCAGCCGGTGCCAAGATCGCCCTCCACAAAGGACAGTGGTGCCGGACCAAGGTCAACTACGTGGGCCTGCTCATCGGATCCCAAGGCATTGAACCTCAATCAAACCGTATTCATGCCATTCAAAACATCAAGCCTCCTACAAACGTCTCTGAGCTGCGCAGTTTTCTAGGGGTATGCAATTACTCCCGACAGTTCATCGAAAACTACTCAGACATTGCTAGACCTCTAACAGCCCTGCTGAAGAAAGACTGTCCTTTCGTCTGGTCAGACGCTCAAGAATACGCCATGACGGCACTTAAAAGACATTTATGCACAGCTCCATGCCTTGCTTACCCCGATCCACAGAAGGAATTCTACCTGGAAGCCGGGTTTTCCGACCAATGTCTCAGTGCTGGCCTATATCAACGACATGACCAAGACAAAAAGGTGGTCGCATATGCCAGCAAAACGCTTCTCCCACCAGAGTGCAAGTTCTCAGACTGTGAAAAAGCTCTGTTCTGCACGGTATGGGCCATTCAGCGATTCTCCAACTACATTGGGGCACAGAAAGTTATCATTGAGACTTGCCACCAGCCCGTAATGTTCCTCAACAGCCAACGCATCCGAGATGGCGTCGTCACTAATTCACGTATAGCCACGTGGTTAATGGCCCTCCAGGGACGCAACATTGAGGCACGGTACGCACAGAATCACAAGTCTGCACTGGGCAATGGCCTGGCTGCATGCCAAAACTGCTCTGATAACACGCCTGCTGCTGCAGCGGATGCACAAGAACCCCAACAACAACAACTGACCTGCCACAGATACTTCGAACCGAATGCGTGCCAGGACATGCCCACGGCCTACGTCGATGGGTGCTCCTACAACCATGACGGCATCCTAAAAGCAGGTGCAGGAGTGCTGTGGGTGAACGATCAGCCGTGCCCACCACAACACTTCAAGTTGGGCCCCCAGTCATCGCAATATGCAGAGATAGCAGCTATTCTCATAGCCCTACAGATCGCATCAGCCAATGACATCAGAGAACTGCTCATCTGCTCAGACTCTAACTATGCCAGACTCAGTTTCGTGTGCCACCTTCCAAGCTGGAAACAGAATGGTTTCAAGACCGCTAACAACAAGCCAGTCAAACACCAACACCTGTTCCAGGAATGTGACAACATCACAAGAACACATGACCTGACAGTGTACTGGAAGAAGGTAAAAGCACACTCGAAGCTACCAGGTCTAGACAAAGACTTGAATGACCAAACAGACGCCCTCGCCAAGACGGGCGCACTACACGGCGACATGTGGGTACCCCCAAACCCCACATCCAGCCCCAACGTTGCAGTGCTAACCCGCAGCAAGAGACCGGCACCGGCTACAATGCCCGCCTCGCAGCCGCTATCGCTAACTCCACAGATTTCCAACAACGACATCGCGGATATGCAAGCCTCTGACACTGCAATAAAGACAATTCTTGACCACCTCTCTGACCCCTCCTGCCACCCTATCACTGACTCTGAGCTCACTGATGACTCAAGTCTCAGACATCTACATAACTCCAGACACATGTTGCGTATACAGGACAACATTCTGTGGTTTGCGCCCGATGACAGCACAGCGCCAAGGCTTGTGGTGCCACGGTCGCAAAGGGGGGTCATGCTAATGTATGCCCACGACACACCATGTGCTGGACACCACGGCACCAGAGCCACGTATGACACACTGAAACAGGTGGCATATTGGCCCGGGATGCAACAAGATGTGGCAGAGTATGTCAGAGAATGCCTGGTTTGCTGCCAGTTCCAACCAGCAAACCCGAACCACAGAGCCCCACTGCAACGCAGAGGGATCACGTTCCCGTGGTCAGACCTACAAATCGACTGGGTGGGACCCCTGCCCAGGTCCGCAAGAGGCAACAAGTACTTCCTCACGGTGGTGTGCCAGTTTACCAAATGGGTAGAGTGCCTGCCAGCACCCAATGACACCGCCCAAACCACAGCATACCTCCTGATGAACCACATCTTCTCCCGGTTTGGATTGCCACTGAAAGTCAACTCAGACAGAGGCACCCATTTCACGGCCGAGATCATGCAACAGATCTGGAAATGCCTAGGGGTACGGGCTAGACTTCACGTCAGCCACCATCCAATCTCGTCCGGCCAGGTTGAAAGATCCAACCGAACGGTGGTCGCCATGTTGAAAAAGTATGTGTCTGCTAACCAGAAAGACTGGGATATGAAACTCCCCCTCGTTCTGATGGCTCTCAGAGCGACCCCGCAGGAATCGACAAGGGTGTCCCCCTTCGAGCTCATGACTGGGCGGCAGATGACTCTGCCACTTCACTTGCTGTACCAACCCGGAGACTCCAATCTTGTCACCGCGTACACCACATTCCAGTACCTCGAGGAGCTCCATAGACACTTAAAAGCAACCTTCGCGTTTGCCCAGCAACACCTGCAGAAAAGCGCTGAAGGTCAGAAAGCATACTACGACCGGAAAGCATCACACCAGGAACTGGATGTGGGCGACAAGGTCTTGTATTACAGCTTCAACCCGCCACCTTTGACAGGCCCCCGGCGGTTGTCAAAGAAATTTCTGCCTCACTGGACGGGACCCCATGAGGTTATGAACAAACTCTCCCCCGTAGCGTACCAAATCCAGCTAAACCGGGGACACAGAGAACCAGTTCTCAAATGGGTCCACCGGAACCAGATTAAGAGACATATGGCCACTAGCATAGAAAGACAGGGAGGGGCCAATGCAAGCTAAAACTCAACCGCCGTCACCGAAGCGAAAAGACTGTCCCATCCAACCCGGGACAAACCTTGCTGACCTGTTCCTTTTCTCTCTCCCCTGCTCCTCCCTACCTCTCTCACTCTCCTGCCTGTAATAGGATGCGGCTGTGGATCACCCTCCTGTGCCTCCTGTCAACCAGAGGCCAGCCGCCACCCGACCTCATCACACCAGGCCCCGCCTCGGGCATTGTATTGAGAGAACAACCGGGGCTCCTGATCACCAATTGCCGGACGCACACCCAGAAAGTGTACGTTCGACTCGACCCTCGCAACGTCTACAGAGCACACTACCCCAAAGCAGTAGCCCAGTACAGCTGGGCCGGTGCCCGATGGACAGAAGACTCTCTCCTCCATGCCGAGGCCGATGTCAAGCACATGCTCAACCAACTGGAGAAGATGACAGTCACCCAAGCGGAGTTAGGCGGACACAACCGCCGCTCCAAACGGTTCCTGGGAGCGTTGCTCGGAGCCGCCGCCGCCGTCGGAACTCTGTTTAACATTGGCATGTCCAGTGTCAACGCAGTAAACGTAGCCACGATAAGACGGCATGTGGCTGAAATTCAGACGGAACTCCCACAGCTAAAAGAGCAACTCACCACCCAGAGTGCAGCTTTACAAACCGTCGGCCAGACATTAAGAGGAACGGTGGTAATTCTGAACACCCACAGTGTCCTGTTGAACCAGACCGTGAACTCCATGAAACAGCTGTTTACAGTCTTCCAGAATGACTTTGCTCAAACGCAGCTGGTCACAGCCTTAATGACTGACATGCTACGGGAAATAAGCTCCTCCATTGACAGCTTAGCCATGGGTAGAATACCACCATACCTCATACCCTTAAGCCTGGTGCAAAGTGTGCTGGCGTCTGCTATCAACACACCCGCCGACCCTCTGCAGGTACACCTGGCCTACTCTCTGGGTAGCGCCATTCCCCTTTATGTGGACCCCGAGCAGAAGGAGATGGGTTTCCTCCTTAACTTACCCATCATCGAGTCGAGCCGAATCTACCGACTCAAAGACATTGTCAATGTGGGCTTTTGGAAGGGTAACACACACCTTAAGGTGCGCACTCCTGAGGTGGTCGCCTACCACGACAGCGATACACAGCTGTACTTGGCCCCAAACCTGCACATGTGTACCCTGACTAAAGACATTCACTACCTCTGCCCTAGCAAGCCCTTCCTCAGAGACAACACCGAAGGAATCTGCGGACTGCAACCGATGATCAGCAACACCCGCTGCCCTACTGATGCCACGCCTCGTACCCAAGTCACCGAGACGCAGGCAGAGATCGTGGGTGACAGGTGGCTCGTCAACACTCCGGTGCGTACCGCTATGCTGATCTACGACCAGCATGACACCGCCACCCGCATCAACTTGCTGGACCAGAGCATGTGGATCCAAGTACCACGAGGGGCCATCCTCCACCTGGACGATTTGGCTTTGTACCATCTCCCAAGTGAAGAATATCAGTCAGAGCTAGAAATCCCAGCCTTTTCCAAGGACTCCAACTTCACCCTAGCTCCAGAACTAGAACGGTGGATTGAAAAAGGGGGGCCTCAGCTCATTGACATTGTTCCCCTCGACACAGCCCTCCAAGCATTGTCTCGATTACCGATCCTGAATACCTCACCCGTTGTCCAAACCTGGACCGCCGCTGACACTGCGCTATGTATCTCCATGATCATCGGCAATACCCTAACCCTGGGCATAGCCTTTCTCCTGTACAGGAAGTTCAACGAGATGAAAACCTCTACAGCCAAACTCACGACAGCCGTGTCTGGAGGTCTCAGATGGAAATCCCGGAAGGAGGTTCCTACGCTAGAAGCAGATGCGAACCTCATCGAGCTGGCTCCTCAGCCATAACAAACATCTGCTCTCCAACCGTCCCGATTCACCTGCCATCCGACCACTGTGATGAGGGGTTGTCCGATAATGTCCATCGGACATCATCCGACAAAAAGGGGGACTGTAACAGCATTGATTCACTCAAGCCAGATGGCAGGAAGTCCAAATCATTGGACTCATCATTGGATCCGATCATACTAAACAGAGGCTCTTTATTTGACTGGCTATCTTAAGTTAATGAACAACTCAAGAGTTGAATAGTTCTTCAGAGACTTCACCGCCTTAGGCAGTCATGTGACTCCTCACAATACACACACAGATGACCACGTGAAGTTTCGAAACAATACACACACAGTCTTTTGTGCGAATGAGCGCACACACACATAGTTGAACACACTGAACTTTCGGACCCATCTCACATACCCAACTCATAGGTAACATATGGACTAAAAGAACTGTCTTAATAATGTCCAAATATATATATTGTGTTGATTTGATGTCCTTATACGATGTATTAAGATAGCTAGGATGTTTACTGTATGTACAATTTATTTGGTATGCCACTAATTGTAAAAATGCTTGTGCCTCTGTATTCTAAAATCACAGAACGATAGTGTTTGGTATCATCTCGATCGCAGAAACCCGAATGTACCGAATATCGTTCACAGATTACTACAAGATGCATTATTACAAAAATACCAGCTTTCTGAAGAAATAGAGGCTTTAGAATTTCCACCCTACTGATTAACTCAGAGCAGGGGGGGGTTGTCCACGAACAAAGGACAATGAAAAACTCGCGCCTTTGGTCTCCCGTGCGCGATTGGATCACTCCAGGATAAGGGCGTTGGTCATTGTGTCCATAAAAACGGGAACTGACCTTAACTCTTTGCATTCCGCCACAACGAGAGAGCCCCCTTGGCATTCTGCCACTGAGAGGAAGGGCCACTTGGCGCTCCGCCATTCCGAGAAGACCTCCCTGGCCCTTTGACCTTCCCTGGAGAGAGAGAGATTCCTTTGGCACCCAGCCAAGACTGAGAGACTTGCAACTTCTGGAGCGACTTTCCTGAACTTCACAGAAATTCCCCGGACTCATCCTTAGCGAACTTCCACGACGATTCGAACTCAGACACGCACACGAGAGAGCCTAATGCAAGTATTATATTTCACCTTTAACTGCTTGTACGAGGTTGTCTTAATTAATCCTGATTCACGAAATCATAAATGTCTGAAGGGTTTTGGTGAACTGTCTCTCTCTCTCTCTCTCTCTCTCTCTCTCTCTCTCTCTCTCTCTCTCTCTCTCTCTCTCTCTCTCTCTCTCTCTCTCTCTCTCTCTCTCTCTCTCTCTCTCTCTCTCCCTCGTGAATTCTCTCTTTCCATCATTCTTTTCCTTTTTGATTTGATTCTATTAAGTTTGATTTTTCCTTGTTTGTACCATATCATTTTGTTTCTCCTATATATATATATATATATATGCATATTTACCCCCGTGTGATTCGTAGCTTTGTATTCTGTAGTTGTTTTATTAAAACCCAATAATTGCATTAAATTGAATCCGTATTGTTTTGCTCACAAATCTCGAAGTCACTGAAGCGTAAGATCTAAGCTACCCATTTAAGCTTGATTTTCATTTATATTACTTTAGTAATATAAATTGTGCAAACATAAGAGATATTATTTGTCTTGATCAAACAGATCAATGTTTCTTAAGGTTTGTAAGATTGATAATTGATGAAGAAATCAATTTGGATAAAGGTTACTTTTAAATGATTAAAGGTTCCGTTATACGTTAATTTTTCTGTACAACAAGCCAATAATATTCATAAACTCATGAATATTCATACCATTTGAGATAATTATTCCCCAGAAGTTATTGTTGTTACACTAATACAACCTTATTGTAAAGTGTTACCATTATTATTATTATTATTAAATTTTTGCATTGAGTGTCCATAACAAAAGAAAAAGAAACCTCACTGGATGAAGCTGCCAGTGTCGACAATACAAAACATGTACAGAACAGGATTACTCATGATTACTTAGACATGAAACACAGAGATAAATAACTCTGTTATGCCAGTCAAAATAGGGAGGGGACGTTTAATTTGCATGCTGAATATGGCATAAAAAAGCATAAAAAAAGTAATATGCAAAATGATTTAGTGACTAAACTAACTAGCTAAATTTGTCGTATGACCGAACAGATTGTTAACCAACCCCTCAGTACATTTTCCCCAATAATCTTTTTGTAATTGTCTGTTATTTATTTATTTATTTATTTATTTGGTCATTATTTTTATATGACATGAGGGGAATTTTTTTTTTTTTTTTAAATGTTCCTCCCACAGTTTGGGCTTTGTGCCAGTGTTTTTAGAAAGGTTTGAACCTTTTTTTTTTCTTTTTTTTTTATCTTGCATACCTTTTATAATGTGCATGCTTATTTCATATTGGTGTGATGCAATATTAAATTGAGCACTGATAGATGACAATTGAGATTCCAGACACACTGCAGGACAGAGAGATTATCCAGGTTTTTTCACCACAGAGTTTGCAGAGGTCAAAGACTGACCACTAACAGCTGAAAAACATAACATATAAAACTCATGAACCCAATTAATAATTAATGAAACAGAACAATGGGATGACCATAATAATCCAGAAGAATTTCCATTATCAGCCCAAAACTTTCAAATAAACAGAATAAGAAGACATTTAGCTGCACTTCAACTGAACACAAGTACTGACTCAATTCAAATTATAGCAGTTCCTTGGGACTGAATGACATTTGAATGTCACAGTTTTTGAATTGTCTCATTTAATGGTAATGTGATATTGTAACTATAATTGAAACGTTTCTGGTTGTTATTCAGGGCAATCATAACAGCAATAGCGGTAAGTCAGCACCATGAGCAGATGTGCTAGTGAAGTAAAGATGATGGTTTGGTCAGTGGCGTGCAGTGGTGTTCTGAAATGAGGAGGCAAAGTTCCTCACTATTTTATTTTATGTAAATTCATGTTTCAGTTGCACTTAATGTCTAATTTTCATGGCAAAGAAACATTAATCAAGAAAACTATTTAATGTTTATTATTCTGTTTATTAAACAAATTTAATGTGATGTATATTTTATTTGTGAACTGATGTTCAGCGGTTCTGTTTAATAGACAACTTGTTTTTCAGGTCAGCAGTCATCAAAGCTCAGTAAGCACTGCAGTTTCCATGATGGTCTCAGACCAGGAAATACCTTTAATCAATTGATGTGTTGCTTATTTTTGATCGTCACTACAGCAATTAAAGCAAAAACACTGTACATTTGAACGAATTAATCACTTGTTACAGAGACAATATTGAATCAAATTCTAGAAATTATAAGTTGGATAAAAGAAAAATAATTAGAGTTAGAAACAAGTAAATATTAATGGGAGTAAAGATCAAAAACTGCAATCTCCATCAACAGTAAACTCTTCCAATGTTAATGCACAACCCGTTCTCACTCCCAGGGCGTCGATAAACGACGCATGGTCAAGTGCCTTCCGCGTCGCAACGAAGACGCTAAAGGCCCGGGTATACTTCGGCCGTCCGCGTTCGTGCACCGCCCGCATGACGTAATTTTCGTCATTCGGAGGGCGTGCGGCCGGCCGCACACCCCGTCCGCGCGCAGCCCAAATTTCGAGACCGCGCGGACGGTCCGCGTGCAACAGCGCATGCGCCAGCAGTACAGAAGAGTCCACTAGGTGGCAATACGCACAGTATTGAGCACAGTGTTCAGCCGTCGAAGAAGAGTGTGCAAAGACCGGTTTAAAAACAACACGCTTTAAAAAAGAGAGAAAAACGCGACAATGGACGGCGAACTCGACGAGCGTTTGAGCGAAGAGATAAGAAAGTACCCACATTTGTACAATTCATGTTTGAAGGAGTACAAAGACGTGTTTAGGGCGGCAAATTCATGGAGGGAGATAAGTAAAAATATTGGAAAGGATGAAGCGTTTTGTAGACAGCGATGGAAGAATCTTCGGGACAGATATGTTAAAGCAGCAAGAAAACTGAAAGGAAGGAGCGGTGATCCAGGTGGAATCAAGCCCGTCCCGCAGATTGTGGTTATGCTTGGCTGGCTGTCTTCTTTTGTTAAACACAGAGAAACGGACACGAACTTCACCAAAGAGGTAAGGCAAACATTTCATTGGTGTTCGATGCCACGTTTGTTATCTCTTCGGCTAACTTGCTAGCATACATATCTTTTCTGACTTTTTATTTTTTACATTGTTTCAGATCGAGTTCTCCAGTGAACCTGGATCTTTGTCGTCGACCAACCTGGAATGCATCAACCCAGACCCCGATGACCCCATTGAACCAGTTGCCCTTCCGTCCTCAACATCATCTTCCTCATCAGACTCTTCATCGGCATGCACATCTGTGTCGTCGCCGTCCCCTCTTGGCTCAAAGAAGAGGAAAAGAGAGCAGTTAACTCCTGTCCAAGAAGCCATAATGGCGAGATTGCAGAAGTACGACGAGGGCAAGGAACTTGAGGATGAAGATATGTGCTTTGGCAAGATGGTGGGGAAGAGGCTTAGCAAACTGTCCAAGAGAAGCAAGGCCCACGCGTGTTTGGAAATTTCGCAAGTCTTGTTCAAGTGGCAGATGGAGGACTGTGACTCTTGAGAAAAAGACACTGTACCTGTTTTTTTATTTATTTTTTTAACTTGTGCACTAACGTTTGCACTTTGCACAACATATGCACATATCACACCTCAAGCAAAGCCTGTTTGTTTACATAGTTTTAAAATGTAAAATAAAAGTACACTTCCACAACAAACTGTTTTTGTCTCAGATTTATTACAGAGTTGTCATATATACAAAATTAGTACAATGTTTATGCATATAAACAATTCAAAAAAGTAAATAACAAGCAACAATACAAAGATTGCAAAAAGACAACATTTTAGCCACTGAGCAGTCCGCATTGTGCTATTTCTTTCTTGTCTCATTTATTAATGTTTTTGGCATTTCGTTCTGTTCAATTACTGTTCTTCCACATTGAGCTGTCCTCTTCTGACGACTCTGTCCTGCCATGGCAGAGAGCCTTGGGGTGTCTGAAAGAAGGTTGCCAGGTTCTTCCTCGTCAGAAGTGCGGCTCGTGTTGTTCGAGCAGCAGAGAGGCGCTTTGAATCCTGAAGGTTGTTGTCGCCATCAACAACCCGTCTCCACTCCCCCAGAATTACATCTCCGTTTGTGTTGGTGCTGTCTGTGTAGTTTTGGGGAATGTACCTGGAGTTGCAGGGATTTGCAGCATCTTTGTGTGCCAAGAAATTGTGCAAAGCCACACAGGCCTTCACAATGTGCACAGTGTTCGTAACACTGCAATCCATTGGGCGTCCAAAGACCCTCCACCGAGACGCCAATATGCCAAAAGCATTCTCGATTATTCTTCTTGCTCGGCAATGGCGGTAATTGTACACCTGCTGTTCCAGGGTGAGGGTAGTTCCTGTAGAAAATAAACAAAATAACAATAGTAACTGATTTTTTCATTTAAAACATCACATACATACATACATGTCTTTACTATGTTCATATTTCAAAATGTTGGTTTTACCAAAACTTACCAGGATAAGGTCGCATTAGATTCACTTGGAGTGGAAAAGCTGCATCTCCAACAAGGGCGTAGGGGCTCAAAATGTCTGTGCCTGGCAGGGCAGCTGGAGGGGGCAAGCCCAGGGTTCCATCAAGGACTTTCGACCCAAACTCGCTCTCTTTGAAGATGCCACCATCGCTTTCACGCCCATACGCTCCAATGTCCACCATTGTAAAACGGTAGTGTGCGTCGCATGCCGCCATTAATACAACGGAATGTGTTCCTTTGTAGTTGAAAAAGTCACTACCGGCGTTTGGAGGGGCTCTGATTTGCACATGCTTGCCATCTACTGCACCAACACACAAAGGAAAGTTCCAAATGCGCCAGAAGTCCTGTGCGATGTCCACCCACTGTTCCTGCGACGGCACAGCAACATACTCTGGCTGAAGACACTTCCAAATAGCCTGGCACACCTCAGGAATTATTTTGGACACAGTCCGGCTGCCCAGTCTGTAGCTTGCTGCTATGCTATGAAGCGAGGACCCTGTAGCCAAGAAACGCAACGTCACTGCTAACCTTTCCGCTGCACCAACTGGAGCTCGATGTGTTGACTTGTGTTGAAGATTAGGTGCGATTCGATGCAACAAATCGTCAAACATGAAAGCCGACATTCGAAAATATTGAAAATGCTTTTCGGTGTCCATCCTCCGCATCTCTTGCACCAAAGTGCTAAATTCCCCATCCACAAGTCTCTTCTGGTTCAGCGGCCGCACACACCATCGTCTTCTCTTCTTCTTCTTCTTAATTTCTTCTTCTTCCAAAACGAGTAAACTTAGAAGCATATCCTTCTCCATCGTTTATGATTCTTCAGTATTTCTTCCAAACTTCTTGCAATGGTGGATGCACTACAGTTCTTCTCCGATCATGCCCAGCGAATGTCCCGTTGATAACAGGACTCAGTGCTGCCCCCCAATGTCTGGTAGAGCATAGGGAAAAAATGTACTGCGCATGCGTCGAACGCGATCATCCGCGCGCATCCGTTGTGTAGTATACTTTGAAAGACGCGCGGACAGGGCTGCGCGCGTGACGCGTCCGGGCGCGGTAAGTGAAGTATACCCGGGCCTTAAAGGCACCCCTAGGCGTCACTATTTTGACGCGCTGAGTGCTCCATTCATTTCAGTTGTTTACCCAATGCGTCAGATCAAGACGCATTTTATTCTTTGCATTTGTAAAAGCATACATGATTTTATTCATATTTAAATGTTACTTTTATATTTTGGAGCAGCTAACCCAACTCCTACACTAAACCTAACCACTCCTAAACAACATAAAACACACAACAGGCAAATACAAGTACAGTCACAGGTATTTATTGCAAAAACTTACCAACAACAGTATAAAACTATTAACTCATGTTGCATTCCAAGTCTTCTGAAGTCACACGATGTCTTCATGTAAAGAACAGAGTTTGATCTTAATGTTTTAATCGCTGAGATGATGATCCCGCCGCGCCGTTAACGCACTCATTCATATCTCATTCAAATAATACACACGCCTCTTTAGCATGACGCATTCGGTCACAAGACACACGAGAACCAATGAAATTTTACAATCAAAGCTGACGTAATGACGCAATTAGTCACGAGACATACGAGAGCCAATGAAATGTCACTATGAAAACTGACGTAACGGGCGGCAACATTTGAATTTGAAATTGTTTGTGTTCGTGATCTTCTGCGGATGGAGACGCTGATCGCTTTTGGGGATTTCCTTCACACTAATCAATCGCTTGGCCTCGGAATATTTGTATTTTTTTAATAAATTGTGCCTGCAGTCGACTCTGCCTGTTATAACTGCGTTTTATACCACACGAATGGGTAGGTTTAGGGTTGGAATGGGGTTGGGTTACATGTTAAAACGTGTCTAGATAGCGTAAATAAAATGATGATGGCTGATTAAATTGAGAATCACAGTCCTACCTGTCATAATGGCAAAATCATAACCCAATATATGATCAGCATGACGATAACGTTCCCATGCCCAACGCGTCTGTGTCTGACGCCGAAGGTTTCTCATTGAAATGAATGGAGCACTCAGCGCGTCGATATAGTGACGCCTAGGGGTGCCTTTAGCGTCTTTATTGTGACGCGGAAAGCACTTGACCATGCTTCGTTTTTCGACGCTTTGGGAGTGAGAACGGGTTGCAACGCAAATGAAGAGTGGATTTCAGGTACAAACAAGAAAGTTTCTGAATTCAAAACCAAAGATAATTAAAATGATAACAATGACTACTAATATTTATTAATGATAATAATAGTAAAAAATATTAATTATAGCCTATAACTGGTCTTTCTCTTTTTGTTGTTATTGTATTGCTGCTTCAACAGATGGAGTCACTGTGACTCTCGAGCACAGTAATAAACAGCAGCGTCCTCTTCTCTCAGACTCTTGGCTTCAAGATACTGTGTACTTTGAGACACGTCCTCACTCAATGTGAAGTGGTTTTTCACAGAGTCTGCGTAAATAACACCACCAGAGCTAGAACTACTGCCAGAGTTTACTCTCCCAATCCACTCCAGAGCTTTCCCTGGCTTCTGTCTAATCCAGTGCATGTAGAAGCTTGTCATTGTAAAACCAGATATTTTACAGGAGATCTTCACTGTTTCTCCAGGTCTCTTTATCACAGGAGGTGACTGATCTAATCGGATTTCATCACCACTGATACCTGTGGAATAAAGGACATAAATCATATTAACAGTGAGATTCTATCGATCAACGAGCTGTTTAATAACACAAATGTCAAATTTACCTTGTTGAGATACAATAAACATAAAGATGAAATGCCAAAAGCTCCTTGACTCCATTGTCAAAACGTTTGCTATATGTAATGCTGCTCATTTAATCTCGACAGTGAACAGTGAGCTGGATTTGTGTCTTATATAAGGTAAATTATCACATTTGCATAGTCTGCTTTCTCTGGCCTCTATTATGATTATTATTAATGAAAGTAGGAGGAGTTACTAAATCTAGAATTGTATATTGTGGACTAATTTTGCTGTGTTTTATTCAAGTCATTTAAATGATGTCAGTAAGCTGTTTTTTTAATGTTTGTCACAATTTATGTGACAATATAAAGAAAATAATTGTTTGATAATTGTGTTAACTCTTCAGAAAAAGGTCAAGTTTAATTTTTAAGTGACTCCCTCTTGTGGAGCTCTGCTGCTATAGTAGACTATATTAAATTGTGATACATTTCTACAATACTCTTTTATACACAGTTTCTATTAATAATATAAATTATATTAATACGTTTGATTTTTTAAATTCTATTTATTGTTTAACCAAAACATAACAACAAATAGTTTTTATTTTCCCTGACTCAAAATAATAATGTAAGATGTCATTACATTAAGTCCAAACCTTAGTTTGTGTGTGGTAATATGATCATGAGCATGAAGCAGGTATTGAGTGTGTTGATGATCTGCAGGTCTGTTTTTGTCAGTTTCTCACTTAGAGCTGAGCCACTGTGTCTGTCTTTGCACAGTAATACACAGCTGTGTCCTCAGTCTGCAGGCTGCTGATGTCTAAGTACAGCTCATTCTGGTCTGTGTCTCTTGAAATAGTGAAGTGACTCTTGAAGGAATTTCCAGAGCTTATTGATCCACTGCCCCATATGATCCCAATCCACTCCAAGGCTTTTCCAGGAGGCTGTCTGATCCAAGCTGTGCCATAGTCTTTGAGGGCATATCCAGAAATCTGACAGGACAACCTGACTGATTGACCAGGAGCTTTAATCTGTGCAGGAGACGAGGTCAGTGTGATGCCAGAAACATCTGTAAAAGACAACAACATACTGTGAGAGTCAGACATACTTCCAGTTACATTTAATCTGTTTCTAACTATATAAATATTTGAATAATTACAGTCAGCAACAGAAAGATTGACTTTTCTGATGTGACTGAATGAACCCACTCACACGGCACAAAGGCACATAAAATGAGTAGAATTTGACTCATGGTTGATTTCAGAATAAGACAGGACATCCAGTCAGCTTTTGTCCTAGTGTTAGTGGACTGATCCTCTACTCAATGAAACTGACTCTCTTATTCAATCATGTGGAAAAACGTTATGCAGGCAATAATGGGATTGACAATACATGAGTCATGATACAGTTTACATCCATCTAGTTTCATGGCTTGTATTAATGGCTTAAATGTAATTTGTATTGGCTAAGAGCTGGACAAAATACACTAATAAAAGCTCATTAGGCATCATTATAGAAATAGTTCACACAAAAATCATTTTACTCTTTGATTTGATGTTGTTCCAATACTGTATGAAACACAAAATTAATATTATTTAACAATGTCTTTTTTTTTTTTTTTTCAAACAAAGAAAACACGTTTAAAATATTCTTCTAACCCTAACCCTCAGAAGAAAGTCAGGTTTGGAACAACATGAGGGTTAGTAAATGATGACAGAATTTAGATTTTTGGGCAAACTATCCCTTTAAGTGTCATACTTAATATGTGACAATATAATGATGATTATATAATCATGAATGCAATTTAGAAACAGATAATGGGTGTTATATTAGCTAAAGTAGTTCTTGTACAGTGCTTGAACTGTTTTCTCATGTTGTGGTCGTCTGGCACAGTAATACACAGCTGTGTCCTCAGACTGTAGATTTTGTCCATTAAGAGTCACTGTGTTGCTAGAGTCACTTTTGGAGATGCTGAACTTGTTTGCCAGTGAGTCTTTTTTGGTTATGCCTCCACCTCCCCATATGTGCACAATCCACTCCAGAGCTTTTCCTGCAGGATGTCGTATTCAGGCTGTTGCGTAACTATTATCTGTAACAGAATATCCAGACACCTCACACTTGAGAGTAAATGAGTGTCCCGGCTGCAGAACTATAGCGTTTGGCTGAGTGAGGACAATATTACATTCCACACCTGTCAAGAGAGAATAACAATACACACATCAATTAAATTGTACAGTTATAGGGTTAGGGTTAGTGTTATATAAAATATCTGTTTTATAGTACTTGCTGATAAATACACTCACAGGTGATTGCTGCCAAAAACAGCAGTAAAGATGAGAACATGATTTACGCTTAATTCAGCTTTATCTGTATACTGGGAGATGACAACACAAACGACTCTCTTTAAACACACTGGGGGTGGAAAAACTGAGCCGTTTTGCATAAAACTGATCAAGTATGAAACACTGATTGACACCCTGATTACTTTTCAGCAGCACTGTTCAGCAATATAAATAAAATAAAAAATTGTATTTAATGAAATTGGTTTGTTTAAATAAATAAATACATAAATGATTTGGTCCCTCTTTGAGGATTGCAAAACCGTCGGCATGGATTGTTTTTTTTTCTCCTATAGGTGACCTGTCGGGCTCCGTACATTACAGAAGGCCCAGTCATTATTTTATTGATACATATCCTGATTCTATTTCATATAACCAGTGTAATTCTCCAACAAATACAACAAAACAGTGTTCATATACAGATTATGTTTTAGCTTAAAACTCTCAAAAATGGGTATACATTTTCTTTTTATTGGTGGTTTAAAGTTGAGACATGTCCCTATGAAAATATCTTTCTACATTATCTTTATCAGGTAAGAGGTTTGCCAACATGCATTTTAGGGGATTTACAGTTAGATCACATAAAGAGACCAGTATGCTCAATGAAGAGCAGGGGTCAAAGTTGAAGTTCAATCAGTTGACAAATAGTTTACTGAAGACAAAGTTCTTCACTCTTACATAGGCAGTAGAAAAAAAAGTAAGAGGATCCAGCCTCCAGTTAACTTAAGATAAAGAAACACTAGTACGTATAATCATATGGATAATCAGTTGATGCCCTTCTTCTGTTTGGTCAACAGAACAGATAATTCTAGCAACCTCCGAACATGGTATTATGTTCTTTACACAAATGAGGTCATGAGGTTAAAGACATTGTCTTTGACACGTAACAGACTTTGGTAAGGGTCACAGGTGAGTCATACATTTTGATCTGGGGCGCTGTTGAATTCTCCTGGGGCCTGTACCATGATGGTAGTTTAACAAACTCAGGGTTACAGGATTAGTTTCGTGTTGACAAAACCAAACCAATCAATTCAGGCTTTGTTGGTCCCATGATGCTGATGATCAGATTTCTCTGTCAACTCAGGCTTTGATCCTGAGTGTGACGCAACCATCGGGATCATTAATATGTACACCCACAACATTTGCATATGCCACCACATTTTTTTCTTTTAAAAAAAGAACCACACATCATGGTTGTTTAAACCAATAAGCATTAAGCTGTGTCGTCAGCAAGTCGTTTCCCATCATGCTTTTGATCAGCGCAGTCGGTGGAGAGCAAGGGGGTAATCCAGCTCCCGGAAAGCGTACCTTCCATATGCCATTGCTAACCAAGCCATCACCTGCTGTTAGCATCCCATTGACTCCCATTCATTTTGGCCTCACTTTGACAGTGAATATCTTTACATCTGAGGCGTTTAAAGGCCCCGTTCTTCGTGTTTTTTTGAAGCTTTGATTGTGTTTACAGTGTGCAATATAACATGTGTTCATGTTTCGCGTGTAAAAAAACCACAGGGTTTTTTTCACACAATTTACCTATCTGTATACCGCTGTTTTCACTGTCCTAAAAACGGGCTGATGAGTTCCTTGTTCTATGAAGTCCCTCCTTCAGAAATACGTAACGAGTTCTGATTGTGCCAGCGGTTCCTGTGTTGTGATTTGACCGCAGCTTAGCGCACGTGGCACGGTTCCCGTGTTGTGATTTGACCGCAGCTTAGCGCATGTTTCCCGGTTCCTGTGTTGTGATTCGACAGCAGCTTAGCGCACGTAACTTGCACGGAAAGGTCACGCCTCTTAACGGGGAGATGTATGCGCTCAATGATCTCTACAGCGTCCCTGGGAAAGACAAACAAAGGTGATTTGACTCCGGGATGAAAATAACAGCGTCTCGAAGACATGGCGACAAACACACTCAAACGCAACAATTCCTCTTCTCCACGTGGGACAGCAACAAGACCACGCCCCCTTTTTTGCGTATTCTTGTGGGCGGAGGTTAGTCTGTTCTACTGTTCTACTGACGTAATTAAAGAAGGAAGTACCAGGATGTAGTCCAAGCTGGCCGTTCGCTGTAGACTTTGAAAGGGAACTTCTGTTAAATAAAATATCTCGCTTGGCATTGAACTTTGAGCTTTATAATATTACAGGTATTATTTATGCTCTAACAGCAACATTACACACTAACTAAAGTTTGAACAGTGGGATCACGAAGAACGGGACCTTTAAAGACTCCATTCGTCCATTGTTTATTTCTAAACAAACACGACAATGTATAAAAGGCTCCATTTACCTTGTATATTACACTATCGCCCCGTTGAAGCTGTTTTTGTAAAATATAGGCTAACGATTTCGTCATAACCATGCGACTGTGTCGCGCTGTTGAGCAAATTACCGTGTAGACCCGAGGAGAAGCTCGTAGACAATCTTTTACTGTCTATGAGGCAGTCGGGGGGACGTGGAGGCATAAACGCAGATAGAGATGTTGCAAATCCTGCTTCATTCATCAAAAGTTGCTCCTGCTCACCCTCTCTGTCTCTGCAAGATTCGGCGATTCAGATTTCACTTTGCACAACTACTAGAAGACTTGCCACTGTCGGACAGGTTGCTCACGTCCAGGGCCGGCCCGTGGCATAGGCGGAATAGGCAAATGCTAGGGGTGCCACTCATCTATAGGGGCGCCAAAATGTATTACTGATACTATTTTATTCATATTAATTTGAAATATTACCAAATAAAGCGCAAAATTACTTAACTAAGTCCCCGCATCTTCCCGGTCCACCTCATCGATCTCTCTCGCTGAGCTACTTGAAGTGCGTCCGAAATATAACGCGTGATCAGTTTAACTTATGGAATTTGTTGTGTCGCGTCGCCTCTCGACGCATCTAACGTAGACAGGATTGCTTTCATTTTTTAGGGTGCTTGGCCGCTTGCACCAGGTGTAGACACGGTTAAAGTTGCCTGATTTTTAATGACGGATTGCCGAATTGTAGTGTCAAAAAAGACAAGCCCTCTGATGCAGGGAAGATAAGGGATACACTGCAAAAAATTATCTTCTTACTTAGTATGTTTGTCTTGTTTCTAGTCTAAATATTAAAAAAATTCTTAAATCAAGATGCATTTACTAGATAAGTAAAATTATATTTTGTCTTAAAACAAGCTAAATTATCTTCCAATGGGGTGAGAAAAATAATTTTGTTTCTGATTGAAAGCTTGTTTTCTTGTTTCTATCCCAAACAGAAATAAGATAATTCTTCTCACCCCATTTGGCAGATAATTTTGCTTGTTTTAAGCAAAAACTCACTTAATTTGGATTTTTTTCCATAAATATAAAGTATAATGTCATTTTACTAGTAAATACATCTTGATTTAAGAATTTTTTTATATTTGGACTGGAAACAAAAAAACTAAATAAGAAGAGCATTTTTTGCAGTGTAAAGACAGAGGTAGGCTAATGAATGAACAGTTTATCTAAATGCATAGTAGTAAAATACTAATGTTCTCTAATTAATTCCAGTTTTATATATGCAAGCAGCCGTTCTGGGTTCTCCAGAGGCCACAGACAGTGTGGTTTTATAAAAATAAAAAAAATCATGTAATATCACTTTTTTAATAGCCTAATGTTTTTATTCTGCCGTTGTGCAGTTTTAAGGGGACATATAGCAATTTTAAAATGTATTTGCCCAAATTAGTAATGATATTTATATACAGGTTTATTTAAAATAGCAACATTTTATGTAAATTTCACATTAAATATCTAAATTTCTCAGTTTAATTCATGGTGAAAACATGAATGTGCATAGTTTAGTGGAAGATTGCTGCTATCTACTGGAAACACTTTTGCTAGTTCTCAATAGTTTGTGCATGAATGCCAGATGCACTCTTGCTATTTTTGTTTAGGCTGTAATGTGGCGTAGGTGCTATTTTTGTATAGTTTAACTATCATCAGCCTTTAAATGTGTTTTTTTAATAATAATAATGTCATGAACATAATGATGGGGTAGAATGGACTGGACATCATATAAAACAACAATAAAAAATAAATAAAAAAAACATCAATGCATTACAAAAATAAAACAGTACCAGTGTTTCCACAACTGAGACTGATAACATGTAGTGCTAAACCTTGATACAAGGGGCACCAAGTACAATCTTGCCTAGGGCAGCAAATTGGTCAGGGCCGGCCCTGCTCACGTCACATCTACGTTGTCAAGCTCTTTTTTTTTAAATATTTTATTTTTATATTTCTGCACCTATTGTTATATGCTAGTTCACATGTAGGCTGAAGTTATAGTACTGACGTTTTGTAGGTCTTAAAGACTAAAATAAAGACTAAACCACTCAGAAGCGTCCATTTTCAATCTCAAAACAATTGGCTGTTCCTCAAAAAAAGAATCTTTGTCAGAAACAGGATCAAACATAGGTTGGATGCATAATCTCTCCATTTTCATGACGGACAGTGTAGATCTGTTTGTTGTCACTGAAGCTACTGAAATTAGCCACAGTGAAACAGCCAATCAGGGCAGAACACTACATTAATATTCATGACTCTTCCAAATAAGGCAAAAACAGACCATTTCATTCTAGAGACTATTTCTGGGGTTGTAAATGGACCTGTAAAACCGTATCTGGACAATTTTTACCCTTAAATAACTCACATACCGTCTATGTAGATATCATATAATAATTTAAAATATTTTTTCAACTCATTCTAGGACACCTTTAAACAAATTTACACAGCAAGAAGAAAAGAGCTGTCCATGAAAGAGGACAACTTAAAGAAAAATCTTACTATGTCGTCAATGCAAGTAAAAGTTATGAAGTTAGTTTAGTTGATATAGAGAGAATTTAACTCACATGCAATTATTTTTATAGCTTTATTTATTGATTATAAAGCTTATTTGTAAGTGCCTATTAATGATTGATTAACTAAAGTGATACATGTGTATTTGATTATGGGTATAATCATTACATAAATGATATATAAATCATTCAAACTTATTATTATTATAAATAAGCATTGTTAAAACCAGACGCTTTAGTCTTTAAAAAACATTTGCTATGTAGTGACCTTTAATTTGGAGTAGAAACAGGGGCAGTGACTTTATTGCATCAGAGGTGTGTCAATTTGCTCACAATTGATTGGTCCAATTTCAGTTTGAGATCTCTTATCCAGAACATAACCTGCCTGGAGCAGGTTAGCCGTGGAGCATAAATTACTATGGAGATTAACAGAGCTAAAAGCCAAACCACTTTAAAGGGGCTATATGCGTTTTTCTGAAATTTAAACTCGCGACTGACACCTGTGGCCAAAAAACAAAACTGCTCTTCATTTCTGCTCGCTCTCGCAGCGCGCGCTCGTACGTGCACACTTCACAAGTCATCTGCTGCAAGGAGGTCAACATTATGTTTACAGAGGTAAGAACAGTCAAATACATATATTGTTTGAGATAAGTGTTCTCTTATCAAAACGTCAAACGTGTAGCTGACAAACTACACAAAAAATTAATACATTAAATAAATAAATAAACCCATTTCGCCATTGGCATGCACGCTGATGAAGTGCGCACAGACAGAAACTTTCGTAGAATATTAAAAACAAATCTGAGCACTGTCCTTGACGACTGAGCACTGTCCTTGACCACTTATTATACACAAGTAGCTTACTATCACCAAGTATGAAAGACACATATACATAATACTATTTAGCAATATTTATTGACTACATGTCTTAAGTGAAATAAAATGCATCACACTTTACATCTTCATTTACCTCTTATTTTTTGTTAAGATATAGAAACAACAAACAATATAATGTAGCTTTACATGGCTATATAATAAATAATCCATCAGTTTTATATAGCGCTTTTCTAGACACCCAAAAAGACTTTACATTACTGATGCACTATTCATATTTATTTTTGTTTATATACCGGTATATATATATATATATATAATATATATGCGAAGTCAAATGCGAAGCCGATGTTCACTCTAGTCCTTGCAATGCGCCGGTCTCTCTCAATCTTCGACCTTTTTTGGCCACTTGTCAGGGGTTTAACTTTTTTTGTCTTCTGTGGAGTTACTGTTGGTGTCCGAGTTGTCCTGGGTCTCTTCTGTGTATTCGTTAAATCCATTGCACTGCTTGCGAGTGTAGGCTACTCGCTGACTAGCGGTGGTGGCAGGCAGAGTGATCTGAAACGTTTAACATGAACGCGCTTGACGTCACATCCGCAGACAGCGCGGGAAAAGACGACCCGTCAGAAAATATGAAAAATAGGATACAGGCTTATAGGTGCACCCACTGTGAGCGGACAAGGTGTCAGTATGCTCATCAGGAGATGTTTGAGTCATAAATGGTCAAATAAAAAGGCTATAGTTACGTTTATTTTGGGGAAAAAGTTGCATATAGCCCCTTTAATGGTACTTAAAACCCAGGATTGGCACAAACTAAGCTTAAACATATCTGGCAAGTCATCTAAAATGGCTTCATGGTATAGGCCCCTGGAATCTATTCCTCTCATAATAATAATAAACAACTCCTTCGAGCACAATTAGATAAAAAAGGCAATATCTTTTTTAACTTTAAATTTATTTTTGAGCATCCCATCAACCACCAAATCAAAGAGTACATTTGTATTTGTATTGTATGTTCCATTGTGAGAATAACATGTAATCTGTAATCAATAAAAAGTAACTGTAGTCTGAGTATTTTAAAATGTAATTTAATCTAACCACAAGTAATTAATTTTTGGAATCTGATTATGTAATCCCGATTACATATAATCAGATACCCAGCACTGGGTAATGTTATTTATGCAGATATAATGGAAAGTCACTTCACACTGAGTGAGGACATGTCTCAAAGTATCTTAAAGCCAAGAGTGTCACAAATTTTGTGTTAGTTTCATTTTCATGGACTTTTAGTTTGTTCACTGACAGTTTCCTGTTTCCTTTGTCTTAGGCCCCGTCCACACCCACAAGAAAAAAAGTTCTGCTCAGACGATAGGCTTGTTCGACTTCATACAGCGATGCGAAGACCGATCGGTGGCTGACTTGAAGCAGTGCATGCCGGTTAGAAATGTTGTCCAACTTGAGACAGTGCCGACGCCACTTGACAGTGACGAATCGCATCAAAGTACCGCCTGAGGTGGGTAGAGTAGCCAAAATCTGTACTCAAGTAAAAGTACAAGTACTTACGGAAATATTTACTCAAGTAAAAGTAAAAGTAACAATCATAATAGTTACTTGAGTAAGAGTAAGAAAGTATTCGATGAAAAAAATACTCAAGTAGTTAGTTACTAGTTACTTTTGATCTGATTGATAAGAAGCGAAAACCCTGAATTTCATACTTCTTGGAGAGCTTTCACACACCTCTCCTTG
This sequence comes from Romanogobio albipinnatus, assembly GCA_023566225.1. Classification (NCBI taxonomy): domain Eukaryota; kingdom Metazoa; phylum Chordata; class Actinopteri; order Cypriniformes; family Gobionidae; genus Romanogobio; species Romanogobio albipinnatus. Next base: position 29,236,150 of record CM042240.1, on the reverse strand, counting down.
AAAAGTCGACCTCTCCTAATATACAGAGAGGAAAATAAGTATTTGAACACCCTGCTATTTTGCAAGTTCTCCCACTTAGAAATCATGGAGGGGTCTGAAATAGTCATCGTAGGTGCATGTCCACTGTGAGAGACATAATCTAAAAAAAAATCCAGAAATCACAATGTATGATTTTTTAACTATTTATTTGTATGATACAGCTGCAAATAAGTATTTGAACACCTGAGAAAATCAATGTTAATATTTGGTACAGTAGCCTTTGTTTGCAATTACAGAGGTCAAACGTTTCCTGTAGTTTTTCACCAGGTTTGCACGCACTGCAGGAGGGATTTTGGCCCACTCCTCCACACAGATCTTCTCTAGATCAGTCAGGTTTCTGGCCTTTTTTCTGGCCTCAGTTTGAGCTCCCTCCAAAGATTCTCTATTGGGTTTAGGTCTGGAGACTGGCTAGGCCACGCCAGAACCTTGATATGCTTCTTACAGAGCCACTCCTTGGTTATCCTGGCTGTGTGCTTCGGGTCATTGTCATGTTGGAAGACCCAGCCTCGACCCATCTTCAATGCTCTAACTGAGGGAAGGAGGTTGTTCCCCAAAATCTCACAATACATGGCCCCGGTCATCCTCTCCTTAATACAGTGCAGTCGCCCTGTCCCATGTGCAGAAAAACACCCCAATGCTTCACAGTAGGGATGGTGTTCTTGGGATGGTACTCATCATTCTTCTTCCACCAAACACGTTTAGTTGAATTATGACCTAAAAGTTCTATTTTGGTCTCATCTGACCACATGACTTTCTCCCATGACTCCTCTGGATCATCCAAATGGTCATTGGCAAACTTAAGACGGGCCTTGACATGTTCTGGTTTAAACAGGGGAACCTTCTGTGCCATGCATGATTTCAAACCATGACGTCTTAGTGTATTACCAACAGTAACCTTGGAAACGGTGGTCCCAGCTCTTTTCAGGTCATTGACCAGCTCCTCCCGTGTAGTTCTGGGCTGATTTCTCACCTTACTTAGGATCATTGAGACCCCACGAGGTGAGATCTTGCATGGAGCCCCAGTCCGAGCGAGATTGACAGTCATGTTTAGCTTCTTCCATTTTCTAATGATTGCTCCAACAGTGGACCTTTTTTCACCAAGCTGCTTGGCAATTTCCCCGTAGCCCTTTCCAGCCTTGTGGAGGAGAACAATTTTGTCTCTAGTGTCTTTGGACAGCTCTTTGGTCTTGGCCATGTTAGTAGTTGGATTCTTACTGATTGTATGGGGTGGACAGGTGTCTTTATGCAGCTAACGACCTCAAACAGGTGCATCTAATTTAGGATAATAAATGGAGTGGAGGTGGAGATTTTAAAGGCAGACTAACAGGTCTTTGAGGGTCAGAATTCTAGCCGATAGACAGGTGTTCAAATACTTATTTGCAGCTGTATCATACAAATAAATTGTTAAAAAATCATATATTGTTATTTCTGGATTTTTTTTTTTTGATTATGTCTCTCAGAGTGGACATGCACCTACGATGACAATTTCAGACCCCTCCATTATTTCTAAGTGGGAGAACTTGCAAAATAGCAGTATTTAAAATAACTTATTTTCCTCACTGTATGTGTGTGTGTGTGTGATGAATGGTTAAACAGTGTATATTAATGGTGTGCTGGGCTAACCAGAGCTCTTTTTAAAACATACTTTGTTCATAAGTATATGCATTCTTTAGGTACGAATAAAATACAATCCCATTTTTATTTGTATGTATTTTCTACACTTCAGACAGGTGTCTGTCCGGATTTGTGCATAAATGCAAGCAAGACGTCACATTAGGCTATTCAATTTGTTTTATTTTGTGAAAAAAAGGATGTGTAAATGTGCAGATGTGAACGTTTGTTCGTGGACGTGTGATGTTTGGAGGATTCAAACGATTTGTCATTGCTTGCACAAGAGCGCATAGGAAAACACTCGGATAGTGTGTGAAATAGTATTACAATAAGGGAAAAGTGTCCATATTACCAAACTACCATTAAGTGTTCAAATATAGGCATCATTGTGACACTTACCGCTACTTTTTGACATCTTGGAGTGAAAACATAGACTGAACTTGAGGCCACGGGTGACCTGCCTCCCGTAATTCACACACATCTTCCTCTGCTTCGGCCATCATCTTCCAACTAAACGCACGCTAATAAAAAAAAAATTAAAAACGTGCGCTATTTATAAGAGGGTGATGCGTAGCCACCTCTCGCAAAGCAGCCTCTCCAACATTTCGCGAGACTTGCAAACAAGTCATATTAACTTAAATATATATTTTTTATTAATTATATTTGACAGTAGCGGAGGAACGTCACTGAATGTAATGAAGTAAAAGTACAGTTTTTTTCACAAGAAATGAACTATCTATCTAAGAGTAAAAGTACCCATCTTTAAATATACCCTAAAAGTACAAGTTACCCAAAAAATGTAATCAATTAAATGTAACTAAGTAAATGTCATTTGTTACTACCCACCTCTGAGTACCGCGAGAGCGATTCGAGAGCAGTCGGCTAATGCAGCAGGTGCAGTTTCTAGGTGTGTTCGACATCGGCTGCGGCCGGATTCAACTGATCGGCGAGAGTAGCCGCGTGCAGGCGGGGAGGAGCTGCAAACGGAGACATGAAGTCAGACACTTTCTGCTTCCCGTAGTGACGCTCGCGCTGTGCTTGCATACTTTATCAGCTGAAGTTAAATAAATGCAATATTTGGCAATACACAGATGTTTCAGAGACATTATTGTCACGTAATACTTTATGTACTGCTTAATACAGCGTGTGTTTGTACAAGAATAAAGTTCAACATATAATCCTACACTATCAATGAAGTGGGCTTTACGTTTTTAATCAGTTTTATTTTGATAAACATTACAATATAACATCGCGAATACATGAAAGGAAGTTTTACTGTTATAAAAAACAGATTCGTGCGCATTAGTGGAGCTGAAGGTTTCAGAATAAACACGACATACGACACTGTCACGTGGCGTCGGCGCTGCCTCAAGTCGGACAAAATTTCTAACCGGCATGCACTGCTTCAAGTCAGCCGCCGATCGGTCTGCGCATCGCTGGGTGAAGTCGAACAAGCCTTCTCTAGAGTGGCTGCACCAGCACGGACTCTGACGATTGGCCAGATTCACCGCATGACAGCGATCACGTGTGATTCGTGTTTATTCTAAAACCTTCTGTTCCACTAATGCTCACAAATCATTTTTTTATTACAGTAAAACCTCTTTTCATGTAGGCGCGATGTTATATTGTCATGCTTATCAAAATAAAACAAAATAAAAAACGTAGACCCCACATTGATAGTGTAGTTGAGGTCTTCACGGGTCCAAAAATTCATACCCGAACCCGATGAGACCCGCTAAACGGAACCGACCCGGACCCGTCAATTATTTCAAAAACTGGACCCGGACCCGTGCAGATCCGAGAAATGACAAAAATGTAGTACCCGGAACCAACCTGGACCCGTCTAAGATGAAACCGAACCCGGCGTGAAGACACAGACCCGACTGGACCCGATTGTCACATATTCCACAATAAACTGATATTAACAAGTCAATAAACAAGTTACGATAACTATAACTTTTTGTCTTACCTATAGCCGTCGTCTCCCTTCCTTGTTACTTGATTGTGATGCATTACATCTTTGCCAAAAAGTTAAATCCATGTTATTCCTCTCTTGTTATTCCAAGCATGCTTAATTCACTCATCATTTGAGCTTTAAAAGTCCACTTCATGTCACGGTGACGGATGACAAATGCGTCTTTGCAGATTTGCATTTCGCCTCAAGTTAACTCGCATAATAAATTTGACTGTTTGCCTTTTTGAACTATAATAACGACTGCTTGTTCGGTGGCCGCTGACGTCAGCATTATTTATTTTCTATCATCTCTGTGAGCTGAGTCACTCTGTTCACCAAAACTTTAAGATTAAATAAGACGGTTCATTCATATTATTATTAAAGTCGATCACAGCGGAAGCTCGGGTTGCCATAGAAACATGACACGCGCTTGAGACTGCACATGCGCAGGCTGGAGCAACCTGAAATATGATCTTTTTTACGCAATTTGAGCATCATAGAAAACTTTTATGCGACAGTTCACCTGAGATTTTGTTACTGATTTGAAATATATTATTTAAATATAAGTGTATCAAGTCTTCAAGCATTTTTGAGATTTGAACTTGAATTTATTATGTCACACAATAAGAACACGAACTCAAAATGACACTTACATAAATCAATCATTAGCCTATATACTGCCAAGAAAAACATAAAATAAAATAAAATATAGAAATAGAATAAACTTATATAGAAAATAATTATCTGACTCCCTGCTGCACACAAAACCATGCATGGCAACAAACAATGCATGTAATGATGGCCATCTGACTTATTTAAACAAACATAAAACATCAAGAAGTGTGCTGTGCATTCAAGGATGCCCAGACAGAAGAGGTGCCCGTGGGTTTAACCTCTTTATATTCGTTGTTTTTTAGTTTTTTTCGCACATCGCTTATGAAGGTATCCATCACCGGCGTGAGCTGCAACGGCGGAGAGAGAGCGAGCAAGAGAGAGAGAGAGAGATCGCTCGTGTTTTTTTTTCTTTCTTTTTTAAAACCTTATTTCCCGACTCACACTTTTCTTATCCTAATTTTACAAGTTGCAAGTTACAAAAAACACACAAGCAGTGATCACGGGCAGGTGTTCTCCGAGTCCGGATCGACTCGTGTATTACACACAGACCCGGGACCCGTAGTAATAGATTGGGACCCGACCCGGACCCGGCTGACCATTTAAAATATAGACCCGGACCCGTACGGGTCCCGGGTCGGGTCCCGGGTCCACGGGTCTCGGGGGCTCCGTGAAGACCTATAGTGTAGGCTTATATGTTGAACTTTATTCTTTTACAAACACACGCTGTATTAATAAAGAGTGCATAAAGTATTACATGACAATAATGTCTCTGAAACATCTGTGTATTGACAAATATTGCATTTATTTTACTTCAGCTGTGAAAAAGTATGCGAACACAGCGCGGGAAGCAGAAAGTGTCCGACGTACTTTACGTCTCCGTTTGCAGCTCCTCCCCGTCTGCAGCTCTGGGAGTGAGAACTTTTTTCTAGTGATGTTAACAGTGACACCAAAGCTCCGAAGCGTGTGTCCCAAAAAAAATTCTACAGGATTTTAATGGGATTAGGTCTCTGCTCTCTCTCTCTCTCTCACTCTCTCTCACACACACACACACACACACACACACACACACACACACACACACACACACACACACACACACACACACACACACACACACACACACACACACACACACACACACACACACACACACACACACACAATGTTACTCTAAAAAAATGTAAGGGACAGTTCAAGCTGAAATGACAATGAAGTCATCTTTTACTCACCCTTGCTGATGTCCTATGCCCTTCATCTTTTTTGAAATACGTCCTGCACTCGCTCCTTCCTATAATGGCAGTGATTGGCAACCTGCAGGCTAAAACTTTACAAAAAGGATAAGTATCACGCAATAATACAGGGAGACACGCACCATATATATGGAATGTGTTCAGGAGGCATAAGGTTTTGCGAGAAATAAACTGTATTATTTAGTCAAAATACTGAGCTCGGCTATTACTTAAATAAAATTGTACATTCCTGTGAGTGTGTGCGCGAGCTGTCAGCGCTCACGCAGTGTTGTCATGACAATCGGTACAAAGCATTCACCTCAGGAGGTTTACCTCATTATGTTATTGTATTAAGCTTATAAAAGAGAGAGTCGCATTTGTTTTTATTGAGTCTGATTTCTCAAAAGTCTGGGTGCCATGACAACAGTGCGAGTTATAGTAATATGCTGACGCTCGCACGCACACACTCACAGGAACGCGCACAATGGCCGAGCTCAGGATTTTGACTGAATAATACGGTTTCTTTCTCATAAAACCTTATGTTGCGTTCACACCGAACGTGAATAGAGTGTCTGGAGCGAGTGATTTCCCTCCTGAATACTTTCTATATTTGGCTCCCTGTATCAGTGTGTGATACTTTTGTATCCTTTTTGTAAAGTTTTAGCCTGGTTTTCACTGCCATGGAGGAGCGCGCGCAGGACGTTTTTTATTTATTTTTTTATCTCTGCTTATGAGGTCCCAAAAAAGGACATATGGCCAACAGCAGGGTGACTTTATTTTCATTCCAGGGTGACTCTAAAAATAACCCATTAATTAATGAATTATTATAATAAGTAATTTTTTTTTTTATATATATATATATATATATTTTAAATTTGAAAAAAAAAAGAAAAGAAAAAGTAAAATTCCATTAAAATAAATCTGAATTTCCAATAGGATTCTAAAAATCCAATAAGATCCTGCAGGAAAAAGTGAATATATATATATGTAGCTCAAGCAGTAGAGCATGGCACTAGCAATGCCAAGGTCATGGGTTCGATTCCCAGGGAAAGCAAGAATTGATAAAAATGTAAAAAAATTGTACCTTGAATGCAATGTAAGTCGCTTTGGATAAAAGCGTCTGCCAAATGCATAAATGTAAATATATGTATGTATGTGTGTTTCTTTGTGTGCATGCACCTGCATTTATTTAGTCTACTTCCTTTATTCATAAGTTTTATTTGTTCACAAACAGGAAAAATGTCCACATTCACAATACAAAATGTTATCTTTGTTGGTTTGAGTTACTAGGAGTATGCAATGGAACAGATTGTTGTCTTGTATTTAATTTATTGATTAATTAATTAATTAATTTATCCATTAATTAATCTTGGGTTCTAAGATAATTTCCCTCACTTTCACCAGCAGAGATCCTCATCGAGCTCTGATTTGAAAAGCTTCGAGTAATTAACCTTTTTCTGATACAATTGTGCTGAAAGCTTCAATGTAGTGATGTTATGCCTGACACCGAGGCTTCGAAGCGTGTGTCAAGAACATCAGGCATCTCCCATCGGAGCTCCGTATCGAGGCTTGTATCGTTTCAGTGAAGTGACGTCACCGATGACGTTCGAAGCCTCGTTTGAGTGCAGCGAGGTTCACTTTTGGCATGATGCTTCGACTATATGACGTGTCAAACTACACAAGCACTTCCACTGCCCTCTCTTAAGTCCACATTAATCACTTTCACTTTGTTTTATCCAATCTAAAGAACTACATTTCCCTCTGTTCAACAAAAGCACTCCCCAGTTACAAAATTATGAAACACTGAGCATAAATACTTGAATGATTATATACAGGTCCTTCTCAAAAAATTAGCATATTGTGATAAAGTTCATTATTTTCCATTAAACTTTCATATATTTTAGATTCATTGCACACCAACTGAAATATTTCAGGTCTTTTATTGTTTTAATACTGATGATTTTGGCATACAGCTCATGAAAACCCAAAATTCCTATCTCAAAAAATTAGCATATCATGAAAAGGTTCTCTAAACGAGCTATTAACCTAATCATCAGGCTGGGAGTTTTTAAAAGCCTCAGGAATCTTTTGCAGGTGTAATTTTGATTCAGATTAAGTTAATAGCTCGTTTAGAGAACCTTTTCATGATATGCTAATTTTTTGAGATTTTTTGAGAGGGTTTTCATGAGCTGTATGCCAAAATCATCAGTATTAAAACAATAAAAGACCTGAAATATTTCAGCTGGTGTGCAATGAATCTAAAATATATGAAAGTTACATTTTTATCATTACATTATGGAAAATAATGAACTTTATCACAATATGCTAATTTTTTGAGAAGGACCTATATATATATATATATATATATATATATATATAGGTGTGTGTGCGTGTGTATGAATATATCAAGCCTTTGTGAACACATATTGGCATTGTCAGAGTCCTGACCATTTTTAAGCACCATATTTGCATTGACCAGCAGGTGTCTCTAGTGTGTATTCAAAACTTCAAGAAATAAACCACCTTTCAACACATCTGGTTTGAAAGCTTCAAAGCTTCATGAAGCTTCATCTCGCCACCACTACTTCAATGGTTCAGAAAGCTTAACTTCACCATCACTACTTTTTTATTTTTTTTTTCTCTCTGTGTTCTTGCGGAGTATGTAACGGCCTTTACTCAAACAAGACCAGACAAAGTGACTGTGTGAGGTGTGTGCTTATATGAGTCTGTGGTGATGAGGAGATGAGGTGCAGGTGCGGGTGATTAACTCTGGTGACATTGAACGCTGTGGAGCCTGGCTGATCTCTGACAGTGTGTGTGCAGGCACGTAATTTTTATTTACAAAATGACCGCCAAATTACTTGTCTGGCATGCTTAATAATTGTTTTTATATTATTGTTTCCGTGGATCCATGTGGACAGGAATCATTTTGATAACGTTTTTATCTGTACAGATGGAAAGTGAAGTGAAGTAGGCCTTCACAGGGGAGAGTAGTTGACACAGTCTCTGCTGACACTTCAGCTGACCATCTGATCTGGATACGGCCAGATTCTGACTGACCTAGTTAATTCAGCCTAACAACTGTCACCCTACAAAAACTGCAATCTCCATCAACAGTAAACTCTGTCCATTCAATGGTAATGCAAATGCTGAGTGGATTTCTGGATTTCAGAGACAAACAAGAAAGTATCTAAATAAATATAAACAGAGAGATTTAAAATGATCTCATTGACTTCTAATATTAAATAATCATAATGATTATTATAATAGTAAAAATATGAATCATAGCCTAATAACTTGTATTTTCTTTCTGTTGTTATTGTATTGCTGCTTCAACAGATGGAGTCACTGTGACTCTCGAGCACAGTAATAAACAGCAGCGTCCTCTTCTCTCAGACTCTTGGCTTCAAGATACTGTGTACTTTGAGACACGTCCTCACTCAATGTGAAGTGGTTTTTCACAGAGTCTGCGTAAATAACACCACCAGAGCTAGAACTACTGCCAGAGTTTACTCTCCCAATCCACTCCAGAGCTTTCCCTGGCTTCTGTCTAATCCAGTGCATGTAGAAGCTTGTCATTGTAAAACCAGATATTTTACAGGAGATCTTCACTGTTTCTCCAGGTCTCTTTATCACAGGAGGTGACTGATCTAATCGGATTTCATCACCACTGATACCTGTGGAATAAAGGACATAAATCATATTAACAGTGAGTTTCTATCGATCAAAGAGCTGTTTAATAACACAAATGTCAAATTTACCTTGTTGAGATACAATAAACATAAAGATGAAATGCCAAAAGCTCCTTGACTCCATTGTCAAAACGTTTGTTATATGTAATGCTGCTCATTTAATTTCTCTCGACAGTGAACAGTGAGCTGGATTTGTGTCTTATATAAGGTAAATTATCACATTTGCATAGTCTGCTTTCTCTGGCCTCTATTATGATTATTATTAATGAAAGTAGGAGGAGTTACTAAATCTAGAATTGTATATTGTGGACTCATTTTGCTGTGTTTTATTCAAGTCATTTAAATGTCAGTAAGCTGTTTTTTTAATGTTTGTCACAATTTATGTGACAATGTAAAGAAAATAATTGTTTGACAATTGTGTTAACTCTTCAGAAAAAGGTCAAGTTTAATTTTTAAGTGACTCCCTCTTGTGGAGCTCTGCTGCTATAGTAGACTATATTAAATTGTGATACATTTCTACAATACTCTTTTATACACAGTTTCTATTAATAATATAAATTATATTAATAAGTTTGATTTTTTAAATTCTATTTATTGTTTAACCAAAACATAACAACAAATAGTTTTTATTTTCCCTGACTCAAAATAATAATGTAAGATGTCATTACATTAAGTCCAAACCTTAGTTTGTGTGTGTGGTAATATGATCATGAGCATGAAGCAGGTATTGAGTGTGTTGATGATCTGCAGGTCTGTTTTTGTCAGTTTCTCACTTAGAGCTGAGCCACTGTGTCTGTCTTTGCACAGTAATACACAGCTGTGTCCTCAGTCTGCAGGCTGCTGATGTCTAAGTACAGCTCATTCTGGTCTGTGTCTCTGGAAATAGTGAAGCGACTCTTGAAGGAATTTCCAGAGCTTATTGATCCACTGCCCCATATGATCCCAATCCACTCCAAGGCTTTTCCAGGAGGCTGTCTGATCCAAGCTGTGCCATAGTCTTTGAGGGCATATCCAGAAATCTGACAGGACAACCTGACTGATTGACCAGGAGCTTTAATCTGTGCAGGAGACGAGGTCAGTGTGATGCCAGAAACATCTGTAAAAGACAACAACATACTGTGAGAGTCAGACATACTTCCAGTTACATTTAATCTGTTTCTAACTATATAAATATTTGAATAATTACAGTCAGCAACAGAAAGATTGACTTTTCTGATGTGACTGAATGAATCCACTCACATGGCACAAAGGCACATAAAATGAGTAGAATTTGACTCATGGTTGATTTCAGAATCAGACAGGACATCCACTGAGCTTTTGTCCTAGTGTTAGTGGACTGATCCTCTACTCAATGAAACTGACTCTCTTATTCAATCATGTGGATGGTGAACATTTGCATATTATTAAGCGAGTTAAATCAGGATACGGTTTTGTAGCTTCAGCTGACCTATAATGTTTTCATAAAGTGTTTGCATCTTTTGTTTGCATAGACTATAACAACATTATGTTGTGAGACAACCATCCATATGTTATAGGACTATATAAGCTTAAATTATTTATTTTAGCATAAAACTGGGCATAATACACTCATAAAAGATCATCAGGCAAGGGATAGTTTTTATTATTGGGTGAACTATTCTTTTAAGGGCCAGATTTATGAAACAAATTAGCGAGAGCCAATGATTTGTCTGAGCTATGAATACAACTATATATTTTATTTTATCATTTTATTTGTCTCATCTTATCATTGTAGAATGAGTAAAGCTGTTTGTAATTAGGATGACAAAAATATTTAAAATTAACTTATCTCAGTGGTCTAACAGAGCTTGTCATTGTTAAAATGAGAGATGGCCAATCAAATCAAAGAAGGTGGGTCTTACTGCACTGTCACTGTCACAACACAGTGAGAGTTCATGGAAAGATGTAGATATAAGTATTAGACAACGGACCTTTCACATTTCCAGGTTTCTCAGAAGTGGAAGTTATCATAGTTGGGTAAAATAGTGGTGAATGAAAGACTGCATTAAATATATTTTTTTGTTCCCATTTGCTCAAATAGCACACAAAAAAACGTAGAAAAAATCCACAACAGTGTTTTCACAACTTTCAAAGAGAGGGAAAAATAGAGATTGATAACCGAGTCAGAAGGGAGAAAGATGTCAATTTTACCGTCACTCCCACAGATGCTGGCTATATTAGAAACACCCTTACGGCACCGTTAACATTTTTTTTTTGCAATTGATGCAAAGTAATAGAACAAAGTATAGTGTTATAAATGTATAAATATATATATAACATATATAAACTGTGCAGGATTTATGATGCCAATGACCGTTAAAATGTGTCATCAGTCTGTGAAAAGGGTCAACTGTTTTACACAAGAAATGTTCAGCGGTCGACAGTAATAGCTATCTGATGCAACTAGCTAGTGAACTTTTTATGAAATGTCGCTGTTTTGAATTGAAAATATGCAATGATTCATGTAGGCCTATTTCATAAATGCATGTGACGAGACAAGTTTGCGTTTTCGACATATTGATATTAGACATACAAATAAGAGTGAATGTGTGGACATTTTAAAATAAAGTATTATTTGAAAATAGTTTAAATTGATACTCCATAACTAATTTGACTTAGAACTTCTTTTACCAATCTTATTTATTCCCTTACATCACTTTAAATGTTTTAATTATTTAATTCCTTTATTATTATTATTATTTTGAACTAACACAATTTTAATGTAATTGCTCAGATGATATTTGTGATTTGTGAGAAAAGTAATTAATGTAAAACATTTAACTTGCTTTGTAAAGTTCCAGTGGATTATATAAATAGTTCAGGCATGAAACTCTAACCGAATGCTGATTGGTGCTTCCAATGCCATGGCACCAGTCAATCAGAAGTACTTCCAAATCCACATAATCATATTGTACCCTAACCTGCGATTGGCACACTGCGCAATTATGAAAGCTTCTGTTCCCTTTCAGTCGGTCACGTTCGACGTACGTCGGAACTGACCGACGAATTGAGATCCCAATTCGTCGGTCAGTTCCGACGTACGTCACCGTTCCCTCCTTCAGGGAGGGTTACATACGTAACCGAGACGTTCCCTTTCAGTCGGTCACGTTCGACGTACGTCGGAACTGACCGACGAATTGGGATCTCAATTCGTCGGTCAGTTCCGACGTACGTCTCCGTTCCCTCCTTCAGGGAACGAGGGTTACATACGTAACCGAGACGTTATCCCTCCGCCTCCCTATGCCACCTGAGAGATTTGCTACATGGGTTCTACCACTTCTTGCAGCAGCCTAAGTTCCTTTGTTTGTTATTTTTGAATAAGCTGAACAAATGATTGTATTTGCTCAGCAGCAGCAGCGTAGCAGATCTCGTCCACCAAAATCAAGCCTATGTTTATTCCATGCCCCATGCAATAAATGCTGGTTGAAACAATCCAAGTGTTGTCATGACTGAAATGTAAATGTTTGATTTTTGTACAGTACTGCAGTTGTATTTGTCACTGTGACTGTCTTGCACAATAATATACAGCAGTGTCTTCATTCTTCATATTATTCATATGCAGATACATCTGTATCTTGCTGTTGTCTCTGGAGATGGTGAACCGGCCCTGAACAGACTGAGAGTAGTATATATAACTACTACCAGATGAGATGTATGCCAGCCACTCCAGACCTCCTCCTGCAGCCTGTCTGATCCAAGCTAAGTCCTGGTCACTACTAAATCCGAGGCTGTACAGGTAAGTCTGTGAGATCCTCCAGGTTTAATGACCGCTGACTCAGACTCAGTCAGTGTCTGACACCAACAGACTGAAAAATGAACAGTTCAACATTAACATTTACAACAGTACACATGAATCAGTCTGATTGTCATCAAGAGCCTTTCTTACATTCTGTGAGAGCAAACATGAAGATAAAACCCAGTTTAGACACAATATCCTTTGCCATGTTATGAAAAGAGGAAAGTCATAAACAAGTTTTGTGTCTGTAGATGAATAGAGTGGGGGCTTTTAAAAGGGACAAGAAGTAGGTTTGCATAGACTGCCCTCTAAAGGTACATTTACATACTGTGTCCTTATTAACATCTGTAACCATGTCTGCCTTTCTTCTTATTGTTTTCTTATCTTATTGTTAATTCTTTTCTAGCTCATAATAATTGATTAGTGCATGTATTTTTAATTATTCCAACTCAAACTTGTGCAAAATTTTCACATTTTTCCCAATCTCACACACAAAGGCAAACATAGATTTTTTTGACTAATAACTGAGTTACATGTTTTAGGTGTGAACAGTAATTAGAGATGAGATGGATGAATATTTTCCACATGCTTTAATGCTGATGTTGAAGAATGAGAGATGGGTCAGTTTCTTTCTTTCAGATTACCCATCTGAAGTGTTTTTGATAAAATATGGCATGGACAGTGAATGTTTCCAAAGCACATACGTTTATGAACTGCACAGTAGCCTCTTGTGTTACTGTGTTTTTCGTGCACAGTAATAAACGCCAGTGTCCTCAGCCTGCAGATTTGTCATGTGCAGATACACCTGCATTTTACTGTTGTCTCTGGAGATGGTGAATCGTCCTTCAATGGTTTTAGAGTAATATTTGCTACCACCGCTTGGGGCAGAAATATGTGAGATCCACTCGAGCCCTTTCCCTTCAGCCTGTCTTATCCATGAAATATCTGCATTACCAACATCAATTCCAGAGAAGGTACAGGTCAGTTTATGATTGTTCCCAGGTTTGATGACGACTCCGACTCAGTCAGTGTCTGACCTTTGCACACTGTTAAAATATAAGAAATTAGAATTTATGAGATACTTGAGTTTTAGCAATACATTGAAAAACAGACATGGCTCGACAGCAAAGAGATGAAAATTTATAAAATATAAATACACTGAAATTTGCTTAATAATTTTACTTACTGTCCATAGAGATTAATACGCTTATGAAACAAGTAAATCTAAGGACCATTTTTCAGCAGTTTTTGTTAAAAATCTCAATGACAAAACACTGAAAATGAGATAAATATGAGGAGTTTATAAGGCAGAATGTACATTTCAATTTGCATAGCCCATCCTCCAGCAGATTTGATATCTATAAAAGGAAGGTCAGACCAAAAGAAAAAAATTTAAATATTTGCCACTACAATGCACTTGAAACATTTATTTTTATGGAGATTAAAAAAATTGTGTTTATCTTACTGTGGAAATGAATAATGCATTCTAAAATCGAGTTGGAATAAGTGAATATGGTTGAGTCTGTCAAACAATATAGCCTATTATTTTCATATTAATTTAGCAGATGCCTATGACTGTACAGTAGGCTACACTCAATGCAGGTTATGCATCTCACTCAATGATTATTCCTCCCAGCTTTGAATCTATTATCTTTATGACCTTCCTTAATTATCAGCTCAGACTTTCTCATTTATTTGGGAAGTTGTTTATACAGAAGTATTAAAATATTTTAAACAACATTTCTAAACAAGTAATGTGTTGAATTGTGGGGAAATGTGCAGCAGTAATTGCTTCAGTGATCTCATGTATGAATAGTTTTTATGCAGCCGTGCAGTCTTTTGTGTAACTGTGAGTCTCTGGCACAGTAATAAACAGCTGTGTCTTCAGTCTTCAGGCTTTTCACCTCTAAATACAGCATGTTTTTACTGGTGTCTGTGGTGATTGAGAACTGGTCCTGTAGAGACTGAGCGTAATATACAGTTGAGCCAGATATAGAACCAATCCACTCCAGTCCTCTCCCTGGTTTCTGACGGATCCAGCCCATCCAGTAGCCGCTCATTGAGAATCCAGACGCACTGCAGGACAGAGACACTGATTCTCCTGGTCTTTTCACCACAGAATCTGAGGAGGTCAAAGACTCACCACTAACACCTGATAAACATGGAAAATGATAAGTGATTTAGAGTATGAAATGACACAAAATAATCTGGAGAAGTGAAATCATTCTCACTTGAAATAATCATCAGCAGAACTCCGTAGAGTAACATTTCCATTATCACCCCAAATCTGTCAAATGAAAAGAATAATAAGATATTTAGCTGCACTGCAGGAGATCATAAACACTGACGGAGGATTCAGTTTATAACACAGTCCTTTGAGAGTCTGAGTGGCTCTGATCCTCCCAACTACATCATTTGCAAATATAGAGGCTTGTAGGTGTAAGGACCACCCACTGGCCCAACGACCGAATCCAATGGCATGGGCAAAGGTGCACTGTCAAAGATACCAATTTTACCTCTATTCTTAATCTGATTTTAAAATGTAGACATTATTTTAAATGTAGTTCAGTTTTGTTTGGATATTTGATTATTCTAGTATTCCCATAGTCTTCAATTATTCATTAGGGACCCAATGTCACAGATTCTCAAAACAGCTTGTTCACGGATCTCATGGACACAAAATCATCAGTCTGATCATATCGTTGTCACGTCTGTTGTGAGTTTAAGGGTATACATTTACACGACAGCGATGTACTAAAAACAGAAAGGTTTTTCGTTTGCGTTTTTCGTGCACAGACAAAAACCCCATTCCCACGGATCTGCCAAAACAACTAAAAACTTTGTATTCTGCTGCCAGGCCAGTAGTTGGCGATGTCACTTTGTAAAGAAACACTACGCACCTATAGACTGAAACGTAATATACATTCGCATGACGTCACCATTTTCACAAATGTGCGTTTTTGTAGTTTACACGGAGATGATAACTGTATCGTTGTTTCTCAAGTTGTTTCCTTATAGCTTAGAAGTGTATTCCTGAGTTTGTTTTTGATTAAAAACACTGCTTGCAAATATATCCAGCTCTTCTTTTTCTGTCTTTGTTTCAACCCAGCAGGACAATAGTCAGAGGATGCAGGTTTAACTAATACCTTTGGCTGCCAACTGCTTGCTCACAACAAAACGTGTAGTTTCCTTAGTCATGTTCGTATAACCTGTCAAGTCATTAATAGTCAGAAATCAAAAGGTCTCAAATGAAGTGTCTACTGCTCCATTCATTTATGAGCCTTCAGTTCGACTTGTTCTGCACATTAATTTGCAGTAACATCAGATTCAACTTGAACTGGAAATAACAATTTCAGAAGAACACAGAATAAATCATAGATAACATTTTATTTGCCAGGTACTGTAAGAATGTATCATGCTAATTACATAATTAAACAACAATGAGAAGCAAATAATGACAGATACATAACATCAATTGCTTAAAGATAGATCTAAGATTGAGAGATACATATATATGTGAGCAGATGTTAGGCAAATGATTTTCCTCGACCTTGCTTTGTGTTTGTATTTGTGTTTTGTAATTTTTTTTTCAACATTGTGTCTGTTGCTGTGAGAGTTCCTGAGCATGGTCTAATAAGGACATCAGACTGGCCTTATGCAGGCATATATTGTTTAGTTACAATAAGTTATTAATTAAAAGAAATCTAAGTGCATGAACAATAGCAACAGTTTCTCAAGGATGAAAGTCACAAGTCTGGCTGACAGCTGGACTGGTTCCAATTCAATGATTAATTTAAATACTCCCCTCCCATAAATGTTTGTGTCTGAAAGGGAAACTCCTACAAATGCATATGCAATAATGTCAGCCTCCATAATAACCGTGTCCACATCTTTTCAGAGCTATTTTTTCACTGCGTGTCTTTAGCAAATCATGGGGTTTTTTTAATGCCAAAAGAGGGTTTCATTTCTACACTGTTCATCAAGAAATAAACACAAAATATAAAATAATGATATATTTTTATTGAATAGATATTTAAACTGGTTTTGTATAGAAAGAGGGTAATGCTTACACATTTATGAAGAACACAGACAAAGTGTCATTATCAGACAGGTTATAATGAAGCTGTATTTGGTGCATTTCATTGATGTGATGTTTTGTGCCTCTCGTTCATATGTAACACAAAATACAACACAATGATGGTCACTACACAGAGGATTTTTTAGCCTAAATCTCATAAATGGGTATACATTTTCTCCTCCATGAACTGCCACCTTAACGTGGTGGAGGGGTTTGAGTACCCGAATGACCCTAGGAGCTACGTTGTCCGGGGCTATATGCCCCTGGTAGGGTCTCCCAAGGCAAACAGGTCCTAGGTGACGGGTCAGACTAAGAGCAGTTCAAAAACCCCTTATGACGACAAAGAAAAGGAGGACCGTGACGTCGCCCGGTACGGCGCAGCCGGGGCCCCACCCTGGAGCCAGGCCTGGTGTTGGGGCTCGTATGCGAGCGCCTGGTGGCCGGGCCTTCCCCCACGGGGTCCGGCCGGGCTCAGCCCAAAGGAGCGGCGTGGGGACACCTTCCCGTGGGCCCACCACTCACGGGAGGGACCGTAAGGGGCGGTGCAAAGCGAATCGGTCAGCAGTCGAGGCCGGGGGCCTAGACGACCCGATCCCTGGACACGGAAACTGGCTCTTGGGACATGGAATGTCACCTCGCTGGCGGGGAAAGAGCCTGAGATTGTGCGTGAGGTTGAGAGGTTCCGACTAGAGATAGTCGGAATCACCTCCACGCACGGCTTGGGCTCTGGAACCACACTTCTCGAGAGGGGATGGACTCTTCACCACTCTGGAGTTGCCCATGGTGAGAGGCGGCGGGCTGGTGTGGGTTTGCTTATAGCCCCCCAGCTCTGCCGCCATGTGTTGAGTTTACCCCGGTGAGCGAGAGGGTTGTTTCCCTGCGGCTTCGGCTCGGGGATAGGTCTCTCACTGTTGTGTGTGCCTATGGGCCAAACAGCAGTGCAGAGTACCCAACCTTCTTGGTGTCCCTGGGAGGGGTGCTGGAGAGTGCTCCGACTGGGGACTCCGTCGTTCTACTGGGGGACTTCAACGCCCACGTGGGCAATGACAGTGAAACCTGGAGGGGCGTGATTGGGAGGAACGGCCCCCCTGATCTGAACCCGAGTGGTGTTCAGTTATTGGACTTCTGTGCTAGTTACAGTTTGTCCATAACGAACACCATGTTCAAGCATAAGGGTGTCCATCAGTGCACATGGCACCAGGACACCCTAGGTCGTAGGTCAATGATCGACTTTGTGGTCATTTCATCTGACCTGCGGCCGTATGTCTTGGACACTCGGGTGAAGAGAGGGGCGGAGCTGTCAACTGAGCACCACCTGGTGGTGAGTTGGATCCGATGGCGGGGGAGGAAGCTAGATAGACTCGGTAGACCCAAACGTACTGTGAGGGTCTGCTGGGAACGTTTGGCCGAGTCTCCTGTCAGAGAGATCTTCAACTCCTGCCTCCGGCAGAGCTTCGACCGGATCCCGAGGGAGGCTGGAGATATTGAGTCCTAGTGGACCATGTTCTCCACCTCCATTGTCAAAGCGGCTGTTCGGAGCTGTGGACACAAGGTCTCCGGTGCCTGTCGAGGCGGCAATCCCCGAACCCGGTGGTGGACACCGGAAGTAAGGGATGCCGTCAAGCTGAAGAAGGAGTCCTATCGGGCCTGGCTGGCTTGTGGGACTCCTGAGGCAGCTGACAGGTACCGGCAGGCTAAACGGACTGCAGCCCGGGTGGTTGTGGAGGCAAAAACTCGGGCCTGGGAGGAGTTCGGTGAGGCCATGGAAAAGGACTATCGGCTGGCCTCGAAGAGATTCTGGCAAACCTTCCGGCGCCTCAGGAGGGGGAAGCAGTGCCCTACCAACGCTGTTTACAGTGGCGATGGGCGGCTGTTGACCTCGACTGGGGATGTTGTCGGACGGTGGAAGGAATACTTCGAGGATCTCCTCAATCCCGCCGTCACGTCTTCCATTGAGGAAGCAGAGGCTGGGGGCTCAGAGGAGGACTCGCCCATCACCCAAGCTGAAGTCACCGAGGTGGTCAAGAAACTTCTCGGTGGCAAGGCACCGGGGGTGGATGAGATCCGCCCTGAGTACCTCAAGTCTCTGGATGTTGTGGGACTGTCTTGGCTGACACGCCTCTGCAGCATCGCGTGACGGTCGGGGACAGTGCCTCTGGGATGGCAGACCGGGGTGGTGGTCCCTCTTTTTAAGAAGGGGGACCGGAGGGTGTGTTCCAACTATAGGGGGATCACACTTCTCAGCCTCCCCGGGAAAGTCTATGCCAGGGTACTGGAGAGGAGAATTCGGCCGATAGTGGAACCTCGGATTCAGGAGGAACAGTGTGGTTTTCGTCCTGGTCGTGGAACACTGGACCAGCTCTATACCCTCTACAGGGTGCTGGAGGGTTCATGGGAGTTTGCCCAACCAGTCCATATTTGTTTTGTGGATTTGGAGAAGGCATTCGACTGTGTCCCTCGTGGCGTCCTGTGGAGGGTGCTGGGGAAATATGGGGTCCGGGGTCCTTTGCTGAGGGCTGTCCGGTCCCTGGATGACCGAAACAGGAGTTTGGTCCGCATTGCCGGCAGTAAGTCAGACTTGTTCCCGGTGCATGTTGGACTCCGGCAGGGCTGCCCTTTGTCGCCAGTTCTGTTCATAATTTTTATGGACAGAATTTCTAGGCGCAGCCAAGGGCCGGAGGGTGTCAGGTTTGGGGACCACATGGTTTCGTCTCTGCTCTTTGCGGATGACGTTGTCGTGTTGGCCCCTTCTAACCAGGACCTCCAACATGCACTGGGACGGTTTGCAGCCGAGTGTGAAGCGGCTGGGATGGGAATCAGCACCTCCAAATCCGAGGCCATGGTCCTCAGTCGGAAAAGGGTCGTTTGCCCACTTCAGGTTGGTGGCGAGTTCCTGCCCCAAGTGGGGGAGTTCAAGTATCTAGGGGTCTTGTTCACGAGTGAGGGGAGGATGGAACGGGAGATTGACAGATGGATCGGTGCAGCTTCTGCAGTAATGCGGTCGATGTACCGGTCTGTCGTGGTGAAGAAAGAGCTAAGCCGTAAGGCGAAGCTCTCGATTTACCGGTCAATCTACGTTCCTACTCTCACCTATGGTCATGAGCTTTGGGTCATGACCGAAAGGACAAGATCCCGGATACAGGCGGCCGAAATGAGCTTTCTCCGCAGGGTGGCTGGGCGCTCCCTTAGAGATAGGGTGAGAAGCTCAGTCACTCGGGAGGAACTCGGAGTAGAGCCGCTGCTCCTCCACATCGAGAGGGGACAGCTGAGGTGGCTCGGGCATCTGTTTCGGATGCCTCCTGAACGCCTTCCCGGGAAGGTGTTTCGGGCATGTCCAACCGGGAGGAGGCCCCGGGGAAGACCAAGGACACGCTGGAGGGACTATGTCTCCCGGCTGGCCTTGGAACGCCTCGGTGTCCCCCCGGAAGAGCTAGAGGAAGTGTCTAGGGAGAGGGAAGTCTGGGCATCCCTGCTTAGACTGCTGCCCCCGCGACCCGGCCTCGGATAAGTGTAAGAAGATGGATGGATGGATGGATGGGTATACATTTTATTTTTATTGTCAGTTTATCATGAGTTAAGACATGCATGCACCTATATGAAAATATTTTTCTATAGTATCGTGTTTTTAACTTGCACAATTTTTCTGTAATTGCCCAGATGATATTTGCGATTTGTGAGAAAAGTAATTAATAAAAAAAAAAAAATTGAACTTCAGTTGTTAAAGCTCCGGTGGGTTAAATACAGACAAATGTTTGTTGCATTTAGATTTTTGTACAGTACTGTAGTTGCATTTGTCACTGTGACTCTCTTGCACAATAATATACAGCAGTGTCTTCATTCTTCATATTATTCATCTGCAGATACATCTGTTTCTTGCTGTTGTCTCTGGAGATGGTGAACCGGCCCTGAACAGACTGAGAGTAGTATATAGAACTACTACCAGATGAGATGTATGCCAGCCACTCCAGACCTCCTCCTGCAGCCTGTCTGATCCAAGCTAAGTCCTGGTCACTACTAAATCCAGAGGCTGTACAGGTAAGTCTGTGAGATCCTCCAGGTTTAATGACCGCTGACTCAGACTCAGTCAGTGTCTGACACCAACAGACTGAAAAATGAACAGTTCAACATTAACATTTACAACAGTACACATGAATCAGTCTGATTGTCATCAAGAGCCTTTCTTACATTCTGTGAGAGCAAACATGAAGATAAAACCCAGTTTAGACACAATATCCTTTGCCATGTTATGAAAAGAGGAAAGTCATAAACAAGTTTTGTGTCTGTAGATGAATAGAGTGGGGGCTTTTAAAAGGGACAAGAAGTAGGTTTGCATAGACTGCCCTCTAAAGGTACATTTACATACTGTGTCCTTATTAACATCTGTAACCATGTCTGCCTTTCTTCTTATTGTTTTCTTATCTTATTGTTAATTCTTTTCTAGCTCATAATAATTGATTAGTGCATGTATTTTTAATTATTCCAACTCAAACTTGTGCAAAATTTTCACATTTTTCCCAATCTCACACACAAAGGCAAACATAGATTTTTTTGACTAATAACTGAGTTACATGTTTTAGGTGTGAACAGTAATTAGAGATGAGATGGATGAATATTTTCCACATGCTTTAATGCTTATGTTGAAGAATGAGAGATGAGTCAGTTTCTTTCTTTCAGATTACCCATCTGAAGTGTTTTTGAAAAAATATGGCATGGACAGTGAATGTTTCCAAAGCACATAAGTTTATGAACTGCACAGTAGCCTCTTGTGTTACTGTGTTTTTCGGGCACAGTAATAAACGCCAGTGTCCTCAGCCTGCAGATTTGTCATGTGCAGATACACCTGCATTTTACTGTTGTCTCTGGAGATGGTGAATCGTCCTTCAACGGTTTTAGAGTAATATTTGCTACCACCGCTTGGGGCAGAAATATGTGAGATCCACTCGAGCCCTTTCCCTTCAGCCTGTCTTATCCATGAAATATCTGCATTACCAACATCAATTCCAGAGAAGGTACAGGTCAGTTTATGATTGTTCCCAGGTTTGATGACGACTGACTCCGACTCAGTCAGTGTCTGACCTTTGCACACTGTTAAAATATAAGAAATTAGAATTTATGAGATACTTGAGTTTTAGCAATACATTGAAAAACAGACATGGCTCGACAGCAAAGAGATGAAAATTTATAAAATATAAATACACTGAAATTTGCTTAATAATTTTACTTACTGTCCATAGAGATTAATACGCTTATGAAACAAGTAATTCTAAGGACCATTTTTCAGCAGTTTTTGTTAAAAATCTCAATGACAAAACACTGAAAATGAGATAAATATGAGGAGCTTATAAGGCAGAATGTACATTTCAATTTGCATAGCCCATCCTCCAGCAGATTTGATATCTATAAAAGGAAGGTCAGACCAAAAGAAAAAAATGTAAATATTTGCCACTACAATGCACTTGAAACATTTATTTTTATGGAGATTAAAAAATTAGTGTTTATCTTACTGTGGAAATGAATAATGCATTCTAAAATCGAGTTGGAATGAGTGAATATGGTTGAGTCTGTCAAACAATATAGCCTATTATTTTCATATTAATTTAGCAGATGCCTATGACTGTACAGTAGGCTACACTCAATGCAGGTTATGCATCTCACTCAATGATTATTCCTCCCAGCTTTGAATCTATTATCTTTATGACCTTCCTTAATTATCAGCTCAGACTTTCTCATTTATTTGGGAAGTTGTTTATACAGAAGTATTAAAATATTTTAAACAACATTTCTAAACAAGTAATGTGTTGAATTGTGGGGAAATGTGCAGCAGTAATTGCTTCAGTGATCTCATGTATGAATAGTTTTTGTGCAGCCGTGCAGTCTTTTGTGTAACTGTGAGTCTCTGGCACAGTAATAAACAGCTGTGTCTTCAGTCTTCAGGCTTTTCACCTCTAAATACAGCATGTTTTTACTGGTGTCTGTGGTGATTGAGAACTGGTCCTGTAGAGACTGAGCGTAATATACAGTTGAGCCAGATATAGAACCAATCCACTCCAGTCCTCTCCCTGGTTTCTGACGGATCCAGCCCATCCAGTAGCCGCTCATTGAGAATCCAGACA
The DNA here is from genome assembly GCA_023566225.1 of Romanogobio albipinnatus. Taxonomy (NCBI): domain Eukaryota; kingdom Metazoa; phylum Chordata; class Actinopteri; order Cypriniformes; family Gobionidae; genus Romanogobio; species Romanogobio albipinnatus. Next base: position 29,213,065 of record CM042240.1, on the reverse strand, counting down.
CACTGCAGGACAGAGACACTGATTCTCCTGGTCTTTTCACCACAGAATCCGAGGAGGTCAAAGACTCACCACTAACACCTGATAAACATGGAAAATGATAAGTGATTTAGAGTAATGAAATGACAAAAAATAATCTGGAGAAGAAAAATCATTCTCACTTGAAATAATCATCAGCAGAACTCCGTAGAGTAACATTTCCATTATCACCCCAAATCTGTCAAATGAAAATAATAATAAGATATTTAGCTGCACTGCAGGAGATCATAAACACTGACGGAGGATTCAGTTTATAACACAGTCCTTTGAGAGTCTGAGTGGCTCTGATCCTCCCAACTACATCATTTGCAAATATAGAGGCTTGTAGGTGTAAGGACCACCCACTGGCCCAACGACCGAATCCAATGGCATGGGCAAAGGTGCACTGTCAAAGATACCAATTTTACCTCTATTCTTAATCTGATTTTAAAATGTAGACATTATTTTAAATGTAGTTCAGTTTTGTTTGGATATTTGATTATTCTAGTATTCCCATAGTCTTCAATTATTCATTAGGGACCCAATGTCACAGATTCTCAAAACAGCTTGTTCACGGATCTCATGGACACAAAATCATCAGTCTGATCATATCGTTGTCACGTCTGTTGTGAGTTTAAGGGTATACATTTACATGACAGCGATGTACTAAAAACAGAAACGTTTTTCCTTTGCGTTTTTCGTGCACAGACAAAAACCCCATTCCCACGGATCTGCCAAAACAACAAAAAACGTTGTATTCTGCTGCCAGGCCAGTAGTTGGCGATGTCACTTTGTAAAGAAACACTACGCACCTATAGACTGAAACGTAATATACATTCGCATGACGTCACCATTTTCACAAATGTGCGTTTTTGTAGTTTACACGGAGATGATAACTGTATCGTTGTTTCTCAAGTTGTTTCCTTATAGCTTAGAAGTGTATTCCTGAGTTTGTTTTTGATTAAAAACACTGCTTGCAAATATATCCAGCTCTTCTTTTTCTGTCTTTGTTTCAACCCAGCAGGACAATAGTCAGAGGATGCAGGTTTAACTAATACCTTTGGCTGCCAACTGCTTGCTCACAACAAAACGTGTAGTTTCCTTAGTCATGTTCGTATAACCTGTCAAGTCATTAATAGTCAGAAATCAAAAGGTCTCAAATGAAGTGTCTACTGCTCCATTCATTTATGAGCCTTCAGTTCGACTTGTTCTGCACATTAATTTGCAGTAACATCACATTCAACTTGAACTGGAAATAACAATTTCAGAAGAACACAGAATAAATCATAGATAACATTTTATTTGCCAGGTACTGTAAGAATGTATCATGCTAATTACATAATTAAACAACAATGAGAAGCAAATAATGACAGATACATAACATCAATTGCTTAAAGATAGATCTAAGATTGAGAGATACATATATATGTGAGCAGATGTTAGGCAAATGATTTTCCTCGACCTTGCTTTGTGTTTGTATTTGTGTTTTGTAATTTTTTTTCAACATTGTGTATGTTGCTGTGAGAGTTCCTGAGCATGGTCTAATAAGGACATCAGACTGGCCTTATGCAGGCATATATTGTTTAGTTACAATAAGTTATTAATTAAGTTATTAATTAAAAAAAATCTAAGTGCATGAACAACAGCAACAGTTTCTCAAGGATGAAAGTTACAAGTCTGGCTGGACTGGTTCCAATTCAATGATTAATTTAAATACTCCCCTCCCATAAATGTTTGTGTCTGAAAGGGAAACTCCTACAAATGCATATGCAATAATGTCAGCCTCCATAATAACCGTGTCCACATCTTTTCAGAGCTATTTTTTCACTGCGTGTCTTTAGTAAATCATGACAGGTTTTTTTTTTTTAATGCCAAACGTCTCGGTTACGTATGTAACCCTCGTTCCCTGAAGGAGGGAACGGAGACGTACGTCGGAACTGACCGACGAATTGGGATCTGTTCTCAGAGACCAATCTACTTCGAGTGTATTAAAAACGAGCCAATGAAGATTGGCATGCGATCACGCATTCCACGCACCGCCCCGCGTCCGCGGGTATAAATACGGAAGTGGAAGTGCCGCATACCGTTTTCAACTGAGGAGCCGAGAAGTGTGGCTCGGGCCTTCAGCTGAAGCACAGCACCTGGCGACGGGACGTACGTCTCCGTTCCCTCCTTCAGGGAACGAGGGTTACATACGTAACCGAGACGTTCCCTTTCAGTCGGTCACGTTCGACGTACGTCGGAACTGACCGACGAATTGGGATCCCTACCAAAACGCCAGGGAGCTGGCCCTTCCAGCGCCCTGCCTGAGCTCGCTGAATCACTCCTCTGTTGGAGTGGAAGTCAGGGCTCCGGGCAGGGAAGGACAGTCACTGCTGTTCCTGCAAGACCCACTCAGCGTGACTATTGGATAACGCTGGGAAAGCGTGCCCGTCTCGGGAGATGGTACGCTGCGGAGCCACATCCTTCAATGGAAGGAGAGGTGGAAATACGCATCAGGACTAACCTAACCTAGGGTAGTGCAACTATGGAAATCTCTGGGGTGGACCCAACCTGACCCCAGGGGGGGAAGAACACGCCCAGAGATGACAGAGCGGGCTCTGTCGAGGGAAAGACACGGGGCTAACCGAGTAGGGTAGCAGATACCGTGGAGAAAACACATATGGGGTAGCCGTGAGGGGACCGCAACATATGGAACCCAACCTACACACACGTTCCACAAGCATACGGGCGCAGGCCTGGCGTCAGACGGTCCGCAACGTCTGACACCGCAAGGGTGACGGAGGAACTCGACAGGGTTAGCCGTTTCCGGGGAACACAACTGGAGCAAGAATAGACGCACGTATCCGGCCCGGAGGCGGGAGTGGCGTTGCAAGCCGACACTAGAACGGGTACTTAGCGCTACTGGCCCCGGGGGGCGAGGATGCGGGAAGATACCGGCTCTACACGGAGGCTATAAAATCTAGCGAACGTGTTAGGTGTCGCCCAGCCCGCAGCTCTACAAATGTCTGTCAGCGAGGCACCTTGAGCCAGCGCCCAGGATGAAGCAACACTCCTTGTTGAGTGAGCCCGCACCCCGAACGGGCAAGGTACGTCTTGGGACTGGTAAGCCAAGACAATGGCATCCACTATCCAGTGGGCCAACCTCTGCTTGGAGACAGCCTTTCCCTTCTGCTGACCTCCGTAACAGACGAAGAGCTGCTGTGAGGATCTGAAGCTTTGTGTCCGGTCAACGTAAGCGCGAAGAGCGCGGACGGGACATAACAAAGCTAGGGCTGGGTCTGCCTCCTCCGAAGGCAGCGCTTGCAGGTTCACTACCTGGTCCCGGAAGGGAGTGGCAGGAACCTTGGGCACATATCCAGGCCGGGGTCTCAGGACAACGTGAGAGTTGGCCGGCCCGAATTCTAGGCACGATTCGTCGACCGAAAGCGCATGCAGGTCCCCTACCCTCTTGATTGAGGCCAATGCGGTCAGGAGGACTGTCTTCATGGACAGGATTTTTAGCTCGACTGACTGCAAAGGCTCAAATGGGGGACCCTGGAGTGCTCTAAGCACCAGGGCTAAGTCCCAAGAGGGTATCGAGGTAGAACGAGGAGGATTTAGTCTCCTCGCACCTCTGAGGAACCTGACGATTAAGTCGTGCTTACCTACGGATTTACTGTCTACTGCATCGTGATACGCCGCTATTGCGGCGACGTACACTTTGAGGGTGGAGGGAGACAGCCGCCGCTCCAACCCATCCTGCAGGAAGGAAAGCACGATGTTAATCGAACACTTCCGGGGGTCTTCCTGGCGGGAAGAGCACCAAACGACGAACAGGTTCCACTTCAGAGCATAGAGGCGCCTCGTAGAGGGGGCTCTAGCTGAAGCGATGGTGTCTACCACAGCTTGCGGTAGGCCATCTAGAACCTCCGCGTCCCATCCAGGGACCAGACATGGAGTTTCCAGAGGTCTGGACGCGGGTGCCATAGAGTGCCCCGTCCCTGAGAAAGAAGGTCCTTCCTCAGGGGAATCGGCCAGGGAGGGGCTGTCGCGAGGAGTGTGAGTTCGGGGAACCAGGTCCGGTTGGGCCAATAGGGCGCAACTAACACGACCTGCTCCTCGTCCTCCCTGACCTTGCACAGGGTCTGTGCAAGAAGGCTCACTGGGGGAAACGCATATTTGCGTAGGTCCCGGGGCCAGCTGTGCGCCAGTGCATCTATGCCTAAGGTACCTCCGGTCAGGGAGTAGTACCACTGGCAATGGGTCGACTCCGGGGAAGCAAACAGGTCTACCTGCGCAACCCCAAAGTGGTCCCATATCAGCTGGACGCTCCGGGGGTGGAGTCGCCATTCGTCCGGAGGTGTCGACTGGCGAGAGAGCTCGTCGGCTGTCTGGTTCAGCGCACCTGGAATGTGAATAGCACGAAGTGACCTCACAAACTTCTGACTCCACAGGAGGAGATGGCGGGCGAGCCGGAGCATGCAACGGGAGCGTAGACCACCCTGACGGTTGATGTACGCAACGGCCGCAGTGCTGTCCGAACGGACCAGTACGTGTTTGCCCTGGAGCGGTTTCTTGAACCGGGCCAGGGCAAGACGTACCGCCAGAAGCTCTAGGCAATTGATATGCCAACGTAGTTGGGGTCCCGTCCACAGTCCCGAAACTACGTGCCCGTTGTACGTGGCCCCCCAACCCGTGGATGAGGCATCCGTGAAGACCACAGCATGCCTGGACACCTGTTCTAAGGACACACCGGCCCGGAGAAACGAGGGGTCTGACCACGGGTTGAAGGTCTGGCGACAGTAAGGAGTCACTGGGACCCGGTACTGACCGCTGTGCCACGCCCATCTCGGGACTCGGTCGTGTAACCAGCGTTGAAGCGGCCTCATATGAAGCAATCCGAGCGGCGTTACCGCGGCTGCAGATGCCATATGCCCCAGGAGCCTCTGAAAAAGTTTCAGTGGGGCCGCTGTCCTGCCATTGAACATATTCAAGCAGTTCAACACCGACCGGACGCGCTCTGGAGTGAGGCGCGCCGTCCGGTTGACCGAATCCAACTCCATACCGAGATAAGAGATCCTCTGCGTGGGACAGAGTTTGCTCTTCTCTCGGTTGACCCGAAGTCCCAACAGGCTGAGGTGACTGAGCACCATGTCCCTGTGTTCGCACAACTGCTCCCGAGACTGGGCGAGAATAAGCCAGTCGTCGAGATAGTTGAGTAAGCGAACGCCGCGTTCTCTGAGCGGAACAATGGCTGCCTCTACGACTCTCGTGAAGACGCGAGGCGACAGGGACAGCCCGAAGGGCAAGACTTTGTACTGATATGCCCTCCCCTCGAACGCAAAGCGCAGGAACGGTCTGTGTCGAGGAAGGATAGAGACATGAAAGTACGCGTCCTTCAGGTCGATTGCTGCGAACCAATCTCGGGGACGGATGCACTGGAAAATGCGTTTCTGCGTTAACATTTTGAACGGGAGCTTGTGCAGGGCCCGATTCAAAATGCGCAGGTCCAAGATTGGTCTTAACCCACCCCCTTTCTTGGGTACAATGAAGTAGGGGCTGTAGAACCCCGACTTCATATCGGCTGGAGGAACCGGCTCGACCGCGCCCTTCGCCAGCAGGACATCGATCTCTGACCGCAAGACATGGGCATCCTGACTCCGCACTGAGGTGAAGAGGATGCCCCTGTACTTGGGCGGCCGGCGTGCAAACTGAATTGCATAGCCGAGTCTGATGGTACGGATGAGCCAGCGAGACGGTCTGGGGAGGCCAAGCCAGGCCCCCAGAGACCGCGCAAGCGGGATCATCGGCACCACAGACGTACCAGGGGTGAGGCAGTGGGTTGGAGCACTCAGACCCGACCTGGGAGGCCCGGAGGCGGCCCGGAGTGTTGTCTGAGTACTCCAGGTGGGGCAGAGTATGGGTGAGGAGGCCCGGGGGCGTCCTCGGTGCCCATACTGCTGCCCCCTGGCGAGGGGTGAGAGGGGAGGAAAGGAGTGGCAAGGCCCGGGGGCGTTGCACACTGCCAACCTGTCCCTCTCGGAGTTCAGGGAGGGAGGAAACTGCTCTTTTATTGAGAATGTGGGTACCGCTGGACCCCGGAGGGCCAGCGGCAGATGTAATAAACCAGCCGAGTTGACATTCTCCCCCCGGTCCTCCTCCGGGGGGAGGAGAGGTGCGGACACCATCTCCCCTGGAGCAGCTCCTCTTCTCCCTGGACTCCCCGCGTCAGGGCCGCTTGCCCTTGCGCTTGCCTGCCGACTTAGCAGGCCCTGACGCGGGTTGGACGGCCCCCTTACGACTGGCACCCGGGTCGTCGGGGCAGGATGTTCTTGATGGCCTCCGTCTGCTTCTGGGCCACCGAGAACTGCTGGGCGAAGTTCTCGATGGCGTCGCCGAAGAGGCCGGCCTGGCAGACAGGGGCGTTGAGGAACCGCACCTTGTCGGTCTCACGCATATCCGCCAGGTTCAGCCAGAGGTGGCGTTCCTGGACCACCAGAGTGGACATCGCCCGACCCAGGGTGCGTGCGGTGACTTTCGTCGCCCGGAGGGCGAGGTCCGTCGCGGTACGCAGTTCCTGCATAACCCCTGGGTCGGAACTACCCTCGTGCAGATCCTTGAGCGCTTTGGCCTGGTAGACCTGCAGGAGCGCCATGGCATGCAAAGATGACGCAGCTTCTCCACAAGCTGTGTAGGCCTTGCCCGATAAGTTGGACGAGAACCTACACGCCCGGGAGGGGAGACGTGGGTGCCCACGCCAGTCCGCAGCGGTCTTAGGACACAGTTGCATCGCAACCGACCGCTCGACTGGAGGGACCCCCACGTAACCCTTAGCTGCGCCACCATCGAGGGTAGTGAGGACGGAGGAGTCAGTCGATCGTGAACGAGCGTTGTAAGGCGCTGTCTACGACTTCGTGAGCTCCTGATGCACTTCCGGAAAGAAAGGAACTGGGGCGGGGCGCTGAGAACCAGCACGATCCGCCCCGAGAAACCAATCGTCCAGCCGCGAGGGTTCGGGACACGGTGGAGGGTTCCACTCGAGCCCGACACTCGCGGCGGCCCGGGAAAGCATAGCCGTGAGCTCCGGATCAGATGCGGGCAACGCTACCACACCCGAAGGGGGCAACGCAGCCGCATCTTCATCCCCGGAGTCCATTAGCTCGTCCCCCGATGCAGCTATCGATAACATATCCTCAGCAGGAGCCCCAAAAGAAACGGCCGGCCCCCCATGGGAAGGACCAGCGCGCTCTTCCGGAAGCTCTACCGGCGCAGCTGAGGGGGGAGGGGCCCGAGGAGTCTGTTGACCCGGCGGGGGTGCCCTCACAGTAACCCTCAGATCTCCCCCAAAGGCATCAGCCAAAGTAGCAGCCCTCTGCCTTGCAGCGGGAGGACCACTAGATCGGGGGATGCACAATGGGACTCCACCCCGTTTGAGGTATTGGAGACGAGACCGTAACACTGCGATGGTCATGTTTGCGCAGTGCGAACATGAGTCATCCACGAAAGCCGCCTCTGCGTGCCGAACGCCCAAACACGAGAGACAGCGATCGTGCCCGTCCACTGGAGATAGATACCGACGGCATCCAGAAACACACGGTTTGAATGACATCTTGAAAAAGACGCAGGGTCAAACCGTGTTGCTCTTTTAGTGATAGGAGAGAAGAGAAAACCGCTCCGAAACGTGCCGAGGCACACAGGGGAATAGCCGCGGCTTACAGTGGTTTTAAAAGGTGCAAGCCCACTGTAAGCACTCAGAGGAAACGCCCAGCGAACCGACAATTTCTCTCAGGAAGCGACCACCGCTGTACAGCACCGTCACACCGACACCGGAACAGGTAAGCAGATCTTCTCTCGTAGAATCTTGAACTCGTTCGTAGAACACTCTTCGTAGGAACATGAAAGCTCGGCTCCGAAGTTGAAAGCGGTATGCGGCACTTCCACTTCCGTATTTATACCCACGGACACGGGGCGGTGCGTGGAATGCGTGATCGCATGCCAATCTTCATTGGCTCGTTTTTAATACACTCGAAGTAGATTGGTCTCTGAGAACAGATCCCAATTCGTCGGTCAGTTCCGACGTACGTCGAACGTGACCGACTGAAAGGGAAAGAGGGTTTCATTTCCACACTGTTCATCAAGAAATAAACACTAAATATAAAATAATGATATATTTTTATTGAATAGATATTTAAACTGGTTTTGTATAGAAAGAGGGTAATGCTAACACATTTATGAAGAACACAGACAATTATACAGTGTCATTATCAGACAGGTTATAATGAAGCTGTATTTGGTGCATTTCATTGATGTGATGTTTTATGCCTCTCGTTCAAGTCAAGTCAACTTTATTTATATAGCGCTTTTAACAATGCAGATTGTTTCAAAGCAGCTTTACAGTGTTAAACAGGAAAATAATGCAGCATAATTTTATTAAGCTGTATAGCCATTTGATGTCATCAGTTCATTTCAATTTCCATACGGTGACAGTGTGGGCTTTAGATCAATAATTAGATCAGTAATTTAGTTTATATGGTTAATTTAGTTTATTAATTAGATTTATTTCGATGTTTAGTTGAAAAATATAGTGTCCCCAACTGAGCAAAAGCCAAAGGCAACAGTGGCAAGGAAACCAAAACCCCATTAGGTGACCTAATGGAGAAAAATAAACCTTGGGAGAATCCAGGCTCAGTCGGGGTGCCAGTTCTCCTCTGGCCAATTAACAAACAGCGTATTATTATTATTATTATTATTATTATTATTATTATTATTATTATTATTATTATTCTGGCCGCTTTACAGGTCAGTGGTCATAATAGATAGGAATATTCGAAGGACGGGAGGCAACATGCTGGAGACGGGTTTATTGAGGATGATGTTGATTAAATTATTATTAAAGTGCAATATTCGAATGATCGGAGGCAACACGCTGGAGACGGGTTTATTGTGGATGACATATCGATTTAAGTATTATTTAATTGTAATATTCGAACAATCAGAGTGTTATGGGAAAATTTAATCATAGCTATACATTAAACATTGCGCATGAAATGTTTATTGATTTGCATATATTCATACAGAACCAGCTTACTAGGTAAAAGGTCATATACAGAATATAGATTTGAGCAAGTGCTGCTTTTCTTGTCATGTGTGGAAATTTACAGGAGGAGTGACTTTGTTTGGGAAACTGATAAAAGCTGAGTGCTGTTATGTCTAGTTAGTGCACTCTGCAGACATTGAAGATGGCTGTGTGACTGTGACTCATTTCTTGCAAGAAATTAAATCTTTATAAAGACAATTGGGCAGGTTTTGTCTCTTATTCAGTAATGCGGTGATAGTTTGAAATTTTGCCACGACAAGAGTCATCATGCTGGAGACGGGTTTATTAAGATGCCGTGTCGATGAGGCAGTTGCAGGGGGAGGCTAATTGTCTCTGCAGACACTTCGGGGTCCTGTGTTGGTCTTCTCTGGGCGCAGGTCCACCATATGATCTGGATACGGCCTGGATCTGGCTGACTGCAGTAAACCTCGGGATAAAACAGAGAGACTATCATTAGACTACAATTGCTCAAGATGGCGCCGAGGATGGCTGCTACGTTGCGAGCTCCGCTGAAACATTGTAGTTTTTTGTTTGTTCTGTTTACAGTTTTTGTGTTTTTTGTCTTGGATGTTGTCTGCCTTACTACGTACGACAGACAGACACTTTTGGACATTGGTTCGGCAATCGCACACCGAAAACCGGACTTTAAATTCATCAACGACGACACGCTGTTTACAAACACGGCAGCGGAACCTTTTGTCTGGGCGGCCCGACCGCGCAAACGCAGCCGGAGACGGGGAAGCAGAGCCGGCGTGCTCATCAGAGTAAGACGCCGCGCAAACCGACCCCCGCTTCCCAGTATTTTACTGGCTAATGTTCAGTCTCTGGACAATAAACTCTGCGAGCTGAGAGCACGGATCTCTTTCCAACGAGAGACGAGGGACTGCTGCATTATCTGCCTCACAGAAACTTGGATGTCTGCTGAGATTCCAGATTCGGCCATCGAAACCACGGGGTTCTCCGTGCACCGAATGGACAGAGAAAAAGATCTCTCAGGGAAAAGCAAAGGCGGGGGTGTATGTTTTATGATCAACAGATCCTGGTGTGATCAGAGGAACGTACATTCTATCAAGTCTTTCTGTTCTCCTGATCTGGAACTTCTCATGGTTCTGTGCCGACCATTCTGGCTACCGAGGGAATTCACCGCGGTCATCATCACAGCTGTGTATATTCCCCCACAAGCCGACACAGACCGGGCACTAAAGGAACTGTATAGGACGAGCAGGAAACCGCGCATCCTGAGGCTGCGTTTATTGTGACCGGGGACTTTAACAAAGCCAGCTTCAAGCGCATTGCACCCAAATACCACCAACATGTTAGCTTCAACACACGAGGGAACCGCGTCTTAGATCACTGCTACTCCCCCTTCAAGGATGGTTACAAGTCCCTCCCACGCCCACCATTCGGCAAATCAGATCACGCTTCCATTCTTCTCTTGCCCGCTTATAGGCAGAGACTGAAACAGGAAGCACCCGCCCTCAGAACCATCCAGTGCTGGTCGGACCAATCGGACTCTATGCAACAGGACTGTTTTGATCACGCGGACTGGGAGATGTTCCGGTCGGCCTCTGATGACGACATCGAGGTCTACGCTGATAGCGTAACGTGTTTCATCAGGAAGTGCGTAGAAGACGTTGTTCTGACCAAAACAATTCGGCTGTACCCAAACCAGAAGCCGTGGCTAAATGGGGATGTTTGCGCGGCACTCAATGCGCGGACCTTCACTTTTAACTCCGGTAATGCGGAGGAGCATAAACAAGCAAGTTATGCCCTCCGGAAAACCATCAGAGCAGCAAAACGCCAGTACAGGGACAAGATTGAAGGACAGTTCAACACCACCGACTCTAGAAGCATGTGGCGGGGAATTAACACCATCACGGACTACAAATGGAACACAAACTCCACCGTGAACACCGCTGCCTCTCTCCCGGACGAGCTCAACACCTTTTATGCTCGCTTTGAGGGAACTAACACCGCCCTCGCGGAGAGAGAGCTCGCGACTGAAGATGCAGAGGTTAGTGCACTCTCCGTATCTTTAGCGGATGTAACCCGATCCTTCCAGCGGGTGAACGTCCGTAAAGCAGCGGGTCCAGACGGCATTCCCGGCCGCGTGATCAGAGCGTGCGCGCACCAACTGGCTGGAGTTTTCACGGACATTTTTAACCTGTCCCTCTCCCTGTCTGTGGTCCCCACATGCTTCAAAACATCCACCATTGTTCCTGTACCTAAGCAATCAAAAACCACCTGCTTAAACGACTGGCGTCCTGTTGCTCTGACCCCCATCATCAGTAAATGCTTTGAGAGACTAGTCAGAAACCACATCTGCTCTGTTCTCCCCCCCCTCACTGGACCCACTGCAGTTTGCATACCGCACAAACCCCTCCACTGATAATGCCATTTCATCAACAATACACACTGCTCTCTCCCACCTGGAAAAGAGGAACACATATGTGAGAATGCTGTTTGTGGACTACAGCTCAGCATTCAACACCATTGTGCCCTCCATACTTGACATGAAACTCCGGGCTCTAGGCTTAAACAGCTTGTTATGCAGCTGGATCCTGGACTTCCTGTCAAACAGACGCCAGGTGGTCAGAATGGGCAGTAACATCTCCTCATCACTGACTCTCAACACTGGAGCCCCTCAGGGCTGTGTTCTCAGCCCACTCCTGTACTCCTTGTACACACATGACTGTGTGGCAATCCACAGCTCCAACACCATTATCAAGTTTGCTGACGATACGACAGTGGTAGGTCTTATCACCGACAATGATGAAACGGCCTACAGAGAGGAGGTGCACACTCTGACACGGTGGTGTCAGGAGCACAACCTCTCCCTCAACGTCAGCAAGACCAAGGAGCTGGTGGTCGACTTCAGGAGGAATGAGAGAGAACACCGCCCCATCACCATCGATGGAGCACCGGTGGAGAGAGTCAGCAGCTTCAAGTTCCTCGGTGTCCACATCACAGAGGAACTCTCATGGTCCGTCCACTCCGAGGCCGTTGTGAAGAAGGCTCATCAGCGCCTTTTCTTCCTGCGACGGCTGAGGAGGTTTGGAATGAACCGCCACATCCTCACACGCTTCTACACCTGCACCATAGAGAGTCTGCTGACTGGCTGCATCACCACCTGGTACGGCAACAGTACCGCCCGCAACCGCAAGGCCCTGCAAAGGGTAGTGCGCACGGCCAGCTGCATCATCGGAGGTGAGCTTCCCTCCCTCCAGGACATTTACGCCAGGCGGTGTGTGAAGAGAGCTCAGAGGATCATCAGAGACTCTAGCCACCCGAACCATGGGCTGCTCTCACTGCTGCCATCAGGCAGGCGGTACCGCAGCATCAGAACACGCACCAGCGACTCCAGAACAGCTTCTTCCCACAAGCAATCAGACTACTTAACTCTTGATCCATCAGTATCTTAACACACACTGGACAGAATATCACTCAGCACAACCCACTGTAGATACACACACATTATATACACATTTATTTATCATACAGCATCTATTGCACTTGGATTTCAATTTGTGAACATATTGTATACTGTACATTGTATATTATTACTATAGCTTAATGTATACTGTTATTGTTTAATGTATGTTTAGTGTATATTGTTTAAAGTATATGTATATTGTAAGTATGTGTATATTGTTTAAAGCTGTGAGAACTACACTCACATTGTGTAAATTATTTATTGTTTATTGTAGTGTATACTGTGCTGTGAGTAATTGTGTGCGCATCAGATGTGTAATCTGTTGTTGCTTAAATGTTGTACATGTCATGTCATGACTGCGATGTTGCTCGGAACTGCACCTAAGAATTTCACCTACTGTTGCACTTGTGCATATGGTAGAGTGACAATAAAGTGATTTGATTTGATTTGATAGCGTAGATGCCATTCTTCTGATGATGTAACGAGTACATCAGGTGTTATGGGAAGTGTTCCCGGTTCCGGCTGACCTAGTTAATGCAGCCTAACAATCATTTAATTGAAAAAGTGTTTTATGTGTATGCCACAGAAAAGAGATGTGTTTTTAGTCTAGATTTAAACTGACAGAGTGTGTCTGCTTCCCTAACAATGCTAGGAAGACTGTTCCAGAGTTTAGGAGCTAAATAGGAAAAGGATCGACCGCCTGCAGTTGATTTGGATTTTCTCGGTATTATCAACTGGCCAGAATTTAGAGACCGCAGTAGACGTGATGGAGTATAATATGTTAAGAGCTCGCTCAAGTATTGGGGAGCTAAACCATTTAGTGCTTTGTAAGTAATAAGCAAGATTTTAAAATGTATGCAATGTTTAATAGGCAGCCAGTGCAGTGTTGACAGAACTGGGCTAATATGGTCATACTTCCTGGTTCTAGTAAGTACTCGAGCTGCTGATTTTTGGACCAGCTGGAGTTTATTTATTAAGCGAGCAGGGCAACCACCCAGTAGAGCATTACAATAATCTAGCCTTGAGGTCATGAACGCATGAACTAACTGTTCAGCATTTTACATTGAGAGCATGTGCCGTAATTTTTATATATTTTTAAGATGGTAGAATGCAGTTTTACAGATGCTAGAAACGTGGCTTTCAAATAAAAGATTGGTATCAAAGAGCACACCCAGGTTCCTCACTGGCAGCCATCAAGTGTTAGATAGTATTCTAGGTTACTACTTGTGGAGCTTTTTTGTCCAATAATTAAAAATTCAGTTTTTTCTGAATTGAGTTGCAGGAAATTACCGGTCATCCAATGTTTTATGTCAGCTATGCATTCCGTTAATCTTGTGAATTGGTAAGTTTCTTCAGGGTGTGAAGAAATATAGAGCTGAGTATCGTCAGCATAATGAAAACTAATGCCATGCCTCCTAATAATATCTCCCAGTGGTAGCATGTACAGGGTGAAGAGTAGCGGTCCTAGCACTGAGCCTTGTGGTACTCCATACTGAACTTGCGATCGGTGTGACATCTCTTCATTTACTGCTACAAACTGATAACGGTCGCATAGGTATGATTTAAACCATGCTAAAGCAATTCCACTAATACCTACATAATTTTCGAGTCTATTCAAAAGAATGTTGTGGTTGATGGTATCAAATGCAGCGCTAAGATCGAGTAACACTAATAGAGAGATACAGCCACGATCAGATGATAAGAGTAAATCATTTGTAACTCTGATGAGAGCAGTCTCAGTACTATGATACGGTCTAAATCCTGACTGGAAATCCTCACAGATACCATTTCTTTCTAAAAAGGAACATAATTGTGAAGACACTGCCTTTTCAAGTATTTTTGACAGAAAGGGTAGATTTGAGATTGGTCTATAATTGACTAATTCTGTAGGATCAAGTTGCGTTTTTTTAATAAGTGGTTTAATAATAGCCAACTTAAAAGTTTTCGGTACATATCCTAATGACAAAGATGAATTAATGATATTAAGAAGAGGATCTATGACCTCTGGTAGCATCTCTTTCAATAGCCTAGTCGGTACAGGGTCAAGCATACATGTTGTTGATTTTGATGATTTAACGAGTTTAGCCAATTCTTTTTCTCCTATAGCAGTGAATGATTGTAATTTTTCCTCAGTGACACTACAATGCTCTGTGTGATGTGATACTGTAGTAGACGGCTGCATGGTTAAAATTTTCTTCCTAATATTATCAATCTTACATGTGAAGAAGTTCATAAAGTCATTACTGCTGTGCTGTTTACAATCAGAAGTTGAAGCTTTATTTTTGGTTAATTTAGCCACTGTATCGATTAAATACCTTGGGTTGTGTTTGTTTTCTTCCAAGAGAGTTGAGAAATAAGCAGATCTAGCAGTTCTTACGGCCTTTCTGTATGTGATCATGTGCTCTTTCCACGAATTACGAAAGACCTCTAGTTTTGTTTTCTTCCAGCTGCGCTCCATTTTTCTGGCTGCTGTTTTCAATCAAATCAAATCAAATCACTTTATTGTCACTCAACCATATACACAAGTGCAACAGTAGGTGAAATTCTTAGGTGCAGTTCCGAGCAACATAGCAGTCATGACATGACATGTACAACATTTAAAGCAACAACAGATTACACATCTGATGCGCCCACAATTACTCACAGCACAGTACACTCTACAATAAACAATAAATAATTTACACAATGTGAGTGTAGTTCTCACAGCTTTAAACAATATACACATACTTACAATATACATATACTTTAAACAATATATACTAAACATACATTAAACAATATACATTAAGCTATAATAATAATATACAATGTACAGTATACAGTATTATTCACAATAGAAATCCAATGTACAATAGATGCTATATGATAGATAAATGTGTATATAATGTGTGTGTATCTACAGTGGGTTGTGCTGAGTGATATTCTGTCCAGTGTGTGTTATGATCCTGATGGATCAAGAGTTAAGGAGTCTAATTGCTTGTGGGAAGAAGCTGTTCTGGAGTCGGCTGGTGCGTGTTCTGATGCTGCGGTACCGCCTGCCTGATGGCAGCAGTGAGAGCAGCCCATGGCTCGGGTGGCTAGAGTCTCTGATGATCCTCTGAGCTCTCTTCACACACCGCCTGGCATAAATGTCCTGGAGGGAGGGAAGCTCACCTCCGATGATGCAGCTGGCCGTGCGCACTACCCTTTGTAGGGCTTTGCGGCTGCGGGCGGTACTGTTGCCGTACCAGGTGGTGATGCAGCCAGTCAGCAAGGGCCCGGGTGTGCTCATTGTACCACGGCGTTGGACTATTTTCTTTAATCTTCTTTAAGCGCAGAGGAGCAACTGTGTCTAAAGTACTGGAAAAGAGAGAGTCAATAGTTTCTGTTGCAACATCGAGTTCTTCTATGCTATCTGGGATGCTGAGGAGATGATACTGATGAGTAAGATTATTTAAAAAGAAATCTTTAGTAGCGGCAGTGATTGTCCTGCCATTTTTGAAGCGAGGGGGCGGCTTTGCAACCTTAGCTAAATTAAGTATACAAGATAGTAAGTAATGATCTGAGATGTCATCGCTCTGCTGCAGAATTTCAACGGTATCAACATTTATTCCATGTGACAAGGTCTAAAGTATGATTATGGCGATGAGTGGGTCCTGACACGTGTTGCCTAACTCCAACAGAGTTTAGTGTATCTTTAAATGCTAATCCCAATACGTCTTTTTCGTTGTCTACATGGATATTAAAATCACCAACAATTAGTACTTAATCTACGGCCAGTACTAATTCTGATAGAAAGTCAGCAAATTCTTTGATAAAGTCTGTATTATGCCCTGGTGGCCTGTATACAATAGCTAACACCAATGTTGAACGGGTTTTGTCATGTACACTACATAGCGTTACATAAAGCACCAAAACATTGAAGGAATTATATTTGAAACTAGACTTCTGAGTAATACTGAAGATGTTATTATAAATTACAGCAACCCCTCCCCCTTTACCTTTCAGACGCGGCTCATGTTTATAACAATAATCTTGGGGGGGGTGGACTCATTTAAGGTAATGTAGTCGTCAGGTTTTAGCCAGGTTTCTGTCAAACAGAGCACATCTAGATTATTATCTTTAATAATATCATTAACAATAAGCGCTTTTGGGGAAAGGGATCTA
The DNA here is from genome assembly GCA_023566225.1 of Romanogobio albipinnatus. Classification (NCBI taxonomy): domain Eukaryota; kingdom Metazoa; phylum Chordata; class Actinopteri; order Cypriniformes; family Gobionidae; genus Romanogobio; species Romanogobio albipinnatus. The sequence continues at coordinate 29,196,392 of CM042240.1, read as the reverse complement.
ATATTCAGCAACCCAAGCTTTATCAATTGTTCATCTGTATTATATCTTTTGTTTATTTGTTGGACATCAATTAAATTTTTACTGTTGAATGGTTTTAATGTTTTTTTTTGTATTTACTAATTCGGGGAACAGACACAGTCTCTATATGATAATATCTAGGTGAAAGAGTCTCTATGTGCTGGGATTTATCTGACTCCGGTGATGTGAGACAGCTAGCAGACGGTCGGTTTAGCCAGTTTGTCTGCTTCCTGACCTGGGCCCTAGTGAGTCAAGGTTTAGCTCTAAGACTATGTGCCAAATTACTAGAGAGAAGAGCGGCACCACCCCAGGCACCACTTCAACAGGTCAGGCCTGCCCCAAAAACTTTTCCAATTGTCTATGAACCCTATGTTATTTTGCAGACACCACTTAGACAACCAGCCATTGAGTGATGACAGCCTGCTAACTATCTCATCACTCCTTCTAACGGGGAGCGGTCCAGAACAATAAACAGCCTCTGACATCGACTAGCGAGTTCACACACCTCTTTGATGTTAATTTTGGTGATCTCTGACTGGTGAAGTCGAACATCATTAGTGCCGACGTGAATAATAATCTTAGAGAATTTAAGATTAGCTTTAGCCAGCACTTTTAAATTTGCTTTGATGTCAGGCGACATCATTTTGTGTTCACATGTAACACAAAATACAACACAATGATGGTCACAATACAGAGGATTTTTTAGCCTAAATCTCATAAATGGGTGTACATTTTCTTTTTATTGGCAGTTTATCATGAATTAAGACATGCATGCACCTATATGAAAATATTTTTCTATAGTATCGTGTTTTTAACTTGCACAATTTTTCTGTAATTGCCCAGATGATATTTGTGATTTGTGAGAAAAGTAATTAATGAAAAAAAAATGTTTTTGAACTTGAGTTGTTAAAGCTCCGGTGGGTTAAATACAGACAAATGTTTGTTGCATTTAGATTTTTGTACAGTACTGTAGTTGCATTTGTCACTGTGACTTTCTTGCACAATAATATACAGCAGTGTCTTCATTCTTCATATTATTCATCTGCAGATACATCTGTTTCTTGCTGTTGTCTCTGGAGATGGTGAACCAGCCCTGAACAGACTGAGAGTAGTATATAGAACTACTACCAGATGAGATGTATGCCAGCCACTCCAGACCTCCTCCTGCAGCCTGTCTGATCCAAGCTAAGGGCTGGTCACTACTAAATCCAGAGGCTGTACAGGTAAGTCTGTGAGATCCTCCAGGTTTAATGACCGCTGACTCAGACTCAGTCAGTGTCTGACACCAACAGACTGAAAAATGAACAGTTCAACATTAACATTTACAACAGTACACATGAATCAGTCTGATTGTGATCAAGAGCCTTTCTTACATTCTGTGAGAGCAAACATGAAGATAAAACCCAGTTTAGACACAATATCCATTGCCATGTTATGAAAAAATAGAACGTCATAAACAAGTTTTGTGTCTGTAGATGAAAAGTGGAGGCTTTTAAAAGGGACAAGTAGGTTTGCATAGACTGCCCTCTAAAGGTACATTTACATACTGTGCCCTTATTAATTAACCTCTGTAACCATGTCTGCCTTTTATGCTTTTGTACATCCATGCAAATGATTATGTACAATTATCTGCTGTTTCCTACATTATCAATTGCTTATGTCATGTTGATCAAAATGTATTATAATGGGTCTCTGTTGAATAGTCTCACCCCCCACAACATTTAGGCTTTAGTTCATAGCATAAGTCTTTTCATGCAAAATGGTTGAACAAGTTGTCATATGTCAAGCATATTTCTATACGTGTCCATTAGACGTTCACATTTCTACTTTAGTTTTTTTCTTTGTGCTATGCAGTGCTGTCTTTTCCTTTCTGTATCGCAATGACATAGATAGACAGCCGCATAGACAGACAGACGCACAGACAGACAAACAGACAGATAGATAGACAGACGCATAGACAGACAGACAGACAGACAGACAGACAAACAGACTGATAGATAGACAGACGCATAGACAGACAGACGCACAGACAGACAGACAAACAGACTGATAGATAGACAGACGCATAGACAGACAGACGCACAGACAGACAGACAAACAGACTGATAGATAGACAGACGCATAGACAGACAGACGCACAGACAGACAGACAAACAGACAGATAGATAGACAGACGCATAGACAGACAGACGCACAGACAGACAGACAAACAGACAGAAGAATAGATAGGCAAATAGACAGACAGACAGAAGTAAAGACAGACAGATAGATAGGCAGACAAATAGATAGGCAGACAGATAGACAGTGTAGCGTCTGGACTGAATCACGATGAGTCGATTCGGCTCTAAGCTTCAGAAAGCTTTAGCTTTTTGAATTTTGCATATAAATGAATTTCCTGGCACCAAGGAGTCTGAGTCCTCTGTTGTCACTTTAGTGGCTTGGCAGAGGCTAAGCAGAAAAACCCTTTTCGACCCTGTGGGTACTTCAAAGAGATCGTAATCTCTCTCCATGTCTCTAACCATGCCATTCCTTGATCTTCCTTTCTTCCTCTTTCTTTCTGTACTTTTCGTTATTCTGTATATATGTATTCTTGGTTTACAGATAGATAGATAGACAGACAGACAGACAGACAGACAGACAGACAGACAGACAGACAGACAGACAGACAGATCTATAGACAGACAGACATACAGACAGATAGATAGACATAACTATAGATAGACAGACAGACAGACATACAGACAGACAGACAGAACTATAGATAGACAGACAGATAGACAGAACTATAGATAGACAGACAGACAGACAGAACTATAGACAGACAGACAGAACTATAGATAGACAGTCTGACAGACAGAACTATATACAGACAGACAGACAGACAGAACTATAGACAGACAGACAGACAGACAGACAGACAGACAGACAGACAGACAGACAGAACTATAGATCGACAGACTGACAGACAGAACTGTATACAGACAGACAGAACTATAGATAGACAGACTGACAGACAGAACTATATACAGACAGACAGATAGACAGAACTATAGATAGACAGACAGACAGACAGACAGACAGAACTATAGATAGACAGACAGACAGACACAGAACTATAGATAGATAGACAGACAGACAGACAGACAGAACTATAGATAGATAGACAGACAGACAGACAGAACTATAGATAGATAGACAGACATAGATAGACAGACAGACAGACAGACATAACTATAGACAGACAGACAGAACTATAGATAGACAGACAGACAGACAGACAGAACTATAGCAGAACTATAGACAGACAGACAGAACTATAGATATACAGACAGACAGACAGAACTATAGATAGACAGACAGACAGACAGACAGACAGACAGACAGACAGACAGACAGACAGACAGACAGACAGACAGACAGAACTATAGATATACAGACAGACAGACATAACTATAGATAGACAGACAGAACTATAGACAGACAGACATAACTATAGATATACAGACAGACAGACAGAACTATAGATAGACAGACAGACAGACAGAACTATAGACAGACAGACATAACTATAGACAGACAGAACTATAGATAGACAGACAGACAGAACTATAGCAGAACTATAGACAGACAGACAGAACTATAGATAGACAGACAGACAACTATAGACAGACAGACAGACAGACAGAACTATAGCAGAACTATAGACAGACAGACAGAACTATAGATAGATAGACAGACAGACAGACAGATCTATAGATAGACAGACAGACAGACAGACAGACAGACAGAACTATAGATAGACAGACAGACAGACAGACAGAACTACAGACAGACAGACAGACAGAACTATAGATAGACAGACAGACATACAGACAGACAGAACTATAGACAGACAGACAGACAGACAGACAGACAGACAGAACTATAGACAGACAGACAGACAGACAGAACTATAGACAGACAGACAGACAGACAGACAGAACTATAGACAGACAGACAGGACTATAGACAGACAGAGAGAACTATAGACAGACATACAGACAGACAGGGACGGATTGACAATCTGTGCGTTCTGGAAAAGTCCAGAACGGCCGTCCAACCAAGGGCCGTCATCCGGCCGTCGGCAAAAAAAAAAAAAGTCTAATAACGCAATAAGAACAGCCAACAGCAGGGGCACTAATACGATCACTTATATGCTGCTATGTGCAAAAAAAAAAAAAAAAACTGAGAAAGAAGAGTCGAAGAGTTGGCCTACTAGCCAGTTTGTGATTGGTCCCCGGATTTCCGAAATCAAATAGCTGACAAAATGGCTAGCAGAAAACGTAAGGAGAAAGGTGGATGGGAAAAAGTTAAAGAAAAGAGGGCCAAGTCTCTCGAGACTGATGCAGCAAATTGTAAAAAGCTTACAGAGCTTTTTGGTTGCAGTGCAACTGCCAGCAGCACTACATCGCTTAGCCAGACTTAGACTGTAGAGGACCAGCTAGTGGAAGCTGAGCCTGAGCTTCCACAGCCTGGTCATGATGCGGGGGGACAGACAGAGTTAACTTCACACCAGCAAGAGGTCCTGGTAAGTGCCAGTAGTAGCAGGACACATTATAATAGGCTGCCTTTATCCCTATCTTAGCGAATTGCATAGTCAGTTAGTTATCTACATGGGTGTGCATGGGGTGGAACTGTACATGTGTACTCGTTTTAACCGAATAGGCACGGGCGTCACGGCTCGGTGCATGGATTTACACAGAAAATGCACGATATAAAAATAAATAAAACGTGAAAATTAATTTAATGTGGAACTACTGTTAGAGAAAGACGTGATGTGTGTGTGTGAGAGAGAGAGGCCCGGACGTGATGCCGCGATCGAACAGTGGAAACATAAAAACAATACATACTCCGTCATTTTGTTCATACAGGACATCATTCAAACTGAAAAGTGTTTGCTTATATTTGTGTACACTCGCAATAAAACAAAACATTGTGCTTTTGTCAAACTGTTACCTATAACTGTCATCTAACTAAAATCTCTCTCTCTCTCTCTCTCTCTCTCTCTCTCTCTCTCTCTCACACACACACACACACACACACACACACACACACACACACACACACACACACACACACACACACACACACACACACACACACACATATAGATTAAAAGCAAATAATATGTATCCAACCCCATTTAAAAACAGTCTGTGGGTGTAATCTTTTGAACATTCATCATCGTATTGCATTGGTTTTAATTTCTTTCATTCACTTTGTTGTATATGAGAGGTTGTAGTGAGCTCACATTTTCTGGTGGAATGAAGACTAAGGTATTGAATTAAATGGGAAAACATCAGGCATGCATTGCTACCACTCTAAACGTGCTAACATACAAGGAAGGGGGCTAAATAATTGACTACATTTTTGTTTAACCAAAAAATCCTAGCTTGCACTTTCTGTCTGTCTTCCATCAGAGTGCAGTTTTTCCTTGTCTTTCATATTTATGTTTATTATTGTGGAATTTGCAAAGACCTGGTGGTTGTTTGTGAAAGCTTCACAGACAAAATGAATAGGGCCTAGCCATAGGTTTTGAGATGTCACTTGTTGTGAATACCTTGTCTGATAGTCTGACAGTATTGTGGCATAGTACATCCTTGCTAGTTTCTGTTGCGCACGGCTAGGGGCGAATGGCCGGATGATGGGCCTATTTGGGAGAAAGTCCAGGGCTGTTTTTTAGCCCCAGTCCGTCCCTGCAGACAGACAGACAGACAGACAGACAGACAGACAGACAGAACTATAGACAGACAGACAGACAGACAGAACTATAGATAGATAGACAAACAGAACTATAGATATACAGACAGACAGACAGAACTATAGATATACAGACAGACAGACAGAACTATAGATAGACATACAGACAGGCAGACAGACAGAACTATAGATAGACAGACTGACAGACAGAACTATATACAGACAGACAGACAGAACTATGGACAGACAGACAGACAGACAGACAGACAGACAGAACTATAGATAGATAGACAGACAGAACTATAGATATACAGACAGACAGACAGAACTATAGATAGACAGACAGACAGACAGAACGACAGACAGACAGAACTATAGATAGACAGACAGAACTATAGATAGACAGACAGACAGACAGACAGAACTATAGATAGACAGACAGACAGACAGACAGAACTATAGATAGATAGACAGACATAACTATAGATAGATAGACAGACATACAGACAGACAGAACTATAGACAGACATACATAACTATAGATAGACAGAACTATAGACAGACAGACAGAACTATAGATAGACAGACAGACAGACAGACAGACAGAACTATAGATCGACAGACAGACAGACAGACAGACAGACATAACTATAGACAGACAGACATAACTATATATGGATAGACAGACAGACAGACAGACAGAACTATAGATAGACAGACAGACAGAACTATAGATAGATAGACAGACAGACAGAACGATAGATAGACATACAGACAGACAGAACGATAGACAGACAGACAGACATAACTATAGATAGATAGACAGACAGACAGACAGACAGAACTATAGATAGATAGACAGACAGACAGACATAACTATAGATCGACAGACAGACAGACAGAACTATAGACAGACAGACATAACTATATATGGATAGACAGACAGACAGACAGACAGAACTATAGATAGACAGACAGACAGAGCTATAGATAGATAGACAGACAGACAGAACGATAGATAGACATACAGACAGACAGAACGATAGACAGACAGACAGACATAACTATAGATAGATAGACAGACAGACAGACAGACAGACAGAACGATAGACAAACAGACAGACATAACTATAGATAGATAGACAGACAGACAGACAGACAGACAGACAGAACTATAGATAGATAGACAGACAGACAGAACTATAGATAGACAGAACTATAGACAGACAGAACTATAGATAGACAGACAGACAGACAGAACTATATATATAGATATACAGACAGACAGACAGAACTATAGACAGACAGACAGAACTATAGATAGACAGACAGACAGACAGACAGACAGACAGAATTATAGACAGACAGACAGACAGAACTATAGATAGACAGACAGACAGACAGACAGACAGAACTATAGATAGATAGACAGACAGACAGAACTATAGATAGATAGATATATACATAGATAGATAGACAGACAGACAGACAGACAGACAGACAGAACTATAGATAGACAGACAGACAGACAGACATAACTATAGATAGATAGACAGACAGACAGACAGACAGAACTATAGATAGACAGACAGACAGACAGAACTATAGATACAGACAGACAGAACTATAGATAGACAGACAGACAGAGAGACAGAACTATAGATAGACATACAGACAGACAGAACTATAGATAGACAGACAGACAGACAGACAGACAGAACTATAGATAGACAGACAGACAGACAGACAGAAAGAGCTATAGACAGACAGACAGACAGACAGACAGAACTATAGATAGACAGACAGACAGAACTATAGATAGACAGACAGACAGACAGACAGAACTATAGATAGACAGACAGACAGACAGAACTATAGATAGACATACAGACAGACAGAACTATAGATAGACAGACAGACAGACAGAACTATAGACAGACAGACAGAACTATAGATAGACAGTCTGACAGACAGAACTATATACAAACAGACAGACAGACAGAACTATAGACAGACAGACAGACAGACAGAACTATAGATCGACAGACTGACAGACAGAACTGTATACAGACAGACAGAACTATAGATAGACAGACTGACAGACAGAACTATATACAGACAGACAGATAGACAGAACTATAGATAGACAGACAGACAGACAGACAGACAGAACTATAGATAGACAGACAGACAGACACAGAACTATAGATAGATAGACAGACAGACAGACAGACAGAACTATAGATAGATAGACAGACAGACAGACAGACAGACAGAACTATAGATAGATAGACAGACATAGATAGACAGACAGACAGACATAACTATAGACAGACAGACAGAACTATAGATAGACAGACAGACAGACAGACAGACAGACAGACAGAACTATAGCAGAACTATAGACAGACAGACAGAACTATAGATATACAGACAGACAGACAGAACTATAGATAGACAGACAGACAGACAGACAGACAGACAGACAGAAAGAGCTATAGACAGACAGACAGACAGACAGACAGACAGACAGACAGACAGACAGAACTATAGATAGACAGACAGACAGACAGAACTATATATAGACAGACAGACAGACAGGACTATAGATAGACAGATAGACGAGCTCACCAAGGTCAAGTAAATCCAAAACTTGACTTGGGTTCAGTCTGAAAGACAGACTAACACAGAATGACAGAAGAATAAGAATAACACAGAATGACATATAGTCTATGTATGACACAGACTCCCAGTTGCCCCATAGACTTGTTTTTCTGCAGCCTGACAACAGAATAAACCATGTATTAATATGATTTCAATATGTATATATAACCCTTTAATGTTGATGTGTGCAAAAAAGTCATGAGCTATTCTAAAATTAACTTAGTAAACTTGCCTGTCATTTGTTTCTGAGCTTTCACGTCATCAATGTGTTAAAATGGCAGTACAAAGACATAAATGTGTGTGGTCACATGACCAAACTACCCAACAACGTTAGACCTGCCCAGAACTCATGTAGACATCTTAAACTTGCATTATAAATGAACATTTGCTTAATAGTTGCTTTTTAATACCACACTAAAATATGTGAGGAAAAGTTGTGGTCACAATTGTGACCGATGGGATTAACTATTAATAGATATTTGTATCTAATGTATGTACATTCAAAACACTTCAGACAGCCTTATGTCACTTCAGAAGCTCTTCCACTTTTTCAGCTTGTGTTTTTGAACAGCTGCCTGTATTAGTGTTTCCACAGTGTCTCTTGCACAGTAATACACCGCAGTGTCTTCAGTCTTCAGCTGATTCATGTGCAGATAGAAATTAGAGCTGTCCTTAGAGGCTGTGAACCTGCCCTGCACTGACTGAGCTGAGCTCTTATAAGAATCTGAATGATAATAAATAATCCATTCGAGTCCTTTTCCAGGTGCCTGACGGATCCAGTGCATGTTAGTGCTACTAACAGTAAACCCACTGCAGGCACAGGTCAGTTTGTGGGAACCACCTGGAGCCACAACTACTGACTGTTCAGACTGTGTGAGCACAACCTGAGAGTCAATACCTGTGGATAAACCAAAAAAAATCAGGATTATGTATTTAGTTACACTAAGAAAAGAGTTTATTTTATCCAGGGAATATACTTACCAGACACTGCGGCCAGCAACAGCAAGAGATACAAAGTGAACATGATTTACATCAAGGCAGAACTAGTGAGTCCTCACCTCAACAGTGTAGTTGTTTAAATATGAAACGGACATCGGCTAATTTGCATTAAAACCCTGAATTAGCAAAAACTAGATCTTGAGGCCACTGAGGTTCATTTCATGCACATTTGATCTTGATATGGATATATTATTGTCCTTCTGTTACATGAATAAATGTGATTATTTTAAAAAGCAGGCGCATGCAACCTCATCTGAGTTCCATTAAAAACAGATATAACGTTGTGTTATGTTCATGTAAAAGTGAATAAAGGACTGTAGTGAAGTTGTAACGTTTTAGCATGCTATTTGAATGATCAGCCCTTTTCCACCATTGGGCTGTTGTTCTCACGTCTCGTTGCGCAAATAGTGGATCAGACACCTCTGAGATCAAAGGCGATATTGTGTGATTCACACTCATGCTCTTGTTTATACATTGGATATAATTTTAATTCTGTTGCTTTTATATGAAAGAAAAAATATAAATGAACAAGACACCAAAGTACTGACTCAGTGTCTGACAACAACAGACTGTAAAATTAGCAGTTCAACATTAACATTTACAACAGTACACATAAATACGTCTGATTGTCAACCGGTTTTCAAGAGCCTTTCTTACATTCTGTGAGAGCAAACATGAAGATAAAACCCAGTTTAGACACAATATCCTTTGCCATGTTATGAAAAGAGGAAAGTCATAAACAAGCTTTGTGTCTGTAGATGAATAGAGTGGGGGCTTTTAAAAGGGACAAGAAGTAGGTTTGCATAGACTGCCCTCTAAACGTACATTTACATTGACACACTGTGCCCTTATAAACCTCTGTAACCATGTCTGCCTTTCAATGTATTTTTATTCGTATTTACTAGTTAAAAGACATGGTAGCTAATTATGATTTTTTTTTACCCAAATCGTTATAGCTTTTCCTAAAACTTCTTTGCTGCTATTGAAATATAATAGCTATATATACTGAAAACCTGTTCAAAGGATCCACATTTAAAGATATTCAATAGTGTGAATGTAACATTTAACTTTCCAGTTATATATTAAAAAATATATAATAAAATGTTAAAAATCCCAGCGTCAGTCTATAGTAAACACACGCTAGAAGAGACAAACTACTCTAACCTGCGGTGGCTTAAGGGAACCGAAGACACACAGTAACAAACCCCAAGCGGTAGCAAACACACCATTCTCTTTTTTTCTTTCCAGAAGGACGTCCTACCGCTTAGAATTCCGCTAACATTTCAGTGGAAATGAGCGGCGGCCTCAACACAACTCTCAGCATGAGAGGAAGCCTAAGTTGCATACATCTGAACACCATGAGCGGTGGCCTGCTCCGCGAGTCCACAAAGGGGAAAGCCATCACACACTCATCTCCACAGCCCAGAGCCTGGCGCTGTAATAAGCCACCTACAGGGGACACTTCAGTTAACTTCCTCCTCCTTATGGTTGATGTAAAAACCCATACTCTATACAGGGAACGAAGGTCTGTAAGAAATACATCTTTTTGTGTTATCATACAAAAATGACCACTCTCACCTGCGGCACGTAGAGCGAAGACTCACCATGCAGTTCTCACCGCGATGTTCTACTGCCCTTGCATGCCTGAAAGCGGCGTTCTCACTAACCAAGCCAAAGTGGGCCGTCAGAACATAGTTCCACTCATCATAGGCCCACCTCAGGCCTGATGTAAGAAGCGCCTGAGAATTAAAAAGAGATTAAAACGAAAAAAGGAGAGGGCTAAGATGTAAACGCCCTCAAGGGAAGTGACTCATCACCAACTCGAGCGCGTTGGTCCTGGATCACCTACCTCAGATCCTTTTTCCTAAGGGACTCCCGTCTCCTCTGTGTCCTACTCCTCCACGGAGGAGGCCCACGAGAAGAGACGCTATCCCTCTGGTCCTGCCTACAGCCTTGAATGCAGCTGAGTGCGCCTTCGCCTCCCTGAACTTTCCAACCACCGCCTCCACGGAGGTGCCAAAAAGTTCAGTAGGTGAAACCAGCGAATCAAGGAGAAAGCCCTTCTCTTTCTCTCCGATGTCGACCAGGTGCCTCTCCGTAGCCACCATTGCCACCATCTATCGACTGATCGTGGCAGCAGTCTACTTGGTGGCCCGGAGAGCCAGATCTGTGGTGTGGCGCAGCTCAGCAACCACCTCAGGGGACAGCCCCGCCCCCTGGTCGAGATCCCCCAGCAGATCTGCCTGGTACGCCTGCAGCACCGTCATCGTGTGCAGGATCGCACCAGCCTGACCCAAAGAAGACTGAAGACGAAAAAGATGTGTATGTGTTGGCAAGGCACCCTTATATACTTCCGGGTCGCACGTTGATGACGTCATGGGCTGTCGTCGGTCAATGGGTTTGTCGTGATTCGATAGTAGCTTCAGACACGTCACACTGAGGCATTCCCCATAGCGTCTTTCCGACGCAGCGCGAGTTCCCTTTCGAAAGGGAACAGCCATGCTTGTTGTGATTCCACATGTATCTACCTTGTAGGCTATATTTGCAGCTCATCAGGATGAGCTGGAATTAAAGGTGCACTTGGTGGTGCATGCCAAGTTTTATTTTTTAATTATTTTAAATAAGCTGCATATTGACAGCATGAAGTTTCATGGTAGAAGGCAAGGCAAGTTTATTTATATAGCACATTTCATACACAATGGTAATTCGAGGTGCTTTACATGAAAAGGAAACAAATATATAAGAATAAAAATTGAATGCATAAAAAATAACAATAAAAGCAGAGAATATACCTGGATATCTGGGTGGAAGAATCAAATAGTTTCAGTCTAGAATATTCAGAATATTTGTCAAGTAGCTGTGCATTTAAACAGTCCCCTTGCAGACAAATCTTCCTGGAACCACCAGGGCTAACAGCACAAAGACTTACTTCCCAACTCTTCCAGCTCTTCCAACCAGAAAGCAAGATTTAAAATGCATTAAAACAGACAGGAATAAAACAAGGATGCATAAAAGATTTATATAAAATGCATTAAAACATTTCAAATTAAAATAAAAACAAGAAAAAGTTAAATAATAAAAGAATAAAAAGATGATGCAATCAGTTTGGACATAGTACAGTGCTCATTCAGTAAATGCACAGCTGAACAGATGTGTAATGAGTCTGGATTTGAACGTGACTATCGTAACTAGCACATCTAATCTCTTCTGGAAGCTGGTCCCAGCTGCGGCTGGCATAACAGCTAAAAGCAGACTCTCCTTGCTTTGAGTGAACCCTTGGTATTTCTAAGTGACTTGATCCTGATGATCTTAGTGGTCTGTTTATATTCTATGAGCAATGTATTGAGGTCCTGAGAGATTTTATATACATGTAACAGTACTTTAAATTCAATTCTAAATGCAACTGGAAGCCAGTGCAAGGTTAGAAAGGTTATTAGAAAAAAAAATCCATTATTAATATAAGAGAATGTAGATTAGACTGAACAGATACGTCATACTGAGACACACTATGGGAAATATCAGTCAGTACTAGTCAGTATAGATTTACTGAGTTGAGCAAGTGTTAAGTATGATATGAAATAAGGACTAATGTTAATATTAATAGGTTTTTGTTTTTAATGTATGTACATTCAAAACACTTCAGAACGCCTGAAGAGACTTCAGAGGCTCTTCCACTTTTTCAGCTTGTGTTTTTGAACAGCTGCCTGTATTAGTGTTTCCACAGTGTGTCTTGCACAGTAATACACCGCAGTGTCTTCAGTCTTCAGCTGATTCATGTGCAGATAGAAATTAGAGCTGTCCTTAGAGGCTGTGAACCTGCCCTGCACTGACTGAGCTGAGCCTTTGTCAGAGTCTACATAATAGTGCAAGATCCATTCCAGTCCTTTTCCAGGTGCCTGACGGATCCAGTGCATTCTATAGCCACTAAGAGTGAATCCACTGCAGGCACAGGTCAGTTTGTGGGAACCACCTGGGGCCACAACTACTGACTGTTCAGACTGTGTGAGAACCTGAGAGTCAATACCTACAGAGAAAAAAAAATATACAGTATATATGCTTTACACAGAATCACAATACTGATAAAATGGAAACAGGTTTTACATTTTAACTCCTTAAAACTGGCTAAATAAATACAACCTTCTGAATTTTAAAGTATAAAAACACTCACTGTGGGCAGTTGCCAACAGCAGAAAGATCTTTAGGGAGAACATTGTTTCTTCTCTTCAGATTGAATACTCATTTGCTAGTTGTTTAAATAGGAAATATGGCAGTTGAGTTTGCATTGATAAATTTACTCATGTATGTGGACTAAAGGAGTAGACTGAAGGTGTGTTTAAACAAAACTAGTTCACCACAATCACCAGCTATTAATTTAATGAGAAAGGTTGCCCCCTTCTGGTGTCTGAATGATTTTAATCTTTAACTTTATTACTTGCCATTTAACAGATGATTTTAATGTAAAGACACTTAGAGATAACGGATTTACAAAGGCTAAAACATCGCCTGACATATTCCGTGTTCAAAACATTTGTTTGTTGATTTATTTATTTGTCAACAAATAAACATTTGTATTGAAAATGTCTTAATTGAAGTGACAGGTTCTTGTGCATGTCTGTGGCAGTTTGTGGCACAGTGCATCGCGAGCACAATAATACACCGCTGTGTCTTCACTGTTGAAGTTTTTTCCTGTTAAAATAACTGCGTTGCTGGAGGATTCAGATGAGAAACTGATCTTATTTTTCAGTGAATCTGTGACACGATTGCTACTGGAACTATAGAAATATCCAATCCACTCCATCGGTTTCCCACTTGAATGTCGTATCCAGTTTGTGTAGCCACCGCCTGAGGCTGAATATCCTGTGATCTTACAGGCGATGGTGAACGTTTCCCCTGGTTTTACTACCATGACAGGAGGCTGATTCAGCTCAATACAGAAGAGACCTACAATCATTAAAGCATTTTTAGTCATACAAATTGAACTAGATTGTCACTGTTTATTCGTTTTTTTTGTTGAGCTGAGGATACTCACAAGGTGCAGTTGCCAAAACCAGCAGTATTGAAATGCAGTACATGATTCTGGTTGTATTTCCACTGTGGCTCTGTAAAACACTAAGAGACTTTATGATGTCTGTGTGCTACCGTTTACATGAGAGAAGGGTGGAGATTTGCATTCACGTAAAAATCTATATAATAATACAAACTGACCCTTCATCTCCATTCCTCATCCCTCCCCTTCTGAGTCACAGTGGATATAAAAAGTCTACAAACCTGTTAAAACAGCTGCTTCTTTAAAATGATATATCATGACGTTGTGAAAAAAGATTCAGTTACAGTGTATGTATATATATATATATATATATATATATATATATATATATATATATTTTTTTTATATTATGCAGATTAAATCAATTTCTAAAACACAAGATTCAGCAAGCATTAAGACATAAAGGTAGGGTAGGCAATTTTTTCATAGAGTAAACACTTGTTGTTATTCTGGAAGCACACATCCTGAAAGCAATCAATAAAGTGGTCGATATATTAAAACATATCTTCTGTGGAAGTCACAGGACCAGAAAATGTTTGTCTAATCCGCCAGAGTGTGTATATTTCTATACATCCTAAACACACCCTGCTCACCAGACATCACACATCATCAGCAAGTTCCATGAGGCCATTCAGAGTTGTGGACAGGGAGTCAACGAGCACCACAAACAAACAGTAGCCGCTTTTTACAGTTCCTCTTAAACAACAACAACCTTATACCGCGTTCACACTATGTCATAACCATAATTTCACGAGTTCACACTTACATATAATTTATGGAGAGTACACTCTAAAAACTGCTGGGTTAAAATCAACCCAAATTGGGTTGTTTTGGCAACCCAGCGCTAGGTCAAAAGGGACGTACCCAGCGCTGGGTTGTTTTAACCCAGCATGTTGGGTTAAATGATTGACCCAGCATGCTGGATTGTTTTTTTAACCTAAATTTTGGTGTAAAATTACTACATTGCTGGATTAAAATGAACCCAAAATGGGTTTGTAATTAAAGCCAGAAATCTTGGAAATTATAAAATCACTTTTACACACAAAAAAATTACGGTTAAAAATGTATTAAAAACGAGAACAAGGGCAAACATGGTCAAAAGTAACAAAGTGGATGTGAGAAGAACTGCAAATTAACACAGTTTATAGTTCAATTAAATGTTATTTTAACAGTTCAATGAACATTGATGAATGTAACTTGCATTTAAGAACAAAATAGACTTTTTAACATAAGTTAACATGACTAAAGTTTTTTTTACAAAATAACATTAATGATGAACAGAAACCACAACATTAGCGCTGATTTTACAACATTTACATAAGTTATTGAATTTTCTATCTAAGACAAAAGTATACATGTGAAAGAATGTGAGCGAGTGTACGAATGCCAGAGCGTGAATTCCTCAGTGTTGTTTAGTGATTACAGATTAAATGCTAACAGTTTGTCAAGTCCGTGAACACATACGGAATATGCATCACCGCCAATTTTCATGACCTGATGTTCAGTCATGAAGAAGCTCCATCAGCACAGAAAAGGCATGCAACATCCTTTAACTTATCCAGGACAATCTCCTCCTTTAAAAGCACTGGAATGATCTCCATTGGGGAAAGTCATTCTCCTTTTTGACCAGCATTCATCTCTGTCACCACCTGTTCATCAGTGGGTTAAAAAGAGGAAAAAGAACATTCCTAAGGAACACAAAACAAATTCCTAAAACATTTGTTAGTTAAAACTGAATAATTTTCAGACAGGTGCATCCACATCAGATTTATTTGCATCACGCACTGACTGGCTGTTGTCATGTTTATTTAAACTGTGTGATAGGCTGTTAGATTCATTCATATAGAGTAATGTCTAGAGCTTATATCGTTAGACATATTTTACCATTTTCTCGATATGTTTATTGCCCAGCCCTACCTAAAAACCATGTTTTAATTTAGGGTGCAGTGGCTCCATACACAGGGTGTAGTGTGGAGTCCTGTGTGATGTTTATCTGTCATTATGAAGCTCAACAGGCCAGAAAATTCTTTAAATAAAAATACAAATATCTTTTGGAAAACGATACTCGGTTACTTAACGTAACCTCGGTTCTCTCTAGAAGAGGGAACGAGTATTGCGTAAGTTCCTTACGCTACGGGAAAGTATTCTTTCTTCGAGATTTCTGAAAAACCCAAAATTATCCTTAATTTTGTAACATTGTCAACGCAGTGCGGCAGCCTGGCAGACCATAGCAGGCTATTCCAGCGTGCTATTGGCTGCTCTGCTGGCAACTGCAGCAGCCTATCGGTGAGCCCGCGTGACGTGGCAACCAATGAGGGCGCTTCGTGCCCACCTGGCTTCATTTGCCTACAGGTGGGGCGTGGCCACGTGTATATAAGCAGGGCTCACGGGCTGCATATTTGGTTTTCGTAGTTCTGAAGCGTAAAAGCCCGCGGGGCGCACGGCAAGGAACACAATACTCGTTCCCTCTTCTAGAGAGAACCGAGGTTACGTTAAGTAACCGAGTATCGTTCTCTTACGAGAGGTTCTCTCGTATTGCGTAAGTTCCTTACGCTACGGGAACATATTGTCAACGCCGTGCGCGCCTCGCGTACAGCATATGTATCCCAGGGAACCGGGGAAATAACACTGCTCGGGCAGGGTGGCCGGTAAGGAAAACGGGCCACCACATCTACAGACACTTCATTCGAACTGACGGGTGGTTACAACGGGTGGTTACAACACCCTGTCCCATGAATGAGGGAACGGCACCTGCCGGTCTCCTTCAAATTCACCACACCTTGTCTCATGAATGAGGGAACGACAACGCCGGTCGCCTTCAAATTCACAATATTTTGTTATATGAGTGAGGTAACGGCACCGCCGGTCACCTTCAAACTCACAACAGCTCGTCTCGTAAATGAGGAAACGGCACCGCCGGTCTCCTTCAAATTCACATGAGCCTAGTACCGAACTTACTACCAGTATGTGAGCTATGTCCGCGCAGAATCACTGGGCTGGACCAACAGCCCTATTGAACTGGTAACACTTTCGCCTGTAAGGCAGGAACTTCCAGATTGTAAAATCTCACGAACGTAGACGGGAGGCCCAGCCTGCCGCCATACAGATATCGTGGATGGAAATCCCTCTGGCCCAAGCCCACGAAGAGGCCATGCCTCTGGTGGAGTGTGCTCTGACACCTAGCGGGCACTGCAGGTGTTTGGAAGCGTATGCAGTTGCAATCGCGTCCACTATCCACCTGGAAAGGGTCTGTTTCGAGGAGGCGAGACCTTTAGTGCGCCCACCAAACGAAACAAATAGCTGCTCAGAACGCCTGAAGGCGGCGGAGCGTGTGACATAAACCCTCAATGCCCTGACAGGGCAGAGGATATTGCCACCGTCCCCCTCGTCGGATGCTGGCAGAGCCGAGAGGGAGATAATCTGCGCCCTGAAGGGAGTGCCAATCGCTTTGGGGACATAACCATGCCTCGGTCTGAGAATGACCTTAGAGTCATTAGGACCGAACTCCATACACGTCGGGCTCACTGAGAGCGCGTGTAGATCCCCCACGCGTTTCACTGAAGCCAGAGCTATCAGGAACGCGGTTTTTAGCGAAAGGAACCTTGGTTCCACAGTCTCGAGCGGTTCAAAAGGATGGGCCTTCAGGGCCTCTAGGACCAAGGCCAGATCCCATATAGGAACCGATGGGGGCCGCGGGGGATTCATCCGTCTGGCTCCTCTGAGGAAACGGATGATGAGCTCGTTCCTTCCTAGCGTGCTACCTAGCGTCGTCTGAGCGAACGCTGCTATAGCCGCCACATACACTTTGAGCGTGGAAGGGGACCTGCCCAGTTCCAAAAGCTCTTGGAGGAAGGAGAGCACCCGCTGGACCCCACATTGCTGTGGGTCCAATCCCTTGGAAACACACCACTCAGTGAACACCGACCACTTAGAACTATATAACCGCCTCGTCGAGGGGGCTCTAGAGTGTGAAATCGTGTTCATAACCCCTTCGGGCAGGTCAACGGGTATCCGTTGGTCACCCATACATGCAGAGACCAACGCTCTGGATGGGGATGCCAAACTGACCCTCCTGCTTGAGAGAGGAGGTCTGCTCTCAGCGGAACTGGCCAGGGGGGTGAGTGCGACAGCTTCACCAGCTCTGGGTACCAAATCTGGTTCTCCCAGCGCGGCGCTATAAGGAGCACCAGGCGGCGCGTCTCCCTGATTTTCGCTATGACCTGGGGCAATAGGGAAATCGGCGGGAAAGCATACAGCGGGAGGCTGGGCCAAGGTTGGGACAGCGCATCCTCGCTTTTGGACAGAAACCTCGGGCAGCGGGCGTTCTCTTTTGTTGCAAAGAGGTCGAGCTCCGCACTGCCGAATAGGCGCCTTACCAGCTGGACTGTCTGAGGGTGCAGGGACCATTCTCCTGGGAGAATGAGGCCCCTGGACAGCTTGTCCGGGCCCACATTGAGGTGGCCCGGTACGTGCGCAGCTCTCAGCGAGCGCAGCGAGCTGTGTGCCCACACGAGCAGGCGTTCTGTCAGATTGCCCAGACACCTGGACCTGACACCGCCCTGCCGGTTCACATAGGGCACCACTGTGGTATTGTCCGACCGGACCAACACGTGGTGTCCTCGTATAAGCGGGAGAAACTGCTTGAGCGCGTTCTCTACCGCTATCATCTCCAAACAGTTTATGTGTAGGAGCTTTTCCCCGCTCGACCAGAGGCCCGAGGCCGATCTGCCCTCGAAAACGACGCCCCAACCCGTGGTGGAGGCGTCCGTCGAGATGACCTTGCGGTGTGAGATGGCTCCCATCGTCACTCCCCGCTGGTACCAGTCGGCTACTAACCAGGGCTCTAGGGCTGAAACGCAGCCCTGAGTCACTCTGATCCTGAAGCCTCCGGACGCCCAGGCTCTGTGAGGCACTCGGGCGTTTAACCAGCATTGCGGCGGGCGCATGCGCATTAAGCCCAGCTGGAGCACAGCTGCAGCTGAGGCCATACGTCCCAGCATCCTCTGAAAGGGCTTGAGAGGTGCGATTTTGCCCGGCCGGAAGTACGCATCCATGCGCCGAACTTGGCGCGCGCGTTGGGGTGACAGGCGGGCTGACATTGCCACAGTGTCCAGATTCAAACCCAGAAATGAGGTTGATTGCGTGGGCACTAATGAGCTCTTGGTCCAATTGACCGTGAGCCCCAGGCTGTCCAGATGGCTGAGCAGCATTGCCCTGTGGGCGAGGAGCTCGGCCTCTGACTGCGCCAGGATGAGCCAATCGTCCAGATAGTTCAACACTCGCATCCCTCGACTTCTCAGGGGAGCGAGGGCCGCGTCCATGCACTTCGTAAATGTACGGGGTGCTAGTGACAGGCCGAACGGAAGGACGGTGTATTGATAAGCCTGGCCGTCGAAGGCGAATCGTAAGAATGGCCTGTGACGCGGCGTTATCTTGATTTGAAAATATGCGTCTTTCAAATCTAGGGAGATTAGCCAGTCTCTCGGGCGAATATGCGCGAGGATCTGCTTGGTCGTGAGCATCTTGAACGATCTTCTCATAAGAGCTTTGTTCAGACGCCTCAGATCCAGAATCGGTCTGAGCGACCCAACCCTTTTTGGCACGAGAAAATACCGGCTGTAAAAGCCTGACTCGCTCATAGAATGGGGAACCGGTTCTATAGCCCCTTCGCACAGCAGTGTGGCTATCTCCGCTCGAAGTAGATGTGCTACTTCCTCGCTCACTCTCGTCTCCGTACGCGCACAGAAGCGCGGAGGGCGGCGAGCGAACTGCAGAGTGTAGCCGTGCTTCACTGTTTTCAGCACCCATTCTGATACACCTGGAATGGCTTCCCACGCTCTCGCGTGTGCCACACGGGATAGAACGGCCTCCGGGCTCGAAACGCCGTGCTTCGCGGGTTCGACGGCCTGTATAGGAGGGGCGGGCGCAGTGCGCGCGCTCTCTGTGCTGTGGGCCAGCCGATCGCTCGCGATGGCTGGCCGCCCTACACACTGTATCTCTGCCGCTTCGAGCAGGGAGTGGCTTGTGTGTGGCCTTACACTCGTCGTTCCGGCCACCTTGGGCGGAGAACAAATGGTGTGTGGCGCGGCGCATGGCGCCGGGGGCAGAATGTTCGCGAAAATGTGTGAGCGCGTTTGAGCGGGCACAACTCTTACGCGTGGAACATGACCGGTTAAGAGTGGCTGTGTGACAGCGCGTGTGGTGATTAGGCGTGGGCGCAAATAAGCGGACACGTGACCTAACTCTAGCACTCGAGCGGCCGGTGGCCGCTTTATGTGAGTGAGAGACACGGGATTTGTGGTGCTTGGGTGCAGGGGTGAACACAAAAGTGGGCACGTTTACTGCATTTGAAAACATATACGGCGTGAGCCGTGCAACCAGAAAAAAAGGCAACTTCGTGATTTCTCTGGTTCGTCATAAAAACGGCGGTTGTAGACAGGCGAGAGGGCAGTTTTGCCGGCTCGTTTGCTGCGTGAGAGCCATCTGCAGCAGCCACAGGAGTGGGGGCTGACAGGAAGAAGAGTTTTGACGGTGGTCCGACCACGGCGGGACTTAACCGTCGCTTCCCCCCTCTGCTAGGAGGACTTTGGAGGGGCTACAGTTGGAAACAGGCGAGAGGGCGAGTTCGCCGGCTCGTAGGCTGCGTGGAAAACATCTGCAGTAGCCACAGGAGTGGGGACTGACAGGAAAAACAGAGTTTTAACGGTGGTCCGGCCGCAGCGGGACTTAACCGTCTTTTCTCTCCTTATGTATAGACGTCCAAAAATACTCGAGCACCACGTGGTGCGAGTTAGCTTTCTGTATGTAAGAAAAGCTGGCGGCGAGCCCGGGGAAGCGGACAGTAAAACATTTTTATCTGCCGCGAGAGCTGGGCTCGAACTCGGGTCTCCGGCGTTTCAGCCGCTGATTTTGCCACTGTGCTACCGGGAGGGACACAATAGCTTTCAGTTAGCGCGAGCATACAGCAGTACGTCCTCGTGCTTGTTGGCAGTCGTGCGTGCATAAAAGACAGGCTCGTTACTGCAATAGTAATATTTCCAGCCGCCTGAACTGGAGAGGGGGCTGAGAAATGCTAGAGAATGGCGGTTCGTCCGGCCACAGCGGGACGAAAACACCCTCTGTTAATTTCCCGGTGAGTGCGGCGCGCGCACGTGCGCGCGCGCTGAACGTGCTCGTGACCGAGCGCACTCACATTCCTTGTGAACGGCGCAATCTGCGCGGTCCAAGAGGGGGGAGTGCGGGTTCGTTGGAGAGCATATGTTAGCGTCATGTCTTATGACGGCGTATGTTTGCTGGCGTGCGTGTCTTAACAGGCTCGTGTACAGCAATATGAACAATTCCAGTCGCCTGAACTCATGAGGGGACTGAAAAATGTGCGCGAGGGTGGAACAGCTCTCTTGTAACGTAAAGAGAGCTGCAGGACCGTGCATTTCTGCCATCCCTTGTATATAAGCGGCGCATCAGCGCGGCATGAACAGAGGGGGGAGGAGGCTCGCTCCGAGACCGTTCATTTCTACCATCCCTTGCAAGCGGCGCGGTGGCGCGGCTTGAACAGAGGGGGAGGAGGCTCGCTCCGAGACCGTTCATTCCTACCATCCCTTGTAAGCGGCGCGGTGGCGCGGCTTGAATAGAGGGGGAGAAGGCTCGCTCCGAGACCGTTCATTCCTACCATCCCTTGTAAGCGGCGCGGCTTGAACAGAGGGGGAGGAGGCTCGCTCCGAGACCGTTCATTTCAACCATCTCTTGTAAGCGGCGCGGTGGCGCGGCTTGAACAGAGGGGGGGAACAGCGGAGTGATGTCGTCATAAAACTGCTCGAGTCGAGCCCGCAGGGTCGACATAGAGAGTTCCTCACACTCGGGGCATTCGCCCGCGAGGAGTGCGGCGGCGGCGTGGTCACGGCCCAGACAGAGAGCGCAGACACATAGCGGTCTCTGGTGCTGAGCTGCACGTGGCACGAGCCGCAGGTGGAACGAGGCGTTTTGATAAAAACGCTCGTGCTCTTTTATGAAACGTGTGACGCAACGGCGAGAACACGTGCAATGAAAGGATATAATGCTGCCGGATAGCAGAGCAGGCACGGATGGCTAAAGGTGGCGCGATGCTGCCGGCTTCTCCAGGCGCTGTCCTCTGCTTGCTCGTCTGCACGATCACGGCGGCGGGTTCCAGATCCAGCGATGCGAAGGGCTTCGCTGAAGAAAAGAAAATCGAATATGCAGCCCGTGAGCCCTGCTTATATACACGTGGCCACGCCCCACCTGTAGGCAAATGAAGCCAGGTGGGCGCGAAGCGCCCTCATTGGTTGCCACGTCACGCGGGCTCACCGATAGGCTGCTGCAGTTGCCAGCAGAGCAGCCAATAGCACGCTGGAATAGCCTGCTATGGTCTGCCAGGCTGCCGCACTGCGTTGACAATGTTACAAAATTAAGGATAATTTTGGGTTTTTCAGAAATCTCGAAGAAAGAATACTTTCCCGTAGCGTAAGGAACTTACGCAATACGAGAGAACCTCTCGTAAGAGAACTACTACTTTGTTGACGTATTAAAACAGACATGAAATACACATACCTCACATATTTTGATGAACTTGGAGGGCTGCTCTTTTAAGGGTTAGTTCACCAAAAAATTAAAATTGTCATAATTTACTCACCCACATGTCATTGTAAAACTATAAGACTTTTGTTAATCTTTGGAACACAAATTAAGATATTTTTAAGATTCTCAATTTTTGTCCATCCATTGTAAGTCTGAACAGATCGTTTTATATGACATTTAGGATTTCATTCATATATAAATATTGGTATGGATTACTTCTACAATCACTTTGTATGTTTGAAGCTTGAAAATGTTGATTATCTAGACTGTAAATGGATCAACAAAAAATTATGAGAATATTAAAAATATCTTAATTTGTGTTCCGAACATAGACAAGTCTTTGGGTTTGGAAAGACATGAGGGTGAGTAAATGACCATTTGTATTTGTGTGAAGTATCCCTTTAAGAAAGGAAGACCAAGAAGGTCTTCTCCAAAATTGGTTTGAGTTCTGCAATGAATAACATGGACATTAATGATTTAAATAAAATGTGAACAACTTTCCCTCTCTTTTGAAGAAGCGAGAAGATCATGGGCGCACGCGCCCGCCTCCAGTCTCCAGTGACGGTTACTCCTAGCACAGGCAAAATGAACACACGAAGCTCATCAAATCTGAAAGATTACATACAAAACATTAATTTGAACAATTATCGCTTTAACAGCATCAACATAATTCACCCTTTATTACATATGGCCGTTTTATTTCCTTAAGTGAAAGTATTATTTACATTCGGGTTGATCGCGAAAATAAATAATGAATTAAAATGTGAATCTGTTGATAACCCTCTATTAACAGACTTCAAAAAAACGTATAATACATAAGAAACCCACTAAGTTATATTAAAAGTGTCTCTTCAGTTCAATAAGAGAGGCCGTTGAGACTTGAGGCGATTGAGGCAAAAACCGCAAATACTTCCATTTAAAGCTCTTTTCCGACTTTTTTCGCCTTCAAATAAATCTCAAAATACTCTTATACAAAAACAATTGATAATGACTTAATATTTTTGTCTTTCACTCGTTTCCATCAGAAGACGCTGAGAAAATGGCGGCTTCTCGCACTGTTATGGTCCGTGTTGTTACGTGACGTGCATGCTCTCTTTAGCTTCCGCGTTAACCTGCACCGCTGGGTTGCAGGTTAAGAACAATTTTCAACCCAAATTGGGTTAAATCAACTCAGCATTCTTACCCAGAAGTCTCAACCCAGCGTTTGGGTTGAAAAAACAACCCAGCATTTTTTAGAGTGTAATTTAAATGCGTAAACCCATGAATAAAAGTGTGGAGGTATGCTGGAAAACTGTCAATGAACGGAGGTAAGACTGCTGCGTGTATATATACCTATTATTGTTGATTAGCTGAGTGCTCTCCACTTGTGTCAATTATCTGAACGTGCTTCTCCCGAACCTTGTTAATAAACACACACTTCACACTTACATTAAATTTATGGAGAGTAATTTAAATGCGTATTTGGCGTGCTGTCCGGGGGGAGGGCTTCGAGCTCGGAATTTGGCCCGAACCCAGAGTACCCCCCAAAAGCTAAAGAGCATAGGACAGCCGCCTGACTAAATACCCCCCAAGGAGTGCCGAGCTTGGCGGGCTGGCTTCTGAGAAAGGGCCTGGTTGCTTGACCAGGAGGCCCCTGAGAGTAGCTCCTTGTGAGGAGTGAAGTTTGTCTGAAAGAAAAACGGGGAGAGAGAACATGGGATAAATAACAATAAAAACAACTCTTTCCACTTTCATATTGCGTGGAAACTTTCCACTTTCCTATCGTGTGGAAACTTTCCACTTTCTTACCGTGTGGAAACTTTCCACTTTCTTGCCGTGTGGAAACTTTCCACTTTCTTACAGTGTGGAAACTTCCCACTTTCTTACTGTGTGGAAACTTTCCAGTCGTTCGTACTGCGTGGAAACTTTCCACTTTCTTATTGCGTGGAAACCTTCTTACCGTGTGGACACTTTCCACTTTCTTACTGTGTGGAAATTTTTCATTTTCTTACTGTGTGGAAACTTTCCACTTTCTTGCTGTGTGGAAACTTTCCACTTTCTTACTGCGTGGAAACTTTCCACTTTCTTACTGCGTGGAAACTTTCCACTTTCCTATCGTGTGGAAACTTTCCACTTTCTTGCCGTGTGGAAACTTTACACTTTCTTACCGTGTGGAAACTTTACACTTTCTTACTGTGTGGAAACTTTCCACTCGTTCGTACTACGTGGAAACTTTACACTTTCTTACTGCGTGAAAACTTTCTTACCGTGTGGACACTTTCCACTTTCTTACTGTGTGGAAATTTTTCATTTTCTTACTGTGTGGAAACTTTCCACTTTCTTGCTGTGTGGAAACTTTCCACTTTCTTACTGCGTGGAAACTTTCCACACTCTTTCGCTCTGTGTGGAAACTTCCCGCTGAATTGCTGTATGGCGATTTGCACTTCTTCGCTGCGTGGAGATTTGCAATTCTCGTGGAGCGCTGAAAAACAGGAAGGAAAAACATGAGTGTTTGATCGAGAGATTTCTCACTGTGTCTGCTGGGAGACCAAATACTCGCTGGACGGAGAAGAAAAAAGAAGCTCCCATGGATGGCCGGAAGGGTTTTAATTGATGAGGGTTTGGTGGGCTTTTTTGATATGGAAACGGTTGGGAAGTAGCTTTGGATGTAGCTTTGGAAAGCATATGAGGACCATCTCCAGAGGGCTTGGATCTGCTGTTGGGAGAGGCCTTTTTGAGCTGCTGAGGTTGCAGCCCCGATGCGGAAGGAGTGGCTTGAGAAGTTCTTTGTGTTACCAGCCTCAGACCTAGGGGATATCTGGGCTGGCAGCAAAGGTCACACAGACAGTGAAGCACTGTGTACCTGTGAAAACACTGTGAATAAATAAAGAGACAGACAAAATGAGTGTCGTTCCTTTGGTGCGTCAGTTTACTTCTGAGATCATAAAACTTTAGTAACTGTAAACACTTCTTTAGTTACATACAAAAATAACTTAATCTGCACATTAACTTATGGTGTACACATAAGATATATGAATACATACACACCTGTATTCCATAGCCTGTTTCACATAAAGGCAATATATAATTTACATATTATGTGGAAAGAAGAGTGTGTACAAAATAAATCAATAAAGATTCACATAAATGTCACTCTCATTACTAGAAAGATTTCCACACAGAAAAGGCTAGGACAAACATGGCGTTGAGTGTTCGGGCGGTGTTGAGGGGCTGGTACCCTGTGCGGAGGGTATGAATACATTTGGTGAGGATGTCTAGCGTTATAGGTTGTCTGGTGTCAGGACGGGTGGGCTGGGATCTTTGGATCCCTTTGATCAGGTGGGAGGTCTGAGAATTATTTATCTCGGGAGAGGGAGCGCCGTACATTAGTTTGTGGAAAAACTGAATGCGGCTGAGGTAACCTTTGATGGACCCGACTTGGAGGCCCTTGATGGTATTAAGATGAGAAATGAACGAGGTGATTGAAAGGAGAGAAAAATCGGGGAACGGTATATTGTAAGAAAAGTGGAAGGCCCTAAATTTTTTTCAAGTGGTCACGTAGGATTGGAGGGTCCTGGGAGAAACTGCTTGGAGGATGGTGTTGAGCGATGCTTCGAGGAGGGGTTTTAACGGGTGGTTTATGGGAATATAAGTTCCGAATAAGGAGGTACTGGAGTTGGGAATTGGTCCACCTCTGGTGCCAACGTCCTGAATTTCTGAAACAGAAAACGAGACAGAGAATCAGCTATTTGATTTTCTGATCCGGGAACGTGTTTAGTGATCATGATAAATTGATCGCAAGCTGAAATCCAAGTGAGACGTCTTAGAAGTGGCATCATGGCCGGTGCGTGGGAACGTCCTTTATTTATGCAATGTACTGTTGCGTCATTGTCGCAGTGCACTAGAATGCTGCTAGTGGCCCATTCTTTCCCCCACAGGAAAGCCGCTACTACTAGCGGGTATAGCTCAAATAGTGCTGAGAACTGAGTTATGACCTGGAGCTGAGGTGGCCATGGGGATGCAAACCAACGACCTTGGTAAAATCCCCCGAAACCGATCGAGGGGGCTGCGTCTGTGGATATCGGTGGGGGACGAAACGAGATCGCTATAGAAAAAGGATAGGCCGTTCCTTTGGTTCATGAATGTTAACCATTTCATCGCGACATGCTTGGGTTATAGAAATTAGATCCTCTAGCGAGTGGACGGAGGATGCAAGCGAGAGGAGATGCGATATGAAGGGACAGCCTTGTGGAATGATGCATATCGCGAAGTTTAGATGGCCGAGTAGGGATAGAAGTTCACGTTTTGAACAATAGGGTTTTTCGGAGAGTATAGGAGAGTAGATGAGACGAGAATTATTCGGTCAATTTTCTCTTTGGGCAGGGATGCCTGGAATTTGATTGAATCTAAGTTAATTCCGAGGAACTCGATGGAAGTAGCAGGCCCCATAGTTTTCTCCTGTGCTATGGGAATTCTGAGTTCAGAAAAAACGTTCTGGACTGTAAGGAGATGTGCGGCTGGGATGGCATCGGGGGGTGAGATTATTAAAAAATCGTCTAGCAGGTGAATGAGGTGGGGACTGGTGTAGTTGTTTGACAAAATCCAGCAAACGGCTTCTGATAGCATTTCGAATATTTTTGGACTGCTTTTGCATCCGAAAGTCAAGCGTACTGCAAAATAATATTTCCCGAGCCAGCGAACCCCGAATAAGTGCCACACATCTGGATGGATAGGCATTACTTTGAAAGCTGAAGTGATGTCTATTTTTGCAAGCCAAGCACCCCTACCTATTTTAATCATGTCGATTGCCTGATCTATGTCGTGGTATTTGAGTGAAAATTCATTGAGAGAGATCAAGCTGTTTATACTTGGGAACGGGGAATTGTGCGGGGCTGACAGGTCAATTATTAGACTTTTTAACCCGAGAATTTCCTTGTAGCCACTCCAATGGGGCTGATACGAAACGAGTTAAACAGCGTATTATTGAACAGGCCATGAAGCCTGACTCCACTTCTTTTTTAATGAGACTGTCTACAACTTCAGGTTCGATGAGGGCAGATTGTAGGTTATTACAGATAGTGTTTAGGGAGAGCAGCATTTTACACCAGGTTTAAAGCCGTTTTTGAGGCCTGAGAGCAGATAGTTAGTAAATTCAGCATCCGGGTGGTGAGCTAGTTCGAAGTCCATGCGTGAAATATTTACGGGAGTCGATAAGTAATTCTTAGATTTTTTATTTACAGATTTATACACAGGGCATACAAAGCGGGCGTGGGCGCCACAGAAATGACAGATGTGCATGTACCGACATCGCTGTCTGGCACATTTGCCAGAATTGAAGTGATTGCAGGCCTGTCTGCCTTCTTCAAAGGAAGAGGCAGTTGCGCTGGTGGCTGCTGCGTGTGGCACATAGCTGGTGGATCTGATGGAGTTTGTCTCCGGGCAGGGTATAGAGTAGGGGTAAACCTGTGGGCACGATGCCGTAGCGTGTGACACTGACCTGCAGACTGCGCAGGAGACGTTTTTGCAGCCTAAAAACACCCTGCTGTGGAGATCCGGGTCGAGTGCACCCCAGTATGTGCACTGGTTCCACTGCGCGACTTGCACAATGCTTTTGGCTGAAAAAAGTTTATGGTATGTATAAAAATAGCTTCCTCCATAGGACAACGCAAGCTCGGCTATGATTGCCAGGTAGTCATTTAGCTTGCGCCGCCTGTGGGGAAAAAACTGAACAGATTGTTTCCGTGAAACGCAAAAAAGAAATTACAAACTCGGGAAATGAAAGAACGCGGGATGAATGTGTGTTCGTATTTTTAAGGGTAATGGAGAAGTGGAGCATGGAGAGAAGAGAAGAAAGATCTGTGTCCGCACCTGCGAGGATCTGTGCTCGGATGTTTTGGGACACTGGTGGCGGTTCCATGGCGTTGGATGGCACGGCATCGGTATTGCTGAGAAGAGAGAGTGTTGGGATTTAGTTTGCAAGAGGGAGGTGGGAGGGTTATAAACCAGGCCTGCGGATGTGGGCCCGGCTGCATACGGCGCTGTGGCCGCAGAAGCTGCAATGAAAAGCTGAGCCGCGTCGGGAGGTTGGCGTAGCCCTGCTCCAGCGGGATCTGGAGCGCGGTCCAGGCTTGCTGAAGGCCTGTTGCAGCGACTCGCAGGGCGAAGCAAGCCGGATCCTGTGCGGGAAGACGATGGGTGTGTTTTAGCTCTGCGGGCTCTGCTCTGCCTCTGGGCCGTTTTGGAGCACCAAGTCTGGCCTGGGGTTGGTGGTAACAATCTACGGTGGAAAGATCAATTGTTTTTGGACATTCAGTAACACTGCACAGTGACGAGACATTTTTTAGATGTCTGAACTAATTTCTAGTTTAGAATGAGTATTAGTTTTTTTTATATATTGTTGTTGTTGTTTCCACTCCTTTCCGGGTTAGTATAATATTTATATTAGTGTGTCAGTTGTGGACATTCAAGAACTGGTTGTGATCTGTATTTGCCTTGTAGGCTGGATTTGCAGCTCATCAGGATGTATTTAAAAGATTCTGGAGTTACAGGTGCACTTGGTGCATCATGGTGCAATTTAGGTTTGTTAAGTTTAAGTTTATTTTAAAAATCATCTTAATCTAAAAAAAAAAAAAAAAAAAGCTCAATCTTGACAATACCCATTGGTTGCAACCCGTCCAAGGCATCAAAATCTGAAGCATGGTCAAGTGCTTTCTGCGCACAATAAAGACGCTGAAGGTACCCTTAGGCGTCACTATATCGATGCGCAGGGTTCTCCATTCATTTCAATGAGAAACCTTTGGAGTCATACATAGACATGTTGGGCATGCAAACGTTATCGTCATGATGATCATATATTGGGTTATGATTTTGTGAATTTAATCAGCCAGCATATTTTTATTTACTTTTATTTTATTTACACTATTTAGACATGTTTTAACATGTAACTCAACCCCATCCCATCCCTAAACCTACCCATTTGTGTATTATATGATATAAAACACAGGATATAACAGGCAGATACGACTGCAGGCACAATTTATTCAAACAGTACAAATATTCCAAGTGTTCCGAGGCCAAACAATTGATTTGTCTGAAGGAAATCCCCAAAAGCGATCAGCGTCTCCATCCACAGAAGATCATGAACACATTACATTTCAAATATTGCCGCCCTTTACATCAGATTTCATAGTGAAATTGCATTGGCTCTCGTATGTCTTGTGACCAATTGCGTCATTACATCAGCTTTGATTGTAAAATGTAATTTGCTCTCGTGTGTCTTGTGAGCGATTGCGTCATGCTCATAGACTGTAAAAAAAATATGGACGTAGTGTCTGTGATGTCACCCATAGGATTCTGATGAGCAGTTTTGAAGCGCAAAGAATGGATGAGATGGCCATTGCCATCTTCACAGTGCGTCATCGCGTGTCACTCCCGGATAACAGAAAATGGGCAAAGAGGTGGTACGTGCGAGGAGCTGAAGTGACACGATGACTAACAGACAGCAGATACATGGCTATTCACCTGTCACTCAAAGTGGCCACGCCCTTAATTATGCAGAACTTTAAAGCTTTATGCAATGTAAACGAATGAGTTATAAAAACAATTCACCCCCTCACAGTTGTCAAAATTAGCCGTATAGACCAAAACCACAATTTGTACCAGGCTGTAAACATGTTTTAATCTGCTGTAAATTTGGCCATTTTAACATGGGGCTCAATGAGATTATGCTCCCTTCTGGAGCATGTCCCTAGCGGCCAGTCGATGAATTGCAGTTTAAGGCACTTCCGTATTGGCTTCAAGAGAAACTGCGGGTGGTTGCCGCTTGGTCTTGCTAAAGAGTCGTGTATTATTTGAATGAAATATGAATACCGGTAGGCTTGTTTGAGATGAGCAAGATCTGCGCAGAACATTAGACCAAATTTTACTAGACAATGTTACTTCTCATTAATATTCATAATTAATTACTATTTTGTATCTGTATTATTATTTTTATTATCATTCATAATCATTTATAATCATTGTATGCTTCATTACATGTATGTGAGAGAGCATGGGAGAGTTAGTTTTGGACTATGGGGTTCCATGTGTGCACGCAGTGAAACAGCATGTGACTTTAATGCATATGTGTACATTCAGTTAATGGGAACCAGATGTTGTGGTGGTGCATAAAAGCATAAGCTTTTGTTCGGAGGGCAGAGAGAGAACTGGAGGACAACAGTGAAGCTATGTTATAACATCCCTCCAGAACTGTCTTTCTCTCCTATAGCTGACAATAATAACAACAATTATTTAAAATAAAGAAATCTCTTGATAAAGCAACTGGTGTCTGGTCCCGTGAATTAAACTACGGGGGAAAGAGGCAAATTCCAAGTCTACAGAACCGATCACCGGTGATCACCGCGAGATGCATGCCAGTTAGAAATGTGTCCGAACGTGGTCCGACTTGCTCTGATGTCATGCTGACGTGTCAAAAAACTCTCGCGATGGCAAGGTGGACGTGTCGGATTATGCAGTCGGGCGCAGTTGCTCTCCACCGACTGCGCTGATCAAAACCATGATGGGAAACGACTTGCTGATGACACAGCTGGTTTAAACAACCGTGATGTGTGGTTCTTTTTTTAAATGTTTGATTTTAAAACTCTGATATCATGTTTTCATGTGTGAATATTCCCAAACTCTCGGACAGTGCAAACTCTCTGTGGGTTATGTGATTCTTGTCATATTTATACAAAAATATATAAAAACATGTATGTAATTAAAGTAAAAATTATTGATAAACACGCCTTTCGAATGGAAATAAATAACAAAAACTTTGGGTGTCTTGTTCATAATATTTATTTTCATACAAAAGTAAAAGAACTGAAATTACATCCAGTTTATCAGCAACAAAGTGCATGAGTGTGAATCCCGCGATATCCGCCTTTGATCTCGCAGCCTCTGATCCACTACGAGAAGAGAGAACTGCCCGTCTTGCCTGCACTTTTTTCACTCTTCCCCTCACTGCAGCCTCCTAGTCTCGGCTGAATTTCAGGCGAGGCGCATCTCAAACAAGCCTACTGAGTGCGTTCACGGAGCGGCGGGATCATCATCTCAGCGATTAAAACATTAAGATCAACTCTGTTCTTTAGCCTACATAAAGACATCGTGTGACTTTAGAAGACTTGGAATGCAACATGAGTTAATACTTTTATAGTAGGGATGGGCATTTCAAGCAAAAATAATATTCAAAGATCGTTGGGAATTATTCGATTTTTATTCGAAAATCGCAACTCCTCCCCCGCATGCACGCATGTAAAGGCTACACACATATAAACAGAGAGAGAGAGGGAGAGAGACCATTCACACTCTCAATCTGTATCATAACAAACTGTTTAATTCATTAGGGAATAGACTATATCAACTCAAGCCATATAATTATTGTAATATGCTGAAACATATGACTGTTATTTGACATCGCCCCAAGTTACCGCAACCGTTAAATGCCACAAGTCTACAGTATGCGCGTGAGGCGATGTGTTCTTCTTCTGTTGTCTCAGGGCGTTTTTACTCTGGCAGTTTAGTTCGAAATGGGGCACGGTTCGCATGAAAAATTGCTAATATGAAAGCTTACATACAGAGCTTGATGTGCACTGAGGTACCGAACCCGAGAACACACAACCGGAGTTCGGTTGCACTCAGAGCTGTGCCGCGATTCACGTGAATGTGAAACAACACTCGAGTGTGCACTTGTTCAGGAAGAAAAGTAACCAGCGCATGCGTTTTAGCCGATGGCAATGTTATTAGTTCAATAACATACATGTAAGTGATGATCGTGTTGATGATTTACCTGAGATACGATCGCGAGAGCGAGCCTGCAGTGTATTCGCGCATAGAGTGCTATCAGGGCAGCAAATTAATGGCAATTCACATCTCCTCAAAAGAGTCTGTTTGCAAGCAGCAAAGCCGCCTTCGAGTGACACACATACGGTTAACCCAAGTGTTGTTTACTCAGCTGCACATAATAAATACATTTTTTTTTAATTAATTTAAAAAAAAACCAATATGTTTGACCCGCGTTCTGTTTCCTATCATGCCCGTGCACGTTTGTGATGACTTTAGATGAACGCAAACGCACTAGGGTTCAAGTTGAGTGTGAAACCAGACCAACGCTGCGGAGGCGCAGAGAAGAATCACGCTCGGACCGCAGCAAACGTGCCCAGTATTGAACACCGTGAGAGCTAACTGACAGCTTTAGGTGCGCTATTGGCAGTCACCACCACACCGAAAACATGGGGATTTTTTTGAGGACGATAATCGCACAAACTAATCGATATTCTATAATTAAATCAACTATCGAATATTCGAAAATCGCGACCCAACCCTATTTTATAGCCTACTATAGTTTTTGGTCAGTGTTTGCAATAAATAGGCCTACATGTGACTGTAGGATGACAGTCCTACTTCTATTTGCCTGTTACGTGTTTTATATTGTTTAGAAGTGGGTAGGTTAAGGGTAGGAGTTGGGTTAGCTGCTCCAAAATATAAAAGTAACCTTTAAATATTAATAAAATCATATCTGTTTTTACAAATGCAAAGAATAAAATGTGTCTTGATCTGACGAATTGGGTAAACAACTTAAATGAATGGAGCACCCAGCGCTTCGATATAGTGACGCCTAGGAGTGCCTTTAGCATCTTCTTTGTGACGCGGAAGGCACTAAGTTGACCATGCTTCGGATTTTGACGCCTTGGGAGTGAGAATGGGTTGCAAATTAATAGAGGTAACGAAGTTTTATGATAGAAGGATTATTAGAAAAAAAAATATTTTTGTATTTAATGTATGTACATTCAAAACACTTCAGACAGCCTTATGTCACTTCAGAGGCTCTTCCACTTTTTCAGCTTGTGTTTTTGAACAGCTGCCTGTATTAGTGTTTCCACAGTGTGTCTTGCACAGTAATACACCGCAGTGTCTTCAGTCTTCAGCTGATTCATGTGCAGATAGAAATTAGAGCTGTCCTTAGAGGCTGTGAACCTGCCCTGCACTGACTGAGCTGAGCTCTTATCAGAATCTGAATAATAATAAATAATCCATTCGAGTCCTTTTCCAGGTGCCTGACGGATCCAGTGCATGCTAGTGCCACTAACAGTAAACCCACTGCAGGCACAGGTCAGTTTGTGGGAACCACCTGGAGCCACAACTACTGACTGTTCAGACTGTGTGAGCACAACCTGAGAGTCAATACCTGTGGATAAACCAAACAAATTACAAATAATCAGGATTATGTATTTAGTTACACTAAGAAAAGAGTTTATTTTATCCAGGGAATATACTTACCAGACACTGCGGCCAGCAACAGCAAGAGATACAAAGTGAACATGATTTACATCAAGGCAGAACTAGTGAGTCCTCACTTCAACAGTGTAGTTGTTTAAATATGAAACGGACATCGGCTAATTTGCATTGAAATCCTGAATTAGCAAAAACTGTGGAGTCTGTGGAGTCAATTGATGTTCATTTCATAGGCAATAGTACCACCTCTTGATATAGCATTTTTATTTTGTTACAGTTGGCACATGTGTGTAACCATCTGAGACTTGAGAACAGGTAAACAGTGACGTGTTCTGGTGAGAGTGAGTACAGGACTGTGTAGTAATGGGCAGAGTTGTATTACTACAGCTGTCTCTTTAGCCTCTGCACTTTTAGAGACTCTAGAGACCTATTCACTTTTTTAATGTTAAAAACATCAACAAACAACAAAATAACATAACTTTATTTAAATGTTCATAAGCATGGATGGACGGACGGACGGATGGATGGATGGACGGACAGACAAACAGACAGACAGACAGACGGACGGACGGATGGATGGATGGACGGACGGACAGACAGACAGACAGACGGACGGATGGATGGATGGATTATAGTATGTATATCTGATAAATGTTTTCAGGTTTTTGTACAGAGCTGTGCTTTGTTCAGTCAGTCTGTATCTTGCACAGTAATACACAGCTCTGTCTTCAGTCTGAAAATTCTTTCCCTGTAGAAACACTGTGTTTTTGGACGTGTCCTGGGTGAAACTGATCTTTTTTTGTCTGTAGTACCAGTAGTACCAGTGCTACCACCATCGCAAAGGTATCCCAGCCATTCCAGTGCTTTTCCAGTGGTTTGACGTATCCAGTTAATGCAGTAGCTTGATTCTGAAATCCTGCAGGAGATGGAAAATGATTCTTGAGGTTTCACAACCATAGATGGAGGTTGAGTGAACTCAACACAGTAAACAACACCTGAAAACAACAATGGAAGAATGTGTTATTAATTGTGACTCAAAAATTCTGTTGACAGTTATGAAGCTTATTTCATTTCCTTAGTTGAAATTAACCATCAGTGAAGCTCACAGGATGCAGCTGCTGCCAGCAGGAGTAGAGCTGAAGTGAATGCAGCTTTTTCTCTTTTGTACAGAGAGCAAGTAGAGAATTTGCATACAGCTCTTCGGATGTCCAAGATGTTGCAGCTGGTCATTAATTTAGTAGATCATAATTGCTTTCCACAAAAGATGACAAGACTGTGACCACATAAACAGATGAAGAAAATATTTTGTTTAAGTCAATGACTGTTTGTTTGTTTGTTTATTTGTTTTGTTAAGATCTAAACTTGCCTGTCAGGTGACTGCTGAAAGTAAATCTAGTTAAAAAAATATTATTAAAAGATTATTTTTAGCTACATTCTGTAGCCTACAGGATAACTATCTCATCACAGTCCTGAAGTTTGCAGTAATGTTTGAATGATGTATGAAGTAAATTATATATTCTTACATTATTTAATACATTAAATCAGCAGTCTTAGAGTAGCTTAAAGGACAACTCCAGTGAAAAATGAACCTAGGGGTAATTAACACATGGTTATCGAGTAGATCATTCCCTGGGATGCGTTTTCATGAAAATCGAATGTAAAGAGTTTTATAAAAACAGATTATCTTATAATGCTAGCCTATGGGGCATATAATAAGTAAAATTAAATCGCTAATTAATACCACTAACAAGGCTCAAAATAGATTCACACTAACATGGTAGCATAATTTAGGATCCCTACATGCAAACCGAATCATTGAGAACTTTGTTAGTGTACAAACAGTTTAATTAGAAGATACTTTATAAAGATTGTACATTACGCGTATACAGACTTAGATTAGATTAGATTAGATTCAACTTTATTGTCATTACACAAGTACAAGTACAAGGCAACGAAATGCAGTTTAGGTCTAACCAGAAGTGCAATAGCAGCAAGTGCAGGATATATACAATGGTTGCGTAAGTGCAGGGCATAAAAATGTACTGAATATATATAAATATGTATAAGTAGAGAGATGGTTATTACTATAAACAGAACTGAATTTACAGATGAATATATACAGTGAATAAATATAAATATACAGATGGCTATTACTATAAACAGAATGTAAACAGAATGTACAGGTGAATATGTACTATGAATATAATATACAGATGGCTATTACTTTGAACAGAATTTTACAGATAGAGGTATACAATAATATGTTAGGCTAATATGAGGAATATAGCAGTGGATTAAGGTAGTGCAATAAATTATGGACAGAGCTATCCGAAAGAAAGTGTAAAAGTGCAGTGTAAAGTGGTTGCATATTACAGTTAGAAGTACGGTGCAAAATGCAAATGTAAACATGGTTACTGTAAATACAGTCGGCAGTGCAAATGAGCATATTCCAGTTAAGATATGGTGGTGCAAAATGCATAAGTAAACAGTTGTTATTGTAATCAACAGTCGGTAGTGCAAATAACAAAGTGAATGTAGGTGTGAGGTAGGAGAGTTTGCAGTTTATGAGGGAAGTGGATCAACGGTGGTTTGAGTTCAGTAAAGAGACAGCTCTGGGGAAAAAACTGTTCTTTAGTCTGCTGGTCCTGGTCCGGAGGATCCTGAAACGCCTGCCGGAGGGCAGGAGAGAAAACAGTCTGTGGGCTGGGTGAGAGGAGTCCTTGAGGATGCTGCGAGCTCGATGCAGACAGCGTTTCCTCTGGATGTGCTCGACGGCAGGTAGTGGAGTCCCTGTGATGCGCTGGGCAGTTTTCACCACCCGCTGCAGTGCCTTGCGCTCCGCAACAGAGCAGCTCCCATACCATACTGCCACACAGTTGGTCAGGATGCTTTCTATAGCGCAGCGGTAGAAGTTCACCAGGATAGCCGAGGAAAGCTGATTCTTCCTCAGTGTCCTCAGGAAGAAGAGGCGCTGGTGAGCCTTCTTGACCAGGCTGGAGGTGTTGGTCGTCCACGACATGTCCGCCGAGATGTGGATCCCCAGGAACTTGAAACTGGAGACACGCTCAACAGCCATTCCATTTATGTGGATGGTGTCGTGTGTGCCTCTTGACTCCTTCCTGAAGTCCACGATGAGCTCCTTCGTTTTGGTGGTGTTGAGGAGCAGGTTATTATCAGCGCACCATGTGGCCAGGTGCTGGATCTCCTCCCTGTAGGCAGTCTCATCGTTGTTGCTGATGAGACCAATCACCGTAGTGTCGTCCGCAAACTTGACGATGGAATTAGATCCATACACAGGCTTGCAGTCGGAGGTGAAGAGGGAGTAGAGAAACGGACTTAGCACACAGCCCTGTGGTACACCAGTGTTGAGTGTGATGGACGTGGAGCAGGTGGATCCTGATCGAACATTCTGTGGTCTGTCAGTTAGGAAGTCCAAAATCCAGTTACACATTGAAGTGTTGATGCCCAGGTCTCCAAGTTTGGCAATTAACTTGGATGGGATGACAGTGTTGAATGCTGAGCTGAAGTCAACAAACAGCATGCGTGCATAGGTGTTATTACTGTCCAGATGGGTGAGCACAGAGTGCAGTGCCATGGAAACTGCATCCTCTGTGCTCCTATTGCTGCGGTAGGCAAACTGGTGTGAGTCCAATGTGGATGGTATAGAGTCTTTTAGGTGTTCCAGGACCAGCCGCTCAAAGCACTTCATAACGATGGGTGTGAGTGCTACAGGGCGGTAGTCATTAGGGCACCTCGGGCTGGAGTGTTTCGGCACTGGCACAATGGAAGTGCGTTTAAAGCATGATGGTACAGCTGCTTGGGCGAGAGACAGGTTGAAAATGTCTGTAAAAACCCCAGCGAGCTGCTCCGCACATGCCCTGAGAACACGACCAGGGATGTTGTCTGGTCCAGCAGCCTTGTGCGCGCTGATCCGGCTCAGTGCCTTGCAGACATCTGTGGAGGAGAGTGTGATTGGTGGGTGGTCAGCTGAGGGTTTGAGCTTGGTGGCAGTTTCTCTGTTGTCTCTTTCAAAACGAGCATAAAAGTAATTTAGCTCGTTCAGGAAGTTGACATCAGTGGCTGCGGGGGTGGAGTGGTGGGTTTATAATCACTGATGGTCTGAATGCCATGCCACATGCGTCGAGGGTCAGAGTTGGAAAAGTGTCCCTCTCTCTTTTGCTTGTAGCAGTGCTTGGCCTTTTTGATGCCCCTCTTCAGGTTTGCTCTGGATGCGCTGTAGGCTTGTGCATCTCCTGATCTGAAGGCAGTATTGCGTGACTTCAGCAGGAGTCGTACTTCCCTGTTCATCCAAGGCTTCTGATTTGGGTATGTGGTGATCTGTTTCTGGGTTGTAACACTGTCAATGGTGGTATTGATATGATCCAATACTGAGGAGGTGTAGGAGTCAATGTCCGTGTGAGCGCCACTGGTGGCTTGAGAAGCAAACATACTCCAGTCTGTGTTTAGAAACCTTTCCTGGAGTGTGGAATCTGCCCCCGCAGGCCACACCTTGATTGTCTTCACTGATGGCTTCACACGGTTGATGAGGGGTGCATATTTGGGGCTGAGGAACAAAGAGATGTGGTCTGACTGTCCTAGGTGGGGGAGGGGTGTTGCAACGTAAGCTCCGGCCATGTTTGTGTAAACATGGTCTAAGGTTTTGTTTCCTCTGGTGTGGCAGGAAACATGCTGGTGAAACTTGGGTAGCACTGACTTTAAGTTTGAATGATTAAAGTCACCTGCAACAATAAACGCAGCTTCAGGGTGATCAGTCTGTTGTTTACTGATGGCTGCGTGAAGTTCTTTCATAGCAAGCTTGGCATCAGCATCCGGGGGAATATAGGCCGCAGTTATAATGGTGGAAGTGAACTCCCGTGGGAGATAAAACGGTCTACATTTAACCATGAGAAACTCCAGGTTAGCTGAACAATGACTCCCAACAATAGCAGAGTTTGTGCACCAAGCTTTGTTAATATAAATGCACAATCCACCACCTCTGGTCTTCCCGGAGCCATCTAATGTTCTACATGCCCGGAGTGTGTGGTGTCCCGCTAGCTCGATAGCGGTGTCCGGTATTCCGCTGTTTAACCAGGTTTCAGTGAAGATTAGGACGTTACAGTTCAAAAGTTTCTTACTGTGTGTGATGCTGAGTCGAATCTCCTCCATTTTGTTCACTAGCGATCGTACATTAGCAAGGAAAATGCTGGGTAAAGAGAGCCGATGAGGAGAACGCGTTAGCTTAGCCCGCAATCCTCCACGCTTCCCCCGCCTTTGTTTACGATCACGCCGCCGCCTGCGAGCACTTCCGCCCGGCCGGGTTGAGCGCATCGCCTCGGGCGTCCTAGCGATCTCAGGAAGGAGTCGAAGATTGTCCATAAAACTGTCGGAAATTCGCAAACCAATATCCAAAAGCTCAGCGCGGGTGTACGATGTAAAGGCACAACTGTTCTGCACGAACAGACCCGAGATGAGCAAGAAAAATACCGCAAAATTGCAGAATCTGGAGAGACGCTGAGCCTCGCGATCTACTCGCGCCGCCATCTTGGTCAAAAAGACAGGAGCCATCTTGGAAAACAGTCTCGACGAATCAAGCCACGAACTCTGTGCTAAGCTGAATTTAATTCCTATCGACCAACTCACTTAGCATCGATTCATCGAGACTGTTTTCCAAGATAGCTCCTGTCTGTATACGTGTAATGTACTGTCTTTATAAAGTATTCGATTCGCCCCCAGGCGGTCCAGCTGATATGGGACCTCTTCGGAGCTGCACAGGTAGACCTGTTTGCCTCTCCGGACTCGACCCATTGCTAGTGGTACTATTCCCTGACCGGGGGCAGCCTCGGCACGGATGCACTGGTGCACAGCAATTAACACACACCAATGGACACCATCTCTTCTGATCTCTTTGAAGTGGAACCTGTTCGTTGAATGGTGCTCTTCCCACCGGGAAGACCCCCAAATGTGTTCGGTTAGTGTCGTGCTTTCTTTCCTGCAAGATGGGTTGGAGCGAAGGCTGTCTCCCTCCACCCTCAAAGTGTACGTCGCAGCAATAGCGGCGTATCACGACGCAGTCGAAGGTAAGTCCTTGGGGAAGCACAACCTAATCGTCAGGTTCCTCAGAGGTGCGAGGAGGCTAAGTCCTCCTCGTCCAAATTCGTTACCCTCTTGGGACTTGGCTCTAGTGCTCAAAGCACTTCAGAGCCCTCCATTTGAGCCTTTGCAGTCTGTGGAGCTTAAAATCCTGTCAATGAAGGCAGTGCTTCTGACGGCACTGGCCTCCATCAAGAGGGTAGGGGACCTGCATGCACTTTCGGTCAACGAATCATGCCTAGAATTCGGGCCGGACAACTCTCACGTTGTCCTGAAACCCCGGCCTGGATACGTGCCCAAGGTTCCTACCACTCCCTTCCGGGACCAGGTAGTGAACCTGCAAGCGCTGCCTTCGGAGGAGGCAGACCCAGCCCTGGCTTTGTTATGTCCCGTCCGCGCTCTTCGCGCTTACGTTGACCGGACTCAAAGCTTTCGGACCTCAGAGCAACTCTTCGTCTGTTACGGAGGCCAGCAGAAGGGAAAGGCTGTCTCCAAGCAGAGGTTAGTCCACTGAATAGTGGATGCTATCGTCTTGGCTTACCAGTCCCAAGACGTGCCTTGCCCGTTCGGGTTGCGAGCACACTCAACAAGGAGTGTTGCTTCCTCCTGGGCGCTGGCTCAAGGTGCCTTGCTGACAGATATATGTAGAGCTGCAGGCTGGGCGACACCTAACACGTTCGCTAGATTCTATAGCCTCCGTGTAGTGCCGGTATCTTCCCGCATCCTCGCCCCCAGGGGCCAGTAGTGCCCGTTCTGAGTGTCGGCTTGCAATGCCACTCCCGCCCTCTGGGCCGGATACGTGCGTCAATTGTCTCCAGTTGTGTTCCCTGGAATTGGCTAACCCTGTCGAGCTCCTCCGTCACCCCTGCGGTGCCAGATGTTGCGGCCGTCTGACGCCAGGCCTGCACCCGTATGCTTGTGAAACGTGTGTGTAGGCTGGGTTCCATATGTAGCGGTTCCCTCACGGCAACCCCATATGTGTTTTCTTCCACGGTACCTGCCCTACTTGGCTAGCCCTGTGTCTTTCCCTTGACAGAGCCCAACGTAACCAAGACGTTTTTAGAGATAAAACTCTTTACATTCGATTTTCATGAAAACGCATCCCAGAGAACGATCTACTCGGTAACCATGTGTTAATTACCCCTAGGTTCATTTTTCACCGGAGTTGTCCTTTAATCACAAAAGTATGTTCTTGTGATTGTAAAATAAATAACTATATAAATGCTTTTATTTGTTTCTGGATTTTTCTTTTTTACTTTGTTCTGTATTTATTTATTAAGTTTTTTTTTTATATCTGTACATTATCAGCTTTGATTAATGTAATAGGTGTGGATTTTGCAAAAACAATCGTATACGTAAAAAGAAAGCAAAGAAAACAAAAGTGAATTGAGTGATGCTCAAAACAGTCAAATAAGACTGCGTGACAAGAGCGCCACCACTTGAAAATACAACAGTATCTTGATCATAAGTGAAGTCAACAGGAAAGGAAGTGGTTTTTGTATTGCTTTGACCATGAACTCATTCACAGTGACGCTCTAGCACAGTAATACACAGCAGTGTCTTCAGTCTTGAGGCTGTTCATCTGTAGGTACACTTGATTGCTGGAGTCACCTCTGGACACTGTGAACCTTCCCTGGACTGACTGGGAATAGTAGATAGGAGTACTGGATGTGCCGATATATGAAACCCATTCCAGTCCTTTACTGGGAGTTTGTCTCACCACAGCAGCAGCATAGCTGCTGGATGTAAATCCAGAGGACGTGCAGACCAGCCGAAAAGATTCACCCGGCCTTTTTACCTCAGCCTGAGACTGAGTGAAGGTCTGACAATGAATATCTGTGGGAGAGGAAAAAACAGAAAAGTCAGCTAAAAGTAAACTTTCTAAATGTGTATCTGCATTCATAAATTATTATTTAGGAATGAATTACAGACCATGTAAAACTAGTAATAACAGGAGTGAACTGATTATTGTTGTCATTGCTGATTGATTCATCGTTTACAGAAACCACATAGAGTCAGTGAACACAGACACACTACAATGCAACTTATGGGAAATATACGTCACAGTTTTGCATGAGCTCCTCCCCCAGTCTGTCATTGCTTGTTGCCTTTGTGTATGAAAAACAGACATATATATATATATATATATATATAGTTTTTTATTTATTTATTTATTTTTTATCATTATAAGATGGATGGATGTTCAGGTTTTTGTTCTTGTTTAGTCATGGCGTCTCTTG
Organism: Romanogobio albipinnatus; assembly: GCA_023566225.1. Taxonomy (NCBI): domain Eukaryota; kingdom Metazoa; phylum Chordata; class Actinopteri; order Cypriniformes; family Gobionidae; genus Romanogobio; species Romanogobio albipinnatus. Next base: position 29,153,753 of record CM042240.1, on the reverse strand, counting down.
CAAAGTGATACACAGTCTTCAGTCTTCTTTCCCTGTAGAAACACTGTGTTTTTGGACGTGTCCTGGGTGAAACTGGTCTTTAATATTATTGCTACCACTACTGCAACAATATTTCAGCCATTCCAGTGCTTTTCCAGTGACATATCCAGTGAATGCAATAGCTTGATTCTGAAATCCTGCAGGAGATGGAAAATGATTTTTGAGGTTTCACAACCATAGATGGAGGTTGAGTGAGCTCAACATTGTAAACACCACCTGAAAACAACAATGGAAGAATGTGTTGTTATTAATTACCCCACTAGAAATGTTTCATTCCCAGAACGTTATCAGAACATCCCTGCTGGTGTCAAGGACGTCACCTGTAACGTTCTCAGAACGCTCCGAGATGGTCACGATGTGAAATTCTTTTAAGGGTTGGGGGGAGGTTATCTGGCAGACCTACAGGGAACATTCAGGATGTTCTGGGAATGTTTAGGGGACCATTACTATAAGACGTTACCTCTACACTACATTCCCATAATGTTTGCAGGACCTTTAGGGGACAAACCTAGAATGTTATTTTTTGGTCCTATTTAGGTTCTTCCATAACGTTTACTGAATGTTTTCAGAACTTGTTTGTGTGAATCTATGTACACTGAGCTGTTTTGCAAATGTGGGACAGTAAAACACAAAAGTTGCTTCTCAAAGATGGATCAATACCAACTCTTCCTGATCCAACTTCATATCCAGAAAATGTAAGTACCTCACATTATAATGTGTGTTATTGCAAATCGCCTTTCTGAATAAATTATCTGCATTGATTATCAAACATGTACTGACCCCCTCCTTCCCTCACCTCATCGGCTACCCTGTATCTCTCTCGGTTGGGAGGTCAGCTTGACAGCTGGGTCCTGCTATCTTGCTATCGTTCCCTGTGCACTGCCATATCTTCCTTCAAGGACAAGCCACAGAACTGAACTCGAAAACATCCTAAGCTATGGCTAACATTCACATTCACACAACACAAGCTCACACAACACAGGACTCTTCAGACTCTTACTCGCATCATACATACCTCACCCCTATCCCTGCCCCCGTCCAACCGTCTGCCACTCCCTTTCCTCCTTCCTATCTCCCTTACTCAGTCCCAACAAAAAATCCCATCACGTGACCACATGTACTGTGTTATGTATGTTATGTTTTGCACGTATGCTTTGCAATCTGCATTTCTTTTTTTTTCTGGAGGGCGTGTGGCGGTGCTTTAAATAGCTGCGGCTCGGAGGCTTGCTCCAAACTCATTTCGCTGCATTGTACTTGTACATGTGTAATGAAAATAAACTTGAATCTAATCTAATCTAATCTAACTAGCATGTATAAGGCACTGCTATTCATGCATGAATCCTTATGAATCTCTTCATTGGTTCGTGATTAGTTCATATCTTCACTAATCATGAGTTCATGTTGAAGTAACTATTAATTCAGGTTTTAGTACAGGGTTATTCATGCCCTGTTATTGAAAGTGTTACCAAGAACTGTATGCAATAGAAGAGAACACATGCACACACGCAACAGAAGGACGCAGCTGTTTCGTTTTTGTGAACAGAATGGAGCATCAAAACATAAATGAGATTCCCTTACAAGATTCTGCCAGAGAAACATGTGGCAGTTAAAATGAATAACTTCTCAGAGTCAGATAATGGGGGTTTCACCTAAAGTCATCTATGTGAGGGTGAAATTTAAAAGAAAAGGACCACATGTGCTGCTCTGTGTTAAAAATAGTTTTTTAAAACGGCTTGTGTCTTGGTTTCAATACTTTGACATGTTTGTTAAAGGTAAGTGAGATAAGCACGTTTCTTTCTGGAACAACATATTAGTCTATACTCAAATTTACTCAATTAAGTTTTCCTCTATTTTTTCAAAGCAACAAGATGTATGATTGTGCCAGTCGTTGCTCTAACCATGTTCTTAGTCTTCATGGGTGTTGGAACCTTCCATAATTTTTCTGGCCTTCCATCAGCAGTCTCTTATAATTTTGCCACTTCTTTTTCCTCTGAACTATATCTTTTGACAACTTTTGACAACATTGAATGGCAAAAATCAAACCCCCAAAATTCTTCTGATCGTAGGTCAGAAATCAGTGGAACAAGTCAAAGTGGATACAGCTCATATCAACCTAAAGGCAACATAAATGGAATCCCTCAGAGAACTTCATAGTGGAGGGAGATTGAGAGGCTGAAGGCAGAAATTGAAGCAATTAATAATTTCCAGTTCTATTGAAACGTCACAATCTATTTAGTTTAATTAGCAGCATTTCAATTAAAAACATAAACTGTATGATCTTTTCAAAAATTGTGTGAGGGAGACAGTGTGGAAGCTCAGAAGTACAGCAGTGTACATGTAGGACCAACACAGTGGCCGTGATTGTGCCAGTCGTTGCTCTAACCATGTTCTTAGTCTTCATGGGTGTTGGAAACTTCCATCATTTTTCTGGGCTTCCCTCAGCAGTCTCTCATAATTTTGGCACTTCTTTTTCCTCTGAACTATCTTTTGACGACATTGAATGGCAAAAATCAAAACCCCAATAATTCTTCTGATAGTAGGTCAGGAAGCAGTGGAACAAGTCAGAGTGAATACAGCTCATATCAACCTAAAGGCAACATAAATAGATCCCCTCAGATAACCTCATAGTGGAGGGAGATTGAGAGACTGAAGGCAGAAATACAAGTGAGGTGCAATTAATCATCTACAGTTTTATTGAAACGTCACAATCAATTTAGTTTAATTGGCAGTATTTCAATTAAAAACATAAACCATATGATCTTTTCAAAAATTATTTTACAGTCATCAGGGTCAGATAATTTGATTTTGATATAATTTGCTGAGAAGACTTAAAATAACCATTTCTTGATCATACTGTCTTCCATTTATGTTTGAGTAGATACTACTTTAACAAAATGTGCGTTAGTAGTATCCCATATGTTTTATTATAGTTGTAGAGTTTAAACAAATCTTGTGAAACTATACATGCAAATTCACTTATTTTCCTAAAGGCAATAACCAAACACAGGTGTTTCCTGAGGGGGAACGCATCAGTAAATGTGACTTTTTTTTTATATACACTCGTCTCCATATATCGTGTCAGGTTACTAATGTAACCATTGTTCCCAGAGAACAGGGAACGAGACGCTGCGTCAGCTCGACGCTACGGGGAATGCCTCCAGCGTGACTGGTGCCTGAAATCACAATCAAAAAACGTCAATCCTATTGGCCGGCGACAGCCTATGATGTCATCAAGGTGCGACCAGGAAGTATATAAGGGCGCCTTGCCAACATGACAGTATCTCATCGTCTGAAGGGACTGTTTTCGGCAGGCAGGCCCTGCGGCATGGCAAAGTGACGCAGTGTCTTGTTCCCTGTTCTCAGGGAACAATGGTTACATTAGTAACCTGAGATGTTCCCTTTCGAAAGGGAACTCGCGCTGCGTCAGCTCGACGCTACGGGGAACGATATACCCACGCCGCCATGCCGACGGGAGTGCATGCCCACTGGCAGTGACAACTGTCAAGACAAGCAAATTCTGCTGAAATGCCTGAACCACTCCCCTTCTGGTCACATTAGGCTGTCAGTGACAGCGCTCCCTACGGTCAAAGCCCAAGCTTATCGCCTGAGAAGGAAACCGTCACACACATGAGGTCCTTCCCAGGCCTTGCTTGAAGGCCTGGAACCAACCCATTCGATTTAGAAGGGGTTCCTTTAAGGGAGCGTGGCAAGGGAACCACGAGGGAACCCGTGCCAGTCACTATTCGGGAGGTTCTCACCGAATGCCACCAGGGAGACCTGACCAGGTGACCCAGTCTGTTATGGGACACGTAATACGGTCAACCCTGTCTGTACAGTACAGAGCCTCTGGTACTCGTCTACGAAGAGACATCCCGCTAGGGTGCTGCAAGAAAGGCAGTGCCATTCACTAGCCGGACCTCAGAGACGGGTTATCCCGGAGAGCAGCGCTCAGCGAAGTGCTTTCAAACCCTTGCTAGTGTAGATCATAAATTTGTTATTTTAATATTATTTATATTCATAATTGAATTTATAATGTATTTGTGAAGTTTAAGTGCATGAGAAGATATACTGCATGAGCTGAAGTTTGCATGACATTACTGTCATATGGTAGGGAGAGGGAGACAGAGATAATTTTGGTCATACAAGAATGTGTGTACATGAAGGACTGTATGAAGGACCTTAATGTATATGTAGCACCTGTTTCCAATGATGTAAGAGTAGCTTATAATATCAACTGATGTAAGCATGAAGTATACATTCTATTTTAAACAAACCAACATCTTTCTTTACCTTGTAAGGAATTGCAAATCCTCTAGTCAGTGGTATATAATGCTTACTGTTAATGCACCACCCCAGAGAAACATATTCAACTGGCACGAAGACAACAAGTTTCTCTCCTATGTCTAATACATATGACAATAAAGAGTTTTTTGACAAGGCAACTGGTATCCGGTCCTGTGATTCAATCATAACGGGGACAAAGCTGAATTTTCAGATCAACACTTGGCGTCACACGAACAGGATCTGCATTTCAGACATTTGTCTCAATCAATTCATCAGGTAAGACATTTTCTTTTTATTAAAGATTCTAAGTCTGCCTGATGATATATATATTGTTGAGACAGTGACTGAAACTGCTAAAAAGAACTGTGTTATTTTGAAATACCAGTTGTGTTGCCAATAAATGTGTCAGACATAGTTACATTTTAAGTAATTTAATTTGATGTGATTGAGTTATTCTGATCGGTGGATCTCCAAAATATTGAATGAAGCTGGGATAAAAGTGGATCTTTGGTAAAGAAGACCATTTAGTCAAATTTTCAGGATAAGCCATAAGACGATTTAGCATGGAATAAAGCGGTTTAAAGTGGCGAATCTGGATTCAAAAAGGCGAATCCTGTAAATAAGAATTCTAAAACGTTTAAAACACGCTGGAGTAGCTAAAATTGCGGGCATTCTGATTTTGACAGTGAAGCTGTTCAGTATTTGGGGAGTAGACTGATCTGAATTCAACTGTAAACTTTTAAGAATTATAAAAATATTTAGGATTTAACTTTTGTTTTCTTTCTCTTCTTTCCTTGTTTCCGAGTTGTCAGCTAGGGAAAGAGAGAGAGAGGGAGAGAGGGCAGGGCAGGACCCTTCCCTTCAGCAGTCACACACACACATAGACACATACTCATACACACACACACACACATATAGACACATACTCATACAAGCACACACAAAGCTATACATAGCCCTGCTGCTGAGAAGCACAGAGACACAGACCATCTGCAAAATGGCAGAGAGTGTATATAATAGCAGAACAATATCTGCTTGGTACTTAGAAAAGAAGAACAAAAAACAAGCCAAGTTTTTGAAGAAAGGACTGGATGTTGATGCCTCTTTGGATGAACAGTTTAGATGGTTCATGATCCAAAAAGACTCTGTTAAACTGAAAGCCTTTCCAATCCTGGCAGCCCACTGGGTTGTGAAACAAGGTGGAATTTGTTGCAGTGCGAATGGAAGTCTAGTTCCACTTGTTGAAGCAATGAAGCCACAGATTGAAGCATATAACAAGTTGAATAAAATCATGTCTATTACATGTTCAGAAAAAGATACAACAATCATTGATGATTCATTTGATCCAGATTGGACAAATATAATAGCCGAGGCTGAAAGTAAATTTTTGCAAGCACCAGTAAATTCAGCAAAGACTGTAATGCCTCCTCCATACAACCCAATTTATCCAACTTTACCTGAACAATGTAAAAGTTCTTGTAAGTCAAATGGAGGGCCAGTTGTCAAAATATTTATTGCATCTGCACAGGCCGCTCCAGTAATAACCAGATCCAAATCAACCCAGCCAAACAGAGACATGCTGCGAGGTATACCAGCACCTGCCTCTGATTGGGGCGATGAGACAAGAGAGGACGACATGATAACAATTGATAAGGTTGGTCCTGAATTCTCTTCACCTGCTATTAAAAGGGAAGAAGTACAATCTGAAATGATGACGGAGGAAAGACCATTCACACCAGGAGAACGTCAAGCCATTCTCACAGCCTTGCCTCCTCTGAAGAGACAAGACCCAAACACAGAGTTTTGGCGAGAATTAGATTCCTTGGTTGAAGCACATCAAATGTCACTAAGAGACATACACACCATTGTAAAAGCTAAAATCCCAAGAGACAGATGGGAACGCTTGCCAGCGTCAATAACAACAGCCCAATGGATAGACTTGTGGGTTGATGGCCAGGGACGACCCCTTGGTCTTTGGCAAGCCTTAGATGTGTTCCGAAAAGAAATCCAAGAGATCCTGGGCAGTGGTAAGATTCCTTTCACATCAGTAACATTGATTAAGCAAAAAGATGATGAATCTCCAGATGAATATGCCTTGCGCAAATGGAATGCTTATGAAAGATGGGCTCGCTGTGCTAAAAAAGAACCAGACAGAGATGATGTACAGTTTACTGACACACTTGTGGATGGTTTTAGCACAAAATACCAACAAGCCTTATTACTTGGAGTCAATCCAGGAGAAACGTTTGACCAAATTATGCAATGGGCTGGTCGTCTAGAGATGGCTATTAGATCAAACAAGGATGAAGGAGATAAGCCAAACCGAAGAGGAGTGGCGTCAGTTCAATATTCAAAGTTCACAGTTTGCAGCAATTGTCGAAAGCCTGGCCACTTCAGAAGAGACTGTTGGGCTAAAGGAGGAGGAGCAGAAGGAAAAGGTCCGTCATTTAAACAGGCCAGTGTGAACAACAAGGATGAAACCCCTCAAGGAAAGATGTGGACTGAAGAGCAAGTTCGTCAACTTATTGAGGGAATTATGCGTCCGCAATAGGAATCTGCGGCCCTCCCTGTATGAGTAAGAGAAGTGACAATTCACTTTTCATTCCAGCACTAATAGGGGGCCACCCATGTGACTGCCTCTTAGACACAGGGGCTTCGATTTCTATAACTGACCTGAAATTACCTACGACACATTCAGCAGCAGTGGGATGAAAAACACACCACTACTGACATTCCACACATTCCCGAGTTAGGCAGTTTTGTTATGGTCAAACGAATTACTAGGAAAGGTTTAGAGCATAGATGGGAAGGACCATATGAGATACTCTTAACTACAGATACGAGTGTTTGCCTTAAAGGGAAGGGTGTAGGGACAGATAGATGGTATCATTGGTCACAAGTTAAACCTTGTTTAGTGAATGAACAAAATGATAGCGATAGCTTATGGCCTGAAAATGAGCAATGTTCATCAGTTACCTTTAAAGACTGGGTAACAAGGAGTGGTGTTAATGATTTCTCTGCTTCCATTTCAGGAATCAATTCCATTGACATTGATTAGAGATGGTTGCAAGTTATTCTCGATTCACAACGACAATGGTATGCTTGTTTTTAATTTTATTTGGTATTTACCAAGGAAGCGAAGCTTTATGGACTCCTCGAGTTCAAGGAATCACTCGGAATGCAACTCTGAAATCTGGCCAACATTTTACTCTACCCTTTATTTCCAAATGGGGATTATGGGATTGGGTGCCAAGTAATGACAAAGACCTGGCTAAATATCGAGAAGGCATCTATGGTGGATGTAACTATCACCATGAATGTTACACAAGTAGAGTAATCTGGCCAGTGAAAGACGGGGGATATTCTAGTAGTGGTCAAAGACGAGAAATTTGTTCAAGAGAACAATGCGAAATTGTGGGATTGGACCTCATAACTTCTACTAATGTGGAAATTAACCTTATTTTGAATCGTACTCACATGCTTACAATATGGGATTCATTGGCCCTAGGGTGTATTTATCCTACAGGGAGTGCAGAATTATTAGGCAAGTTGTATTTTTGTGGATTAATTTTACAACATTAATAATTAAACAACAACCATGTTGTCAATGAACACAAAAAACTCATTAATATCAAAGCTGAATATTTTTGGAAGTGGTTTTTAGTTTTAGCTATTTTAGGGGGATATCTGTGTGTGCAGGTGACTATTACTGTGCATAATTATTAGGCAACTTAACAAAAAACAAATTTATACCCATTTCAATTATTTATTTTTACCAGTGAAACCAATATAACATCTCAACATTCACAAATATACATTTCTGACATTCAAAAACCAAACAAAAACAAATCAGTGACCAATATAGCCACCTTTCTTTGCAAGGACACTCAAAAGCCTGCCATCCATGGATTCTGTCAGTGTTTTGATCTGTTCACCATCAACATTGCGTGCAGCAGCAACCACAGCCTCCCAGACACTGTTCAGAGAGGTGTACTGTTTTCCCTCCTTGTAAATCGCACATTTGATGATGGACCACAGGTTCTCAATGGGGTTTAGATCAGGTGAACAAGGAGGCCATATCATTAGATTTTCTTCTTTTATACCCTTTCTTGCCAGCCACGCTGTGGAGTACTTGGACGCGTGTGATGGAGCATTGTCCTGCATGAAAATCATGTTTTTCTTGAAGGATGCAGACTTCTTCCTGTACCACTGCTTGAAGAAGGTGTCTTCCAGAAACTGGCAGTAGGACTGGGAGTTGAGCTTGACTCCATCCTCAACCCGAAAAGGCCCCAAAAGCTCATCTTTGATGATACCAGCCCAAACCAGTACTCCACCTCCACCTTGCTGGCGTCTGAGTCGGACTGGAGCTCTCTGCCCTTTACCAATCCAGCCACGGGCCCATCCATCTGGCCCATCAAGACTCACTCTCATTTCATCAGTCCATAAAACCTTAGAAAAATCAGTCTTGAGATATTTCTTGGCCCAGTCTTGACGTTTCAGCTTGTGTGTCTTGTTCAGTGGTGGTCGACTTTCTGCCTTTCTTACCTTGGCCATGTCTCTGAGTATTGCACACCTTGTGCTTTTGGGCACTCCAGTGATGTTGCAGCTCTGAAATATGGCCAAACTGGTGGCAAGTGGCATCTTGGCAGCTGCACGCTTGACTTTTCTCAGTTCACGGGCAGTTATTTTGCGCCTTGGTTTTTCCACACGCTTCTTGAATGAAACGCTTGATTGTTCGATGATCACGCTTCAGAAGCTTGGCTATTTTAAGACTGCTGCATCCCTCTGCAATATATCTAACTATTTTTGACTTTTCTGAGCCTGTCAAGTCCTTCTTTTGACCCATTTTGCCAAAGGAAAGGAAGTTGCCTAATAATTATGCACACCTGATATAGGGTGTTGATGTCATTAGACCACACCCCTTCTCATTACAGAGATGCACATCACCTAATATGCTTAATTGGTAGTAGGCTTTCCAGCCTATACAGCTTGGAGTAAGACAACATTCATAACGAGGATGATGTGGTCAAAATACTCATTTGCCTAATAATTCTGCACTCCCTGTATAGTGTTGCCATGTGAGGGATTCCTAAGGGATACTGCCTCAAAAACGACAAGATTCAAGGGAAATTATGTAAGAGTATGGCATTCAGAAGATGAAAATGAATATTGTGAAACTGAACTAGAAACTGGGGAAATTGGACGGTGTTTCTATCTTTCTGCCGAAAAGACAAACGAAGCTCAAATATGCCCGACTACAACTATTGCGCCAGCTCATGGTATCTTGTTAGCAAAAGAGACCAAAACCTTGATAAACGAAGCCCACATGGTGCGACAACGCATCAATTATAACTTGATGTCTCTGCTTACTGTTTTTGATCAGTCCTATTGTGGAAATTTTACACAAATAAGGAGTTGGTTGGAAAAGGAAGTAAAATATTATACCTCTAAAGATCCCCTGAGTAGTCGAAGTCGTAAACCTCGAAGTATATGGGGAGATATAGCGGGGGTATTTGGTTCTGTCAATTCAATTAGTAATACTGCTCAAATGAGTCAATTAAGTGAATACACTCAGTGGGTAGGGAAAATGACCGGGAAAGGACTTACTGAGGCTCTTCAAGGTTCTATTCATATTATAGCAGCGGGTCAACATCTTAATAATGCTGCAAAGGAATTGGCAAACGCATTGGTAAAATCATCTAATTTTGAGACACACCGTGCGGCATGTTTATTTTTAGCTCAAAACTTAAAGGATCAAATGGTGGAGGATGTTCAAGTTATTCGGATGGGTCAAGTTCCTGAACGAATAGCTGAATCCTTGTTAGTGGTTTTTGGCAATCAACTTAATTTGACTTCTGCTAAACATATTCCATTAGTCAAAATCGCAATAGATGAGAAATCTTTGTCAGGTTCGGGAATATTACCTTTAATTATGGTATGGCCTCAATATGGACAGCGCAATATAATGACAGTTAGGCAATTCCAATCAATGGGTATTAGACAAGGAAATTCAGTTATTAGATTAGGGAGAAATGGATATTGGGCTGAAGGGGAAACACCGATGATTTCTACCACAGACTGTTGTGTCGAGGAACATGAGTGGGTAATTTGCTCGTGTTCTACAATGTTTAGTCTATCCCTTAATGGATCTGCAGTTTGGGAGGTAGTTCCTTTAGATCAAGCCACAGGTGCATGGCAGGTGTCAGAAGCACAGTGGTGTATATTACATGACGGAATAAGTGAAAATATGATATATGGAGGGAAGTTGTGTCCAATTCCTCCTGATCCATTTTGCGTTGAAATTCTCCATCCTCTTCATTTAGGTGGAATCCATGTTCCACATGTGCAATTGCTGCAATTAGAACCACAGTGGTGGAATAATGATTTAGTGGAGGAAAGAAATTATGAACTCTTTGAAATGGTTAAAAGAGTCAAAGAAAGCGTAAAAGCAGCTCAAGAGGAGGGAATTCAAGCAATGGGACATGTTGTCGTTGCAAATGGAGTAACCAAATTAATGTCCGAAAGGAAATTAACACAAATTCCAGGAAATGTATCATGGTCAGACTGGATAGTTCTAACTATGGTAGGAGTTCTTGTGTTTATGGTAGTATTACACATCATCATATGTGTTACTAGAAGGAAAGGTACTAAACCTGTAAAATTGGTTATTTCTAACTATATGGATAAAGCCGAAAATGGAAAATACAGAGTAAAATAGGATACTTTGTACACATTGCACGACTTACAAAACACAACCCCACAAACAATCAACACCCGCTTACTGATTTACAACCCCAAGGGATAGGATTCTTTAACATCAACGTTTATGTTAGTTTGTTATTTTAACCAGGAACTGAAGGAATTCAGCCGAATGAGTTCAGGAACTGGCGAAGAATTTATTAAATTTTCCTTTCTTAGATGTATGGGGTCCATTTTAAATACGTACACATAGACGTAAGTTACACACATAGTATGCTGGAACATACCATGGGTTGGGGTCATTTTGTTTTGTTTTATTCCCGATTCCTCATGTTTCTGTTTTTCTGTCCTTTGTATGTCTTTTGTTTCTTGGTTTGCTTTTTCTCTCCTCACTATCACTATCACATTAGGTGGCGATGATGGTGTGGAACTGACGGCCGGTAGTTCCAATGGAGGGAGCTGTAGATCAGAAATTTGTTATTTTAATATTATTTATATTCATAATTGAATTTATAATGTATTTGTGAAGTTTAAGTGCATGAGAAGATATACTGCATGAGCTGAAGTTTGCATGACATTACTGTCATATGGTAGGGAGAGGGACACAGAGATAATTTTGGTCATACAAGAATGTGTGTACATGAAGGACTGTATGAAGGACCTTAATGTATATGTAGCACCTGTTTCCAATGATGTAAGAGTAGCTTATAATATCAACTGATGTAAGCATGAAGTATACATTCTATTTTAAACAAACCAACATGTTTCTTTACCTTGTAAGGAATTGCAAATCCTCTAGTCAGTGGTATATAATGCTTACTGTTAATGCACCACCCCAGAGAAACATATTCAACTGGCACGAAGACAACAAGTTTCTCTCCTATGTCTAATACATATGACAATAAAGAGTTTTTTGACAAGGCAACTGGTATCCGGTCCTGTGATTCAATCATAACGGGGACAAAGCTGAATTTTCAGATCAACACTAGCGAGGGGAGTCTAGCCGCTCGATCCTCGGATCTACCAAGCACCTACTTTAAAACATGCTTAGGAGGCCAAAGGGCCTTACAGGCTGATCGTACCAGGGAGGCCCCGAGGGCCTACAACCATAAATCAGCGCCAGGCAGCCGTAAGCTCATAGCAGACCCTCACTTGAGAAGAGCTCATAAGCCTGCCCGGTAGGAAACCATGCCGTAGGCAGACTATGAAGGTCCCGTCCTGTAGGGACCGCATAGCCGCAGTGACGTCGCGTCATGCTAGGGTAAGAACACCGCCCTTAGGACTCGCTAGCGGCCAGAGACCGGCGCCTGATAGCAGGTGACCACTAGCTGTCAGCGTAAAGCCAGTTGTGTGTTCCCGCCTGGGAAACTAGCTTGAGGTAGCTGGGAAGACCAGTTCTGCCAGAAAGACTCGGGAGAATAAATACTGTGACAATTATCCATTTATTAACAACCCAGCAAGCAATAAAGAATATTGGCATAGGCCCCGTCCGTAGCTCGCAATCTGAGGGTCCGGACTCTGCATATCCTGCCTGAAGACGAAGGCAGAGGCGCAGCCGACCCCCCCGTGAGGTATGGAAGGGACCATCCTGGTGGTGGTGGGGTGGATGTAGGGAAGGATTTGACTTGGAGGTGGTGGGGAGGATGGCGGTGAATTGGAGCGTCAGCATCTGCGAACTCAGACGAGCGTAAGTACCGATCTTTTATACCTAGTATTAGAATGTGATTGGATAGATACATTTAAAGTGACATGACAATTAAGTCTTCCCGGCAGAACTTATGCTAAAGCTTCCATTTCTGCCAGAAAGACTCGGGAGAATAAATACTGTGACAATTATCCATTTATTAACAACCCAGCAAGCAATAAAGTATATTGGCATAGGCCCCGTCCGTAGCTCGCAATCTGAGGGTCCGGACTCTGCATATCCTGCCTGAAGACGAAGGCAGAGGCGCAGCCGACCCCCAAAAATTAGGTGGAAGAATTCTTCCACCCGGACGGAGCCTATCCTATCCCCCAAAAATGGTAAATAAAATAGACCCACCGGTTTTGTATCCTCGAGTTCCTACAAAGAAGAACAAGAGTTAACATGTTAAGCGTGAACATGAAACGCCGCCTGCTGATGGCTAAAAGGCCACTTCATGATTAAACAGAACTTGAAGTTATCTTTTGTAGAGAGTACTACGCATGAGCAAATCATATCTGCTGCATAAATGTAAACATTTGGCTGTTGTTGTTGTTGTTGTTTTTTTTTATATATATATTATATATAAAACCATGTATAAACAACCGAGACAAGGCCGCAGGGCCACACGGTCTGCAAAACCACAGAGACAAGGCCGCAGGGCCACACGGTCTGCTAGACCACAGAGACGAGGCCGCAGGGCCACACGGTCTGCTAGACCACAGAGACGAGGCCGCAGGGCCGCGCAGTCTGCTAGACCACGGAGACAAGGCCGCAGGGCCGCACGGACTGCTAGACCACAGAGACAAGGCCGCAGGGCCACAAAGACGAGGCCGCAGGGCCACACGGTCTGCTAGACCACGGAGACAAGGCCGCAGGGCCGCACGGACTGCTAGACCACGGAGACAAGGCCGCAGGGCCACAAAGACGAGGCCGCAGGGCCACACGGTCTGCTAGACCACAGAGACAAGGCCGCAGGGCCGCACGGACTGCTAGACCACGGAGACAAGGCCGCAGGGCCGCACGGACTGCTAGACCACGGAGACAAGACAAGGCCGCAGGGCCACACGGTCTGCTAGACCACAGAGACAAGGCCGCAGGGCCGCACGGACTGCTAGACCACAGAGACAAGGCCGCAGGGCCGCGCGGTCTGCTAGACCACGGAGACAAGACAAGGCCGCAGGGCCACACGGTCTGCTAGACCACATAGACAAGGCCGCAGGGCCACACGGTCTGTTAGACCACATAGACAAGGCCGCAGGGCCACACGGTCTGTTAGACCACATAGGCAAGGCCGCAGGGCCACATACGCCACCACCAGTAGTTGCATAGGGATTTACTTAGATTTTAGACCATGTACGATTTGGGTTAAGATGCGAACCCACCGGCCATCGTAGTTCCTGACACGAGATTCACAGCTACCATGACGTACAGATATATGGGCCACAGCCATCTTTTGATATAGTAGAAAGACCATGCAATCATAACGTACCGAGCCGAATTGGCCGGAACACCACCACCAGTAGTTGCATAGGGATTTACCTGAACCATTACTGGAGAGCTTGCTGAGCTTCAAGATGATTTTAGAATCGGTCTTGTATAAGACTTGAATGCAGAAAAACACCATCTCCCCAGTAGCTAATGCTGGCCTGGAATTTCCGCGGTCGTAGCTGTAGGAAAGTCTGATACGAGAGAAGGAGGTAAACTGCAGCTTTTAAGGTCAGTATAAAAGTGGGTCGGAAACCAGGCCTTAGAGAGAGGTGCTCCATTAGATAAAATATTGTTGTAAGTGGAAGAGCGACCTTTACGATTTAAGTTTTAGGAATTGAATTAAAAGCTTTGAACTTTCCTGATGTTTGTTAAGACAAGTAGGTAATCTTAGTTTTACCTTTGGAATTATGGGAGCGTTTACTGAACATGCCTGATGGTTTGAGCATTGCTGAAGAAAACCATCTTGACCCTCATGGAATCCCGCATTCAGATGCTTCTTGATAGGGGAGACCTTGGTAAAGGATGCCAACTCCGCGGGTTGAGCTATGTTCGTAGCAACTCCAATCTGAAAGAATGGCCCATGCACAGGTGAGTTGAAGTTCACATTTCTTTCCATCTGCAGTTAGGAGGATTCTAAACCCCTGGGCGTAGCTCCCACTCACATCTTAAGAGAACACCATCTAACCGTCAACCTGCTGAGAGAACCCCCAAAAGAAAATTAACCAGAACAGCATGACAAATACATAACATGCGCATGTGGTTGAGAACTCCGGACGATGCCCTTGCAAAAGGAAAATAATGTTTTATATGGTTTAGCTTTACTAGCTAATAAAACCATAACTAGCTATATAGGACCCGACACAGCTACCGAACCTATGAAAGAGATCAAAGCGAGATTCATTATTTGATAACCCAAGCCAGGATAATACTGTGATTTTTGCCACGTTTGGCAGTATGAGACAATATCGCAATCCTAAAAATTCCTTTGACCCTAGAATAAAATCTGATTTCTTTAATAGTTAGTTGACATGTTCACCAACGCCATGATAAAAGTTTTGCCTGAATGATTTCGCCAAGTGAATGGTTGATGTAAAACTCCAGACAAGTCCTTGTGCGTCTGATTAACATACAGCCTGCCGTAAATGCCCTGAGATCCCGCAGGGTGGCATCAGGATCGCAGTCTGAAAAGCAACAAATCACAATGTCTATAAGCACACCGTGTGTGCCAGCTTTAGTGAAGAGAAAAAACTTACTGCGAGACCTCGCTGTTTGCGGTGCAGCCAGGAATCAATACGCATATGCAGACTGTGTCAACAGTCAACGTTATATTTATCCCACTGTATATTGTGTTAGTAACGATAGAATTCAATGCGAGTGTAACCGATCACGGACATGCATTTTCTGTAGCTCAAACAGTAGAGCGCGGCACCAGCAACGCCAAGCCACAGGCTCGACTCCCAGGGAAAGCAAGACCCGAAAAATGTAGAATGCAACTCAAGGTGCCCTGGACAAAAGCATCCGCCAAATCACAAATGTCAACGTCTGTTGAGCACCCGAATGCAATGCCCAATTGAAGGCGCCACACAACACAGAAAACACTCAATCAGGATTGAACGGTCCAGAGCTTGTTTACTGCTAATTCTGCCTTCTAGTGCATACGTTTGAACAATGAATAGTAGAATATGCAATAGATTCATGATCCGGTGCGGTCAGATTGACCACAGCAGTTTCCACTGGAGTTTATCTGAACTGAAGCATTTGACAGTTTAATGCGTTTATAAGGGGAGCGCACTCTGCTCACTGTATTCATAAAAGATTTGAATAATTGTGTTCCCGTGCTACGATTTAGATGCTGTACGATCCAATCTTTATGTAAACGGGTCGGATTGAGTATGGAATTAAATTAGTGCTGCTATCGAATATCAAGGCAAACCTTGTTTTGTATGCAAACCTTACCCGACATATGGTGCTGAGAGTACAAGTGAGATACAAATTTGTTTTATTCATAAATGTAGCCATGGCGTCCTAGCACGGAAGGACCAAATGGGACGTAACACTAAATTCTAGTTTTCTATAAATAAAGAGGTATCCAGATATCAGTAGCTGAATAAAATACGAAGAGCCAAATAACTGGAGTAAAGCATAGACAAAGCACACAATTACTAATATGTATACACTTTTTGATTAACTAATATGTTGCGCATTTTATAATGCAATAAGCAAAGCACCTTTATATGAGCCAGAACTACAGTTCTTCCTCATAGGGAAGGAAGCCATATCGAGTCACGAAAGGAAGCCATTCCAACACTTGGTGCCCCGTATGTTTGAGCAAAAATATGTACTCTGCTGGATGACAGCCAAAAACACTTCTAAGCTTGAAACAGTTGTGTCAGTTAAATTGCATATGTGAACTCACAGCGCTTGAAAGATGAATCTAACGCCATTGAATCAGAACGGATCAAAGCACTGATGTCGGTGCTGTACCTAAATATGCTAATTTGCTCAGCATAGTTTTTTAAATTGAATTTTAGCGATCTGATAACTGAACCAATCGCGAATTCAGCTTAACTTCAGTTCAACATGAAGCCCCGATTAAATAGGTGCATGTTGCTTTAAAACAAACCGGTGTTGATTTCCTTGCATTCGTAGGGAAAATGATAGAGTCTAGATATGCTGTGCATATCTGTTCTGTTTCAGTTTTTCTAACAAAATACTATCTATAATGGTAACCGGTGTCTTGCGAATCATTTACGAGCACTATGGACACAAGCGAGTCACAA
Source organism: Romanogobio albipinnatus (assembly GCA_023566225.1). Classification (NCBI taxonomy): domain Eukaryota; kingdom Metazoa; phylum Chordata; class Actinopteri; order Cypriniformes; family Gobionidae; genus Romanogobio; species Romanogobio albipinnatus. The sequence continues at coordinate 29,136,779 of CM042240.1, read as the reverse complement.
CGAGCGATCACGTTGCACCGCACAATCAGACCGGCAAACACCTGTGCGCACACGATGCATGTGTGTGCTCTATACAGACATGCTTGAGACAAAGTTGAAAAAAGAGTAAGATACTACACCCAATCGCCATCGGAATGCATAACCATATGCATATCACTCTGATAAATGCTGATGTAGTGATGTCGCCAGAATGGTGATGAAAACCACAGCCGTGTCTTTGATAACATGCCCAGATAGTCCTCCATGAAAGCGATTGATCTGAGGCTGACGTGAGATTTGCTCTTGTTAGTGAAGCACTTGCGTCTGTTACTGCGGTAACCCATTGAACAGAATGATAGGCTGACGTGGACTTAGAATGCCACTGTATGCACATTATTAGTTATCATAGGACCAGCGATCGACCACTACGGAACATCCGGTTCGTCAACTGAATTGGAGCGTCAGCATCTGCGAACTCAGACGAGCGTAAGTACCGATCTTTTATACCTAGTATTAGAATGTGATTGGATAGATACATTTAAAGTGACATGACAATTAAGTCTTCCCGGCAGAACTTATGCTAAAGCTTCCATGGACTTGCTTCATCAGGGAGGCCAAACGGGCCTGCCAACTGCAAAGAAGGTAGGGCATTCCTCCATCACAGCCCTATGCTCAGTGACTGGACCTATCCAGAAACCACGAGACCAGAGCGTGCCCTCAGAGGAGGCCGTGTGGGCCTACTACTCAAAGCGAATCCCCCAGGGAAGCCCCGTGCAGCTTGCCTGATAGCAGCCCATGCTACGATCCGTTACCGAAACTGGGGACCGGGGGCCGATTCCAGGGAGGCGCAATGCCTCCACCTGATAGCAGAACATGCCGTCCGTAGCGTTTCACCTCGCTAACCGTCTCAGCGACTGAGAATCGGGAGCTCGCACTCAGGGAGGCAACAGTGCCTACCACCTGATCGCAGAACGTGCTACTCAAAGCACTATACGCTCTTTAACCGCAGCGACTGGGACCCGGGAGCTCGCCCTCAAGGAGGCAAAAGTGCCTACCATCTGATAGCAGAACGTGCCACTCATAGCACTATATGCTTCTCGCCACCGCGACCGGAAACCGGGAGCTCGTCCTCAGGGAGGCAACAGTGCCTACCACCTGACAGCAGAACGTGCTACTCATAGAACTTCATGCTCGCTGACACAGCGGCTGGGAACCGGGAGTTACCTCCAGGGAGGTCACCCAGGGAGGCCGGTTGAGGCCTACCACCTACTAGCACTCATGCTAGTCATCCAGTGACTGGAGCCCAGGAACGCCCTCCACAGAGGAGGTCAAATGGGCCTGCCTACCCCACAGCAGGCCCATAGGGAGGCCCGGTAGCGCCTACCACCTATTAGCAGCTCGTACCAGCCGTCGAGGGACTTAATGCCGGTAGCGCCCCCTCGGGGGAGACCAGGCAGCGCCTGCTGACCATAGCAGGCTCTCAGGGAGGCCAAACAGGGCCTAACCCCTGAGCGAAGGTAACCCAGACCGGGAGCCTACCCCTCAGGGAGGCCTGGCAGGACCTACCCCCAAATAGGAGGACCCTGCCGTGGGTCCCTGCCGAAGGACCCTGCCGTGACTTTAAAAAGGCTGGCTGCTGCGCCTGGGCTGACGGCAGCTGTCTGCTGCTGACGAAGGCCTGGAAATCCAGTTAACACCTGGGGACTCGTCAGACGTCGACACCAGTGGAGAAGAGCCTCCGAGGCACACTCGTGGGCCATGGTGTCGGGACTTTCCTGCAAGGAGGCCGGTTAACGCTTGCTACCTGTCTTGAAGTCCTGCTGCCCAGACCACCCAAGCTGGCTACTAACAACCAGCTGGCTCCTACGCCCGCACCTGGGGCTGGCTCCATCCCAGAGGCAGCTAGGGACAACTGCTTCGCCGTGTCCTAGGGCCCCCAGGACGGCGCAGTCTCTCGGGCAGTGCCTACAAACATGGACCTAATCACATTGCCAACAGCAGTGTACTCAGCGAAAGTGCTTAAACAAAGACCCTCTAGAGCGAGGGGAGTACAACTTACGTCACCTGCATCGGGGCGGCTGTCTTACTTTCCATGCAGCGGCCAACCGTAAGTGCGAGGGCGTCAGCCATTGGCAATGCTCGGGCCTCAGGGGAGCATCTGACCAGAACCGCATTAACAGAAGGTTTATCCGATGTTCAGCTCGACCCGGGCCCTAAAGGAGGTGAAGCAGAGACATGAAGCAAGGGAAAAATATCACACAAATATGAAATCCACCGGCCGTACCGTCCTCCAGGAAGAGGCTGGGGGCCGCCAGCAGATGGCGGCCACCAAGCTCCGAAAGGCGGAAACCGCAGATAAAGTCTAATCGCAACCCGGCGAAAGACGCTTAATTCCACCCCACGACCACTGGCGGAGTCGCTGTCTCCTGCAACACCTCGTCTGAATTACTTGTGACCCCAGAACGCAGAGAAGGGGGCGGGCCTTGGCCAGACGACTCTGTAACAAGAGGAGGCTGAAACAAGGATGCATAAACAACGCCATGTTCTTATAACAGAAGACAGGCCAGGGGCGAACGACTTTCATTAAAAGGAACGCCCCCATCCTTGACAAAGCCTAGGCCAAGTGGTGCGACATAAGTCCGCACTAGATCTACTCAGGGCCCGGGAAAGAAATATTATCACCTCTAATATTACACAATGAGGCCCCAAAAACCCTTTTCCCAAAACCCTGCAGAGCTGGGCGCAGATCTCACTACAGCTCGTGCATTAGCGCATACCCGGTCTTCAGCTACTTCCCATTTTTTACCCTAGGAAAAACGCAGCTCGCCCCCTACACTACAAGCCCTCGGGCAAGAGCGCGATTCAGTTACCCACATAGTGGGGAAAAACATAACACGGAGAGGCAGCAAACTCTACTAGCAAAAAGTGAGGCATTCACACACAACCACATAATGTTGCAAAGAAGATCGTTCTTAGCTTACTCACGGGGAGCTGCAGGCCCTGCGAAATCCAGCGACGATCCAAATTTCCCCAAGAAACCTCTCAGGTGAGCGAAGGTATAGAAGTCCTGAAAAACATAGTTTTGAAAATGTTTCACCCTTGCAGAGGGGGACTCCCCAATCGCTCTTCCCGGTGCTTCAAGTCAGCCGTAGGGCTAGTATCCGCCCGCCATCTTGAGGGGGCGCTCTCAACAAAACAAGCCAGGCGAGCCGGCAGAATCTTACATTTTCTGCTCATCAAAGGTCCACCGGCCTGATGTAAAGCGCCCGGGGGAAAAACCAGAGGAAGGGAAAAAAGGCAGCGTTCATCTCCGCGTCCTCGGGTGGTGGAGTCCGCTGCCTGCGCTGGTTCCGGTTACCAGCCTCGGCTTCCTTCCTCTTCCTGTTGCGGGTGTCCCGCCTCCCCTGCGCCCCAGTCCTCCGCGGGAGGGGGCGCTAAAGAGGCGACGCTGGCTCGCTGTTCCCGTCTCCAGCCCTCAGATTGGGACGGGATGGGCCGGGGACACCCGACTGCCTGGGCGCGGTCCCGGACCTCAGCGGGATGCATGTTCTGAATGCCGCCGCGTGCCTTCGCCTCTCCGAACTTTCCCTCCACCGCCTCTACGGAGGCGCCGAAAAGTTCAGATGGCGAAACCGGGGCATCAAGGAGAAAGGACTTCTCTTTCTCCCCGATGTCCAAACGGTTTAACCACAGATGTCTCTCCGTGGCCACCGTCGCCGCCATCGGCGCTATTTGTTCGGTGGCCCGGAGAGTGAAAAACCGCGGTCCGGCGTGACTCGACTACCGCCTCAGGGGGTCCCTCCCCCTGATCGAGGTCCCTCAACAGGTCCGCCTGGTAAGCCTGCAACACTGCTGTGGTGTGCGAAGCCGCTGCAGCGTGACCCATTGACATGTACGCCGTGTCAATCGGAGACCGGCAGGGTGGGAGCTCTCAGTGTCGCCGGCCGCCCAGAGGCGAGATAAACATAACATCTCATCCATGGGCGGCACTGACACATACTCAGCCTAGGCAGTCCCTCGACATCAGCGAAACTTCGCTCGACGATGTCGACAGATGCGGGGCTGAGTATGGTTTCTTCCATCCCCTCGAGATCTGCAGACGGAGATCTGGAAGGAATGGAAGACTCCCAGGAGTTGGGGGGTCATGGGCGGAGAGAAACCGATCGTCCAAACTGTTTGGACGCTCAGCCTTTCTCCTACGCGCCGCCAAGGCAGCTGCAGTCTACCCGCAGCGCATTCCATGACCTCCAGCAACTCCCCGTACATGGGAAAGGATGGTTTGAGAAGTTTCAGCATCTTTAACTGACTCACCCATCCTCTGCTCGCGTGGAAGAGCAGCAGACGAAGAGAAGAAACATAAATCCTACTCCTCCTCCGAAGTCCGCCTCTCGCGATCTGGATCGTCCTCGAGAACCACATCTGTCTCCAAGCAACGAGCCAGATCCATCTGGGAACCACATGATGTTTAGACGCGGCTCAGCCTCAGCTCGAGCGGGGTCGTTCCCAGATGCTGAAACCTCTCCCCTCGAGAAGAGGTCCAACCGAGAGCAGAGCGTTCCAGAGGAAAACGCTCGCAATACTTTCCACAAGAGGTTCGCAAACCTCTCGTGCATGCTCTTCTCCCAGACAGTAAACGCAAAGTGTGTGTGTAACCAAAGCGCAAGCTACCTGGTACACGTTCAAAACACACCTGCAGAAGTGGCGTTGCTTCTCAGCACACTTCAATGTTATCCTTCTTGTAGACGTTTCAAGTGAAGACAGGCAAAACAGTCCCTGAAGACGATGAGATACTGTCATGTTGGCAAGGCGCCCTTATATACTTCATGGTCGCACCTTGATGATATCATAGGCTGTCGCCGGTCAATAGGATTGACGTTTTTTGATTGTGATTTCAGGCACCAGTCACGCTGCAGGCGTTCCCTGTAGCGTCGAGCTGACGCAGCGCGAGTTCCCTTTCGAAAGGGAACTCTGTTGTTTCAATAATAGTAATCATTATCATTATTTAAAGAGGTACATGTTGTTTTTATTAGTCTCACTAAAAATGTACCTTGCTGATATCTAAGGCCTTTCAGATTCATTATACTTATCCTGAAATTATATACATTGAATGTTCAGTAAGTAGAAACGCTGATCTCAGACACAGAAATACAACATATACTTTAGTAGTTTACAGATAGAAACATCAAGCGTGCACTATTAGCAGTTTTGGTTACGTATTTAACCCTCGTTCCCTGACGTTAGTGACTAACGATGGGGGTTTCGCTTAGAAGCCAATTACCTTCGAGGAGTCTAACAACGCCCAATGGCAGTGCCAATGCCATGGGCATGCGGAATTTGCATGCGTAACTCCGCCCCACCGTGTGGGTATATAAGGAAGTACGCTGGCAACATCGCATTATGTTATCTGCTGCGGAGCCAAGACTGAACTCCCGGCCATTCCAGCAGTACAGCGGATGTTGCAAAGGGACGTTACATCTCCGTTCTCTCCTCAGGGAACGAGGGTTACATACGTAACCAAGACGTTCCCTTTCGTTCAGTCACTACGACGTAACGTTAGTGACTAACGAATGGGGGTCCCAATACAGTGATGCCACTCGGCTGTCTTCCAGTGCCCTGCGAAAGTGTGAGTACCCTGTCGTAAGACTAGTACGGACGAAGGACTCCCACTTATCACAGGAATACCAAGGTACACTGGGAAGCATATTCCAGTGGAGATATGCCAAAATGCCTACCCGTAGGGAGGACTTAGAGAGTACACTGTTAGGAAGAATTCTTTTATTAATCTTGATGAACTTACAAACACACTTCCGGATGCATATACACACATGTAAGGATGATAAAAATGATGTACATTATGTACTACTGTTACATTGAATGTCATTGGGTTAATATACGTTAAAACATATTTGAAAAGGTTAATAAAAATTAGATAGATAAAATACACTAATGGTCTGTAGGTCAGTAATCCATTGATCTGTAGTTAAAAGAGGCCAAAAAGATTGACATGATAAAACGACAAGACAATTTTTGTTAAAATGCTGTTTTATTTACTCCTGGAACATTTTGGGAAAATGCACCTTTAATTACAATATGTTTACTTTTTCACACCAGTTTCACTTTAAGTTTAAGTATCAGTTTGCGATTGATTGCTAATGCCTCATTCAGTGACGATCTGTTAACGATTGCTAATGCCTCGTTTTACCTGTATACGGAGCGTGTAGCTTACGTTCGTCCATTACAACATTGGACAACACTGAGCTGCATCGTGTCCGTGTTTTCTTTCATATTTCCTCTTTTACAGAGGCGTAACATTTGGAGGCACCGCCGGGATAGTGTGCAGTGTCGTTCAGCGTCTCCAACAGATGCCCCCCGCCGTCACACATCCCTTTTAAACAACCCAGAACATCAGAAGCAGGTGGTTAATCAGCGATAATGGGAGTCCGATTGTCTTGGGCAGTTTGCATGTGATCTGAGGTATTTCTGCATACCAGGAGAGCTGCTATTTACTACCCACAGATTAAAAGGTACCATTTCACTGCTAGCACATACACTTAGCTGGGACGATGGAGTCGACCGGTTTTGGAAGAGTTACAGCTTGAAGTAATAAGGGCATTGTGTCTGTTGCCCCGAGAAAGTTTGGTGGAGCTGTGTGACTATCTAATCATTGCCGGAGCAGAGTTTGAACATGTTACCAACAAGGGCCGAACTGCTCTCATCACACTAATTTCAAATCACATACAGAGAGTAGAGCTAGAAGAGCTCGAGGATAAAGGTATGGCTAGCTTACTCCATCTTCAAGACAAAATTTCTGAGCTCCAGACAGCTGGTAAAGTTGCCACATCAAAACCAGTAGGTGAGCACCAGGATGGGGAGGAGAAAAAAATAGTGGAGGGAATTGAGGCCTTGCAGCTTCAGTTAGCAAGCGCACAGAAACAGAGTGAGAACAATAAGCCAGAGATAAAAGGAATTAAAAGCATTACCCCCACCAGACAGTCACCACAGAGTATAGTCCACAGTTCTGCACCTCACCCATGGCAAAAGGACTTTAAGATTGCTGGCCAAATCGGTGAGCCCGGTCAGAAAGACAAGCTGACTTTTTCAAGCCTAGCACGTCAAATCGAACATGGCCTAAGCAAGGGGTTTCTTGAACTTGAGATAGCAGATGCAGTGATAAGAGCGATATCTCCAGGCATGCAACTCCGTAGTTATTTAGAGGGCAAAACCAACCTAACTTTACCCACCCTGAGGCGAATACTCCGAAGTCATTATCAAGAGAAAAGTGCAACCGACCTTTATAAGCAGTTGACCTCAGAGGTGCAGGGCATCAAAGAAACCCCACAGAACTTCCTAATTCGTACTTTCGACCTGAGACAAAAAATTTTGTTCGCTTCGCAGGAATCTGAGTCAGGTCTCCAATATGACCCTGGGTTAGTGCAGAAGATGTTTCTTCACACCGTGCTAACTGGCCTGCAGAATGACAACATCAGGCGGGATCTTCAGCCTTACTTGGAGCAAGCTGACATTTCTGATGAACTGTTGCTCGAGCGAGTGAATACAGCATGTGCTTATGAGACCGAGAGGCAGAACAAGAAAAAATTATCAGGACAACAAAGACCTGTTACCATCCATTCAGTTCAGTCCAGCGATGCTCCTGCTGAAAAAAATGAAAACCTACCAACTCAACAAAAGTCTAAAGTTTCCCCATCTGTTCTTTCCCAGCTTGAGAAAATTAAATCTGAGATGGCTCTGTTGAAAGATCTTAAAACTGAAGTGTCTCACATTAGGGAGTCCATGCAACAGCCCCAGCACATACCCATACAACCACCGCCAGTAGGGGGGGCCGATGGTGCATCAGCACTACAATTCTCAGGTCAGCAGATGCAGGATCCGCCACAGGGATACTGGTTTACTGCGGGCCCCAGACACAGAGGAGGAACTGCTCAGTATCAGCAAAGGTTTGCTCCACAGCCCAGCTTCCCCCCATCACATCGTGGCCAAAGGAGAAAATGTTTTAGTTGCCAACAGAGTGGAGCTGAAGATTATTGCACGCACTGTTATAGGTGTGGCAGTAGCGAGCACTTTCTGGCTGGTTGTCGAGCAAGGGGACAGAGACAGTTTGGAGGTGAGGCTTTAAACGGGGGAAGGTCACTCGCACGGGACAGGGAGTGACTAGTAATGCAGCAATGTCCCAGCAATGTGCGAATTCGGGACAAGGGGGTAAAGGGCTAATCCTGAAGCAATGTGCATCCTGTAGGAAAGTGCTTTACTGTTCTACTCCATGTCAAGTTAATAGTTGGGCAGCACACAAAAGAGAATGTCAAGCACTCTCATGTATGACTACAAACACCACTCCAAAGAGGGACAAAAGGGCTAAAAGGGCGCCATTAGTAGGGGGAAAGCACATGGTTGATTGCTTCATCCAAGGCCAAAGTGTTCAGGCTTTGTGGGATTCAGGCTCCCAAGTGACCATAATTGATGAGCGATGGAAAGAAACACACCTGCCAGATGCAAGACTAAGAGACATAACAGAAATTCTGGATACAACACAGACTTTTGACATACAGGCAGCAAATGGGGAGAGCATGCCATACACAGGTTGGGTCGAGGTAACTTTTAGATTAGCTTCAGGGGCTGCATCCAACACAGAAGTTATTGTCCCCACACTTGTAATGAAGGGTGGTAAGCTTGTTCAACCTATCATTGGGTCTAATGTGATTAGGATTATTATAGACAGTGAACTGAAACAGTCAAACACCACTGACAGGGAAGGGTTAAGTAGAACAGTAAGGGCAGCCTTTCCAGGTAGAGCAGCGGCTTTTGTAGAGCAGGTAACTGCAGTTGTAGAGCAAGTTAGCACCACACCAGTGGACGAGTATATAATCAAGACAAAAAGGGAGAGGATTAACATACCAAAACGCACATCAGTCAGAGTTGAGTGTCATGTAAATATGAACTCTCCACATGAAGACAATATACTTCTCTTTGAGCCAGATGTGAACCCCCGCTGGACAGAGGGACTTCAACTATGTGACATGCTTGTGAAAGTTAATAAAGGCAGCAAGAACAGAATATTGCAGACCATGACATAATGTTACTAGGGAAAACTGTAGTCGGGACTGTTCAGCAGGTCCAAGCAGTCTACCCCGCCTCCATACTAGAGGGGTCCCGCCCTCCGCCTTCAGCTACAACAAATCACATCAGCGCTAAAGAGGACCTGACTTCAGGCAATGTTTGGGATCCACCTGTGGATCTGGGCCACCTCAGTAAGCCAGAACGTGAGATAGTTAATAAGATGTTACGAGAGGAGTGTGCCTCCTTTTCAAGAACAGAGGATGATACCGGTTATATAGAAAAACTTCAACTCAGCATCTCCCTGAAAGACACCGAGCCTGTCGCAAAAGCATACCTCTCTGTGCCTAAGCCACTTTACGGGGAAATAAAGGACTCATTTGAATGACCTCATCGCTCAGGGTTGGGTGGAGAAGTCTAACTCACCGTATGCATCACCAGTCGTGTGCGTTCGAAAAAAGGATGGAAGTCTCCGACTGTGTATAGACTTTCGTGAAGTAAACAGAAAGACCCTCCCAGACCGCCAGCCTATCCCCAGAGTGCAAGATATAATGGATGGCCTAGGAGGAAACTCATGGTTCTCTCTTTTGGATCAAGGGAAAGCGTACCATCAGGGCTTTATGGCGAAGGAGAGCAGACCCATAACCGCTTTCGTCACACCATGGGGTCTCTATGAGTGGATCAGAATCCCCTTTGACCTGATGAATGCTCCAGCCGCCTTTCAGCGCTGTATGGAAGAATGCTTGGAGGGGCTGAGGGATGAGATCTGTATCCCATATTTAGACGACACCTTGGTCTTCAGTAGAACCTTCGAGGATCACGTTGAGAATGTAAGGACAGTGCTACAGCGGCTACGGCAGCACGGGATAAAGTTGAAACCAAGTAAGTGTGAAGTGTTCAAGCATGAGGTCCGCTACTTGGGGCGCATCGTGTCTGCTGAGGGCAGTAAGATGGATCCAGCTGACACTGCGGCTGTTAGGGCTTTAAAGGAGAAGAGGCCACGGACTGTGGGAGAATTGAGAGCAGTCATGGGGCTACTGAGCTATTACAGACAGTATATTAGGGACTTCTCCCGCATCGCCAACCCTCTTTACGCCCTAATGGAATTAGACCCTGGCCCAGATAAGCAGAAGGATGGGAACACCAGAACAAAAAGAGTGAAAGGAAAGTTTAAAGGGACACCATCACACAAGCCAATCACATGGACTGAAAAACATCAACACATATTGGAGGGATTGATTGATTGTCTGGTTGAGCCGCCAATACTTGGATTCCCAGACTTTAACAAATCATTCATCCTACATACAGACGCTTCACAGCAGGGCCTGGGTGCAGTGCTATATCAAGAGCAGGAGGGTAAGCTTTGTGTAATAGCCTATGCATCTCGAACACTTACCAAAGCAGAAAAAAACTACCATCTACATTCAGGGAAACTTGAATTTCTGGCTTTGAAGTGGGCCGTTACAGAGCGCTTTCGGGACTACCTGATCAGTTCATCTTGCACTGTCTATACGGACAACAACCCACTAACCTATGTATTATCGACAGCCAAGCTGAACGCAACGGGACAGAGGTGGGTTGCTGAATTAGCCGATTTCGACATAACAATAAAATATCGCCCAGACAGAGAGAACTGTGATGCTGATGGCCTTTCACGAATGCCCTGTGACATAGAGACAATGATTGAAGAGTGTTCAGAAGAAATGTCCTCCCCTTCTGTGCAAACCACAGTACAAGCTGTGGAAGTGAATGTTTCACACACTGTTTGGTCCATTATGGCTACTGGGTGTGCGGAAACGGATGAGGACATGCCTACGCCCCTTTCAAGAGCAGCTCTCGGTCAAGCTCAAAAAGATGACAAAGATATTGCCCCCATCATCGCCTGTAAACGGTCAAATGAAAGACCTGTAGGACAGCAGTTAAAAGCATTTGGTGCACAGAGCAGGTGTCTCCTCCGTGAATGGGAGAAACTTAGCTTTGATGGAGATGGGATACTCCATAGAAAGACTGCAACCAGGACGCAACTTGTTCTCCCTGAAATATACAAGTCAACAGTTATGAGACAGCTTCACAATGGCATGGGACACCAAGGTGTGGAACGCACAACATCACTTGTCCGGGATCGCTTCTTCTGGCCACACATGCAGAGAGAGATTGAACGCTATGTCACTCAAAACTGTACCTGCCTTAAACAAAAAAAAACCTGTCGATAAACAAAAGCTCCACTCACACCAATTGTCACCACTCAGCCATTCGAGCTTGTATCCATTGACTTCCTTCATCTAGACAAGTGTAAAGGTGGATATGAATACATATTGGTAATCGTAGATCATTACACGCGCTTTGCACAAGCCTACCCCACCATGTCGAAATCTGCCAAAACTGTAGCTGATAAGATATTTAATGATTATGCGCTGAAGTTTGGGTTCCCCCTGAGGATCCATCATGATCAGGGAGGAGAATTCGAAAACCAGTTGTTTGCACAGCTGAAGAAGAGTTGTGGAGTGATGGGCTCAAGAACGACACCGTACCATCCACAAGGCAACGGACAGGTGGAACGCCTGAACAGAACACTGCTGCAAATGCTTAGAACGCTCACAGAGAGGCAGAAGTCAGATTGGAGAGAGTCACTGCCCAAGCTCATCTACGCAAACAACAGCACTCGATGTGAAGTCACCGGTTTCTCCCCCTTCTACCTCCTGTTTGGAAGATCACCGAGATTACCTGTGGACATACTATTTGGCTTGACACCAGAGTCTGGAACCGCTGATCATCAGGAGTATATGAGAAGGTGGAAAGAACAGATGCAAGAGGCATATGAGATCACAACGACAAACGCAAAAAAATGTGCTGAAAAGAGTAAGAGAAATTATGACCGCAAAGTAAGGAGTTCTGTATTGCACGAGGGTGACCGGGTTCTCGTCAGGAACTTTACACCCAGGGGCGGAACAGGGAAGCTCAGAAACCACTGGGAAGATTGCATTCATAAAGTTATCCGGCAGGTGGGAAAAGACATGCCCATATATGAAGTAATATCAGAACAAGGCAAGGCGAGAGGATGTAGGATACTGCATCGTAACCTGCTGTTGCCATGTGACCATTTGCCACTGGAAATACCATTAAAACCAGCTAAAGCAAAAAGACAAATCACAGCATGGACCCGCAAAGGAAGGGAGCAACAACACCAAGAAGCAGATGTTGAGGATAGTGATGAAGATGACTATGGATATTATCCACCCATGGATCCGCCTTTCCCTGTGATACAAGTAGACACAGACAGTCAGGAAGCTGAACAACTTTCACAGGATGCTGAGCCTCAGCAACAGGACTACCAGCTGGAACAGGATAGTGGAGATACACTGACAGAGAGGGACACATCAGGACAACAGGAGATTATTGCTCAAGAGGACACTGCTCTAGAGGAGGGAACGTCCGTAGTGCAGTCACCTGTTCAAAGTGGAACTCACTGTGGACATGAACAGCGATATCAGCGACCAGTCAGGGAGAGACGGCCTCCAAGAGTCTTCACATATGACCAGTTGGGCAATCCTGGTTGTTACAGCACTGGACTCACAAGTAACACCATGCAGTGGTACCCAACAGCACCTTATAGAGCAATGCAAGCGGCAAACGCATGGATGACTCCAGTACAGCACTTTGGCTACCAGCCTGTTGTGGTACCAGGGTACTGAATTTGAAACACACTTACCCATTTGCCCACACATCATACACTCATTGATGGACTGTTGAGCAATCTGAGTGTTAACACTTTGCACATTCACTATACACTCATTAATGGACTGTTGAGCAATCTGAGTGTTAACACTTGCACATTCACTATACACTCATTAATGGACTGTTGAGCAATCTGAGTGTTCACACTTGCACATTCATTATACACTCATGGATGGACTGTTGAACATACCGAGTGTTAACAATACACCAATACATTCATGCGTCACTCGATGGACTGATGAAAGCCGAGTGCTAACATATACACTATACACTCCTGGACTTGTGAATAAGTTGAGTGCTTGTATACGAACTGTTACAAAGGGGATCTGGTGATATAATGTGTACTATTTAAATGCCTTCAACATTACCCATCTTTTGGTTGGGATGTCGAGGACGACATCTGTGTTGTAGGGGAGTATGTAAGGATGATAAAAATGATGTACATTATGTACTACTGTTACATTGAATGTCATTGGGTTAATATACGTTAAAACATATTTGAAAAGGTTAATAAAAATTAGATAGATAAAATACACTAATGGTCTGTAGGTCAGTAATCCATTGATCTGTAGTTAAAAGAGGCCAAAAAGATTGACATGATAAAACGACAAGACAATTTTTGTTAAAATGCGGTTTTATTTACTCCTGGAACATTTTGGGAAAATGCACCTTTAATTACAATATGTTTACTTTTTCACACCAGTTTCACTTTAAGTTTAAGTATCAGTTTGCGATTGATTGCTAATGCCTCATTCAGTGACGATCTGTTAACGATTGCTAATGCCTCGTTTTACCTGTATACGGAGCGTGTAGCTTACGTTCGTCCATTACAACATTGGACAACACTGAGCTGCATCGTGTCCGTGTTTTCTTTCATATTTCCTCTTTTACAGAGGCGTAACACACACACATAAGAGACAAGTTCCTAAACTAGGACGGAAAGGACGGAAGAATGTCAAGGCATGGGACAAACTGCTGAAGTCGACATCGCCAGCCGAGGGGTGATGGTCACGAGGTGTCTGCAAAGGCCGGGGTGATGGTCACAAGGTGTCTGAAAAAGCCTTGTGTTACGTTATTGATGAACTTTAGTTCCTCTCTGGAAAAACCCAGATGCTTACAACACAATTTTGATCAAGTATAAATATGGCTGAATGATTGTTGCTCCGTGTGCATTTCTTTTTGATTTTTTTGTTTGATTGATGTATCATCATAGTTAAATACTATTCTCTATGATTATTTTGCTCTAACTGCTCTGCTGTATTATTTCAACTTGAATTGCTCGGACGAGAACAAGTTGTTTCTACATCTATTGCTTTTGAACTGCATATCAGGTAACTGCCTGTATAACTGAACCACTCATCCAGAATTGTCTGTTTGAGATTGGCTAAGCTGAAGTATTATCTGTAACCTTTTGTTATTTTTGCTAATCAATTTTTGTCATTGTATAACCAGTACTTTTATCTTTTGTATAAATAAATTTTGATTTTATAAAGACAAAGTATGGTTTAATAGTTTTTACTTCAGCTTATAAAAACAGTTCTATAAAGAATAGAAAGAGCAAGTGTGTTACATCTTACAAGGCCAAAGTCAACCAACCTTCGATGAGAGATTCTGCTGGAGGGTAAGCATTATTTTATTAAAAAGGTTATTGACTGTTTATTGATTTTATATTGTTCATTTGAGGATATTGGTTTCATATCACTAGATTGCTGGTATGATTACAACGAGCTAGGTGGGCTTAGGCCTAATTCTGACCTGACAGCAAAAAGACCGCTTATTTGCAATGGAAACATTGTATTTTAAGGGTTAATCAGGAACGGGAACGATACCGGTTTCCTACAACACATATGACCTGCTAAGGGCTGCATATGGGGAACTCTGGGGTACCAACCGAAGGTCGATTTTTAACCCCAGGGGTGGCAGGGACTTGCCAAGGGAAAGACACCTGCTCACTGAGGAGGCTTACGGTGGAAATACACGTGTGGGGGTCACTGGAGGGGAACCATGCACACGGGGCACCTGGCCGGACACGAGGGTCTGGGTTCGAGAGGGCAGACTTACTGGTGTCGGCGTCGACAGTGCTGGAGGAACTTAGGGCTCTCGGGAAGCTCACCTGAGGAAAATATCGCACGTATCCAGTCCGTGGAGTGGAATGGCGAGCAAGTGAAGACACCTGAGCCTAGTCCATTACTGGCCACTAGTAGAGGCGAGTACAGAGTTGGACACTGGCTCCACTCGGAGATAGTAGAATCTGGCAAATGTGTCAGGTGTCGCCCAGCCTGCAGCTCTGCAGAAGTCTGTTAGCGAGGCGCCATGCGCTAGAGCCCAAGAGGAGGCCACACTCCGGGTGGAGTGGGCCCTAACCCCAAGGGGACATGGTCGACCTTGCTGCTGGTAAGCCAAAACAATGGTGTCTACTAACCAGTGAGACAGCCTTTGCTCTGAGAGAGCTCTTCCCTTCCGCTCTCCACCATAACAGACAAAGAGCTGGTCTGAGGTCCTGAACACTGCGTCCTGTCTACGTAAGCACGGAGGGCGCGTACTGGACAGAGCAATGCCAAGGCTGGGTCTGCCTCCTCCAGGGGCAGCGCTTGCGGGTTCACCACCTGGTCCCTGACGGGGTGGTGGGAACCTTGGGCACATATCCAGGCCGGGGTCTCAGGATCACGTGAGAGTAGGCCGGCTCGAACTCCAGGCACGCTTCGTAAACCGAAAATGCCTACAGGTCCCCTACCCTCTTGATGGAGGCCAATGCGGTCAGGAGCTAAGTCTTCATTGTACAAGAACTTAAGCTCGACTGACCGCAAAGGCTTAAGGGGACTACTGAGAGGTCCCCAAGAGGGTACGAGGGGAGAGCGAGGAGGATTCAGTCTCCTCGCTCCCCTCAGGAACCTGATGACCAGGTCGTGCTGACTTACCTTTCTGTTCCCCAAGAGGTCGTGGTGGGCAGATATTGTGGCCACATATACTTTAAGGGTGGAAGGTGAACAGCCTTTGTTCCAACCCAACTTAGAGAAACGAGAGCACAGACCCGATCGGGCAAATCCAGGGGTCTTCTAGGCGAGAAGACACCAGGTGACGAAGAGGTTCCACTTCAATGCATAGACAAAAGCTCTGCCCTAGCGGAAGTGCTGGTAGCCACCACCAAAGGTGGTAGGGTACTCAAACCTGCTGCGTCCCATCCAGGAGCCACACGTGGAGGTTAAACCCCCATTCGTTAGTCACTAACGTTACGTCGTAGTGATTGAACGAAAGGGAACTTGAGTTACGTAATCAGATTACTTTTTCAAGTAACTAGTAAAGTAACGCATTACTTTTCAAATTTACAACTAAATATCTGAGTTACTTTTTTTACATTTATTTGACTGACAGCTCTCCTGTCCCCATGTTGAGTGTAAGTGCAGAGGCATTGTGTGTAAACATGATGGTTATTGTAGTTCTAGACTAAATGTGAGCATTTATTTATCTCACTTACACAATAAAGATTCAGTACTCCTCAAAATTAATAAAATCAGTCAAATGCAAAATCAGAGTACAATGCAAACCTCCAATAATTAAATGTAAAAAAAAACCCAAATATTTTTAACCTACCTTTATTGACCAATGTCTTGCTGCTGACCTTTGATGATTCAGTTAAGCCATGAGCAAAAAATTACTATATTTTTTGTTTTTATTGGTAAAACTTTTTTTCTCCTGCGTCCTATTCTTCCATTATGGCAGCACAGCACAGCAGAGCTGCGCCCTCTACTGTTCATGCGTGAATTTGCATTTTTACCTCAGCCTTAATAAGAGTCTTATTATTTTAATTTTGGTATGAAGAGGTCTTTACTTTTGCACAAAAATAGAACTTCTTTGTTATAAAAAAACAAACAAAAAACGCACAAAACAAGCCCAGACCAGGTGAGAAAAAATAACGCAAAGGTAACGCAAAAGTAACATAACTCATTACTTTTCTTAAAAAGTAACTAAGTAACTCAATTTGTTACTTTTTAAGGGAGTAAAGCAATATTGTAATGCATTACTTTTCAAAGTAACTTTCCCCAACACTGGCTATTAGCATTATAATATGAGGTTCATGTAGTCAAGCTTTCATAGTCATGAGCTTCATTAGAATGGATCAATAAAAAAACAATTAAGTGATGACAGTATCAGAAATTATATCTATTCCAGACTGCCTGAAGAATACTTATTGGCCACTATTTATATAATCGATAAAAGGAGACTTCACTATCATGAATGTGTTAGAAGTAGAAAGGGAGATCTAGAGAATCCTCAGATTGTATTTACCGTAATTTGACTGCATGTGTGAACAGTGCACCCTCTTGTGAAATGTGCCAAGAATTCACTTGTAAAACAATTATCATGAGGATTATCAATATCTCTATTTTAACTTTTACTAACACATGTCAAAGGTTAAAACATAGGCCGTCATTTTTTGAACATTGAATATAAGCTGGAACTGAAATGATTTGTGTGGTGAGTGTCAATGCTGTTTTTGAACAAGGCAGTAATTGCTCTGTGTCACAGTGACTCTCTGGCGCAGTAATACACAGCTGTGTCCTCAGTCTGCATATTCTGTCCTTGTAGAGTCACTGTGCTGCTGGAAGAGTCTCTGGTAACTTGAAATCTACTTTTCAGTTTATCACTGTAATATGTGTTACCACTACAACATATCTCTCCGACCCATTCCAGAGCTTTTCCTGCCGCCTGTAGTATCCAATGAGTGCAGAAGCTGCGATCAGACACTGAATATCCAGAGACCTTACAGGACAGTGTCAAAACCTGACCAGGCCTTAAGACCATAGAATCAGTCTGGGTCAGTTCAACACACCAGACACCTGGGGAAATAAATATGGCCTGACCTATTAAGAGACATGGAAACATTTTGTGTAACCACAAGTCATTTTTATTCTGAGGATTTCTATAGAAACTATGAAGACTTACGAGAGACAGCTGCTAGCAGCAGAAACAACCAGAGAGATGAGGAGACCATGGTTTGAGAAGTGCGAGAGCAAGCTGCTTCTTTTCATCTTAACACTCAAATAAATATGAGGAAGAGGAATATTTGCATACAGTTCTGCTTACGCAACCCACAAAATAAGTATCTACATATCGTTAGCCTCATAGCATAATTGCCTAAGTCAATTTTTGGCCAATCTGATCTGAGCAATTATGCTATGAGGCTAACGATTATATATATATATATATATATATATATATATATATATATATATATATATATATATATATATATATATATATATATATATATATACTATGTAAGCCCTATAATATGTAATATATATATATATATATATATATTACATTTATTTTACAATGTTGGCAGTAATGATGGGTGTACTGTGGTATTAGGAATTATATTTTAATATGGTGTGTGATATGAACAGTGTAGAACACATTTTTATTTCATGATAAATTAATTATTGATCAATTTTGTTATATTCAGTCAAGATCAAGTTTATATTATTATAAAGCTCATAGCTTATGTATTTTATCCTTAAGCAGAAGGTGTGTCTGTTTCTTTGGATCAAAGTTGTACTGTGCTCCAGCATCATCTGCAGTTTCCCCCCCTCTCTCTCCATTTTCCTCCCTGACATGTTTTTGTACAGCCCAGTGCTTTTTTGCATCATTGTGTATATCTTGCACAGTAATAAACAGCTGAATCCTCTGTTGTCAGACCAGGGCTGCATTTCCCGAAACCTTCTTAACACTACGTCGTTCTTAAGTTATACCTTAAGGTTTACCTTAACGTTAATACGTGTTTCCCGAAACTATCTTAGTTAAGAATACCTTCTGTAAGTATTACTTTCGTAAGGTTGGTCTGGACCACTCTTAGCCATACCTTATCACTATTGACAGTTCATTCCACTAGTGGCCACCACTGTGCAAAAAGCGTCTTTGTCAGTCTATACGAATATAATTCTGAAGTTGTAATATACACCCAATGTTCAATCAGGCTAATTTTTTTTTTTAATGCAAGGATTACAATTGTCATTACACTAATGGTTGTTAGCTTTTTAATTAAATTATCCAAAGGTACATCAGCTGGCAAACCATTAGACAGGAAAAGCTTAGGAGCCTATTTAAAGGGAATGATTGTGGAGGGGAGTTTGGTCAAACTATGGCAGCGAGACAGCGAATAGTTGTGTGAAATCAAAGACGGCGCCGTCCGCGGAGCCATTTAGTGTATGTGCACTATTTCATACGTGAAAACTTTAGTCCCCTGGCTACCATGTCAGAAGCCGCTATTCAAAAGAAATTTCGCCTGCCACGACAGCAAATTGAGCAGCTTTTAGACCTTGTTGGTCCAACTTTGTCGAGACAAACTGGACGGAGCAACCCTCTCAGCCCTGAAATCCAGCTGCTGGCGGCTCTCCGTTTTTATGCCGTGGGGAGTTTTCTGGAGGTGGTTGGGGATGGATATGGGCAGAGTAACACCTCGGTGTGGCGGTGCGTTCATTCAGTAACGAACATCCTGCTTCGTCATGCCACAGAGTATATCCGCATGCCTTCCGCCAGGCACGAAGTGATGGAGGTGCACCAAGGCTTCCATGCCATTGCTGGTATCCTGCAAATAATAGGCCTTGTCGACGGGGACACTTATACCCATCACCAACCCTTCTGCACTAGACCAGGCCTTCATTTGCCGTAAGGGCTTTGCGGCCATCAATGTCCAGGTGGTGGTGGACCACAGGGGGAGGTTCGTGGACGTGGTGGCAAAGTGGCCTGGTAGCACACACGACAGCTTTGTGTGGGCCAATTCAGTGGTGGGTGAAGATGCAGCAATAGGGGTTTTCGGCCAGAGCATTTTTTTAGGAGACAGTGGCTACCCTCTCAGAACCTATCTTTTAAATCCAGTCACCAACCCCACCACACAAGCCGAGCACGATTACAACAACGCACACATCCGTACCCGCAACTTGGTGGAGCGCTCAATCGGGCGCTGGAAGATGCGTTTTCGGTGCCTGCATAAATCAGCTGGAGGGTTGCGTCTGAAGCCAGAAAGATGCTGTGCAGTAGCAGTAGTTACAGCTACACAACATTGCAGTCAGTGGAGGTGCAGCCTTGCCAGAAGAGGAGGAAGAAGAGGAGGAGGAGGAAGAAGAATTCCACAACCCACCTCAACTAAGAGATGCCCTACACGCTGCTGGTGTACAAACAAGGCAGCAAATCATTCACACAGTTTTTGGTTAATGTATTTTTCACCCTATATTTCTTTTTATGCAACCACACAACATTCATTGTTTTTTGTGGACACACTTTCTCCCTGCCATTTTTTGTTCGCAATTGTGCACAACCGAGTTTATTCACTATTATGTGCCATTGATCATTGCGCAATGAATTCATTACAATAAAAAAGCTCACGGACCCAACATTGATGAAAGGAAGTGTTTGTGTAATCAAGTGTTTAATGAAACAAAAAGAAAGAAAATCCACACTATTGATCATATATGCATGGAAAGAGTGCTTGCGTCTGCAGTCACTGGGTTGTTGATTGTTCATCTGTAATGTAATGAAATAATTTGAGTAAATTAACACACTATGGAAAATATATTGTAATAATATAAATGACTCTTTCAAATGCCAGTGAAGGCATACTGCCAGTTAGTGTAGCGGGTTGACGCATGATGCGGTTGAGCATGAGATTGCTGGTTCGCGTAGGCTACTCATGTCAGAATTATATAAAATTTAGTTTGCAAGTTCAACTATTTCTGAAGTGCTTTTTTTATAAAGACATTTTTTCCCCGCATAAAGCAGTGAAACAGCCCCTGCATAGAGTAAATAATCGATTCTTGAGCTATCGATATAAGCCACTTCAGCACCGCCGCCACGGACAGCACCTGCTAACGTCGCACTTAAGAAGGTTTACCTTAAGCAACCTCCTAAGGTATAGTTCGAGGAACACACCTAGAAATGGTATACCTTTAGTTAAGTTATACCTTTAGAGTCTTCGTAGCGCGCTAAGAGACAACGTTATCAGGAAATGCAGCCCAGAGAGTTTCAGATACACAATGCTGTTTGAATTATCTCTGGTGATCTCTATTCGCCCCTCAACATTTTTTTCATACACTGTTTTACTGGCATCATACCAGATAACTCCCATCCAGTTTAAGGCTTTCCCTGCTGGCTGTCTGATCCAGTGCATGCCATATTGTCCAAAATCAAATCCAGATCCTCTACAGGACAGGTTCAAAATTTCTCCAGGCTTTTTGGTAACAGAACTTGATGGGATGGACTCCAGGCTCTGACTATTAACACCTAAAACAATTGAAAGTTATAGTGACCTGTCCACAGTATCATACACAACCGGAATTCATTAGTAATATAACAAGAAATAGCGATACATACTAGTAAAGCACAACAGGAGAAAAAATAAGAATGGAATGTCTGCCATTTCAAAGGATGCAGGAAGACAGACTGCTACAATGTGACTGAATACTGCTGGTAGAAATACTGTACATTATGTCATTTACATTTGGGTGGAGCTTTAAAATATGATGCTATATTAAGATCTATGGCACTGTTGATGAGTCACTATACAAAATCCCTTCTACATTTGTGGGATATTTATATTTGTATTAAGAACGCTATGTAAATGGACAAACTTAAATGAGAATGTTCAAAAGTTTTTTTGTTTTGTGTATTTTATTTATTTTATATTACTGTTATTTTGCTTCTGGCTACTACCTTAAATCAAATGTTACTTAACCCTTTCAAGCATGAGTTTACCCCCTATAGAGTGAGTTTGTTTTAGGCAACCATTATTTTAGAATGTTTCACCTAATTGTTTGTTTATTGATTGTGTTTTGTTGTTAAAAACCTTTATAAATGATCTTGATCTATAATGTGAGATGGGCGCCGCCATGTTTGCTCGCAGTCCTGTCAGTGTCAGTCGGATTTACATCACGTGAATTCATCAGTTTCTCCTAAAATACATGCAAGTGGCCGGTGAACTGGGAGAAGAATAGAGTACACTTTATATTTACTTACACTATGTGTATCTGATATGAATAAAACACATCGGTAAATTGTATTTGAATGGATTGTTGTTGCTGTTTCCATAGACACCAGTGCGTATTTTACAAACTCTAAATCTATTGTTTTACTAGTACATATGTGTATTTAAATGTTTAAAACCTAAAGTATACATTATGTAGTTGAAAACACTGCATAGTTTTGATAGGATATGTCAAGCGCTGAGCGCGTCCGCTTCTGGCTCAGCGCCAGCCGAGCGCAAGCATTTTTATTCTGCCAGTTATGTCACGTTACTGAACATTCTAAGGCTGGATCCCAAATGGCACCCTAAATCCTCACGGTCTTCCTCTGAGTCCACACTTTAGTGACTTTTCGTGGGATTCAGCCTTTATCCCATATGGGGTACCATACCGCTCAAAGGGTTAAAAGTTATTTGCCAGAATTGCCACTTCAAATCCAACATATAATCGTGAAGAACTTGAAGCAAATATCAGATTGAAGTGCTGCAAAAGCACACTTTCTTTGGAGCAAATATAATTTGTAATATGATGATGTTTTTGTACAGGGAGGCAATATAGGCAATACATATTCACCTGTAAATTCTGTTTATAGTAATAGCCATCTGTATATTTATTCACTGTACATATTCACCTGTAAATTCAGTTCTGTTTATAGTAATAACCATCTCTCTACTTATACATATTTATATATATTCAGTACATTTTTATGCCCTGCACTTACGCAACCATTGTATATCCTGCACTTGCTGCTATTGCACTTCTGGTTAGACCTAAACTGCATTTTGTTGCCTTGTACTTGTACTTGTGTAATGACAATAAAGTTGAATCTAATCTAATATACCCACGCCACCATGCTGAAGGGAGTGCATGCCCACTGGTAGTGACAACTGTCAGAACAAGCAAATTCAAATGAAATGCCCAAACCACTCTCCCTCAGGTCACACTGGGCTGTCAGTGACAGCATTCCCTATGGTCATAGCCCAAGCTATAAGCCTCAAAAGGAAACCTTCATACACTACATGAATAAATCATTACTCGGGAAATATTCACCGAATGCAACCTGGGAGGCCCGACCTGGTGTCACTCATATTGGACACTTCAGTCTAGTAACAACCCTGTCTGTTCAGAAACAGAGCCTCTGGACACTTGCCTCTAGGTAAGGCATCCAGACAGAGGGACAGCGAAACTGGCAGTAACCAACTCAGACCAGATCTCAGAGACGGGTATCCTGGAGAGCAATACTCAGCGTATCGCTTCACAACCCTTGCTAGCAAGGGAAGTGTATCTGCTCGATCCAAGGATCTACAAAGCACTTACCTTTCAAGTGCTAAGGAGGCCGGACAGGCCTACGGACTGATCTAACTGGGAGACCTCACAAGAAGCCTGCAACCGTCTGATAAGCCTCAGGAGGCAGAGTACTCATGGCGACCCTCAGCGAGGGGAGCACATGGCCTACAAAGTACCACTGGGAAACCACTTACAGGGAGGCCTGGTGACTACAACCTGATAACAAGTGCCATACTTGTTGAACTTGCCTTCAGGGAGGCCTGGTGAAGCCTACCTGATAGCAATTTGTGCTAACTGACAGGTCGCTTACAAGGAGGCCTGGTGAGGCCTACTACCTGGGGTTGTTAGAATGCCTGTCCCAACACCTCATCCATGAGGAAAAATCATGGCCAAGTTTCCTACTCCCTCACCTGTCCCAGGGGTGCAATCTTAAGAAAATTTAAAAAAATATATGATGCAGCAGTACATACTAGGGCTGTGTATCGCCAACAATGTCACGATACGATACGCATCACGATACTGAAGTCACGATACGATACGTATCACGATATGGATCAATTTGGAATTAAAGTTCTTTTGAGCAGAGTTTAGTAACAGTAATATCTGTTTATTGAATAACCAGTGTTATAAAAGTTGTGATAACTGAAAAACTATTTTGTTTTTGTCATTAAAAAAACTGAGTTAAATTAAATAAATACATTTTTACAACAAAAAAAACTTTGGAAAGGCTTGGTTCAATATTGATTATTTTGGATATATATATCAGGTACAATACATGGCAAATTTTGGAATGTAAAACAAATCTCGCGATAAATCTAAAATCTAAAACAAATTTGGGGAAAACAAATCTCTTAACTAATGCTGTAAACTATGGGAGTCTGTTGTACTATAATATTAAAAGTAAAAATGAACTGATTTGTACAAACACTTAAATTACACTAAATTACATTATGTTTTTTATAATAATAAAGTTATAATATTAACTTTACAAATGACATATTCATATACATATTTTTATTTAAATTATGGCCGTCATAACTTCAATTCAATTCCCTTTAATTCAAACATGCATTAAATATTGAAGAAAATTAATTCATTACAATGAATATGGAATATGGTACATATATTTAGCAAAATGCTCCTCTCTAGAGTAAATTTTTCTGGCTGACTAATGAGTTTATGGACACTGGATATTTTTTTCTGAGGTAGGCTAAATGTGATGTTACATGATATTTTTTACAAGATGTTTTACTGATGCCTTTCCGCATTTGAAACGCTGATTGAGCGATTCCATGTGACATGATACGGGTTTCGGTAAGTTGTACTGTATCTTTTAACACACGCTCAGATGTTCATTCATGTTTATTTCGCACTGTAACTGATATTAAAGGTATACTATGTAACTTTTTTCGCCACTAGAGGGCGTACATTCAAAACAACAACAATGTCTTAGCTTGATGACGATGTGAATGAATGTCGTCTTCAACTCCACCGCTGATGGTAATCAATCACACGGGAATCAGAAATCATGCTCATGGATGAGGTAAAGTAATAGTTTTATAAATGTTGCGTTTGATGACATGATTTTCTTTCACTATAATGAATTAGCCGCAAATAAAGTAAGGTTTAATACTAATTGGTTGTCATAGATGTTACTGTATTTCTCGAATTCAATTCAAAACTAACTTTTTGGTAAAACAAAAATAACAAAAAAACCCTAAAGCTACAGTATAAACAACAAATTTACATTTACCAGTTCTTAACATGCCTTGAAGTATTCACAGTGAACATGACCTCACCATGTTTCACATCATATGCATAGACAATAAGACATTCAAACAATAAGACTAGCACTGTTGTTTGATATAAACAAATCACACGTTTTCTGTCAGTAAAGGAATTAAACCAATTACTCACCTGTCTATTAAACACATGCAAGATCGGCATCTCTGTCTAGTTTAAGTTTTTCGCGAAGTTCTCTCCATTTTGAAAATGCCACACCGATGTTGATCCTGGTTTTATTTCTCTTCTTGTCCCAAAATCGTCTTGGGTCATTTGGTTGACCTATACATTGACATTTACGTTGATGGGACTTGTCTTTGTCGACAGAATCAGCTGCAAACGGCAAAGAATAATTGTGTTCCATAACGACTGCGCGAAACAAACTACCGGTAGTTGCTTGATAGACGCTACACCGTCCGCATTTGTCCACGAGACTATATGCTGCCATGGTTTCTACGGCAACCGAGCGGAAACCGAGGGTAATGCGGAAATGACGCCATTGACTGGCGACTCCTTCACTCCTATTCACACGTCCCGGTACCTCGGTTAAAATCGCAATTTTCTCACAATTTACAAATAGTTGGAAACATTTGAGATATTGTAAGTACTCAACTGAACAAAATATATAACACTGGTCTAGTGGTTTATGGATATTTTACTACTAAAATCCTACATAGTGGACCTTTAAGTATTATGGCAGAAGAAGATCCGTTCACGTGTGCTGTGCGCGGCCGCTTCTCTAGAGCTGAGCTGCGCCTAAGCGATCTCATGCCACAACGACAAAACGGTATTTATGTTTTTGAATTTCGTAATAAAATAGACGTAATTTGAAATCTGAGACTTTGTTTTATATCAATAGCAACAAAGCACAACGAGTATTGCTATTTAATGAATGTGAGGCACACTGCAATGTTCCGTTCATTCATTAACTGAAAACCTCTTCTCCATTTTGAATGTCTTGCACTGCTGCTCATGTCGCGTTGATTACATTCAAAAGCACACAGTATCGATACGGCAGCTGCCGTATATTCTGATTTATATATATTCTATATTTAGATATTCTGAGCATAGCCCAAGTACATACATATAAAATACTTCAAAAATCATATTTCTGGATACTCAAATTTGGTTAAAACATTTGTAGACACAGCTCGACAGACGATTCCCTTTTACTGGTTGTCTTTTTGTTGTGGGCTTTGTACAGGAAATACACGAGAACCTAGTGGAAATACTACAAATGGGTCGTTACCTCCAATCAGGCCCGGCTCCAACTTAGAGATGCAGGGTGGGTCAATTGAAATTCCTGGTGGGCCCAGACTTTTAACATGATTTTTTTTTTAATAACAAAAGAGGCAGGTCTTGAAAGGAACTCTCTATATTTGCAGGGCTCAATGCAAAATAGCTTTTCTACTGGTTCATTCGGGTCCAGATTTTTACTTGCCCTGCAAAGATTTGCACTGGCCCCACCACAAAAATAGTATTAGTATTTTAATAAATATTAAGACAAGTAAACAGTCAGTACTAAAATAAGAACAAATGAACAAATTACAAGCAGTAGCACATGAATTGTAGGAAGCTAAATCTAATACTTTAAGCTACTGAGTGGTCTTGGTCCCGGAGAAATTAGGTTGACTCACTTTCTTTGGGGTTACGTTGTTCATCCATAATAACGAGAAGACCATTCTTCCGTTGCATCACTGTACAGAGTTTATTGGCTCCACAAACACCACAGTGCATAATGTCCTTTTGAATATTCACCGCTGTTCACCGCTGTTGCGGTCAAAACCTTTTTGCTCTTCTGGGTCAAAAACCTACCTACAGCATAAGGAAGGGTACCTATATACATTGATCTCTCAGTAATGTTCACAGCGCCACTCAGTGGTCAAAATAAGAATAACATCACCCTGCGAAACACATTTTGGCTCCTACAGCGCAAATAAATAGAATCAGGGTACTGGGCCCTGGGCCTGAGTTTATGTTCGAAAAAAAAAAAAAAAAACTCAACTACAACATAATACACAAAAATACACAAAAATGAAAATATACTTTGAGGTTCCTAGAAAAATGTATATGCAACATGCGTAGCCAAGTCAAAGAGTCGAGAGAAAATTAAAACCCTGAAATAACACTGAGCAATAAAGCCAGAGATGAACAGTATTTTTAAATGTATTAATGTCATATCTGTGTCCTCTTATGTCAGATCAAAATTTTACATCCCAAAAAAAAATAATTATAATAATAATACATTTTTAAAAAAAATACTCTAAATCATATTTGCAAGCTGAGTTTCTTTCAAAAATATCATAACATCCTTAATTATAGATTGTGAGCCAGGCATACTCAATATATTTTTTAAATTCAATTAATTTTCCGTTGCCCTCTCTAGTTCTTTCCTTTTTTTCAGAATACTTTCAAGACTTTCATGTTTTACATTTTCCACTTCTCCACAATGAATGCATAATCCAGTCTGATGTTTTCCTATTAAATTTAAGCAGCTATTTAATCTTGTGTGCCCTATTCTCAACCTTGTAACCTTGTAATTCTCAACCATAGTTTCCTCCTGCCATCCCAGACTACAGTGCTTTTTAACTATCACTTCTTTCTGAATGTTGTATACGTGTCTTCCTTTCTCCTCCTGATTCCATATTTCCTGCCACATTTTAGTAATAAAATCTTTAATGATAACTTTAATCTCTGATTTGCTAAGTGGAATTTAGCCACCGTATGTTTGAATGCTCTGCTCATTTCCCTCAATACCCACATGTGCCGGAACCCAAATAAACTGTATATAATTTTTTTTTTTATTATTTAATCTAAAAATCAATTGATTTATTTCATTTAATAGTCTACATATAGTTCCCTTTCAAGGGAACTCGCGCTGCGTCAAGCGCTGCGGGGAACGCCTCTGCGTTTGCGCCATGAAGCACTCGTAAAATCAGTCCAATGGCGTGACAGGACGTCATAGGCGGGTGACGTCAGCGACCAGGAAACTATAAAGCACCCCTGAACCAAACAGTGTCAGCTTCTGTGTCTTCACAAGCGCTCCATGTGAAATCGTTTGTCCTATATATCAAAGTGTGTGTGTGTCTCTCTAAAGAAAATATAATGGCGAATCAGCAACAGTTCAGACAGTGTGTTTCTCCCTGCCCCCGTTACATCACGGGTGGGGATACACATCTGCTGTGTGTTGTATGTCTGGGATCGGAGCATGCACAGTCAGCGCTCGAGGGTGCTGACTGTGAACATTGTGAAAAGCTGCCTATGAGAACTCTCCGATCCCGCCGAGCGCTCTTTGAGGAGGGCGCTTCGGCTCGCGTTCCCCAGGGTGCAGGTCCCGCTGCTGCCGAGGCACAGCGAAGGCTTATGTCCTGGGGATCGCAGAAGGATCTAGCGGAGGGGTTAGAGACGGGTGATCCCCTATCTCTGCCTTTACCCGCTAGATCTGACGCTTCAGCTGCCGAGTTAGAAGCACGCTCTGCGGTTTCTTCTGCTCGCGCTGAAGCGCAGGCTCAGCATCATTCCAGCTCTGAGGAGTTGGACGTGGTGAGCCTGGATTATTTAGATGAGGTTTCGCCGCCTCATTCACACGCTAATGAGGAGCTGTTGGAGGTTGTGACTCGCGCTGTTGCCAGGCTGCAAATAGACTGGCCAGCCGAGAAGAAAGAGGTTCGTCAGCCGAGTAAATTAGACGAACGCTTTTTGCCATCTAGATCGCAACCTCCAAAGCGGGGCTTGCCGTTTTTTCCTGATCTTCACACCGAGGTGTCTAGATCATGGATTAAACCGGCATCATTTCGGCCATTTAACCCCACAACGGCTGCATATTCAAACATTGTGGGGTTGAAGCAGCATGGTTATGCGGTGATGCCGCGGGTAGAAGAGACGCTCGCGAGCTATCTCTCTCCCGAGTCCGCGTCATCGCTTAAAGCCCCGCAGCTGCCCACTAAGCCAGTCAGAACAACATCAGCTTTAGTGGGTAGGGCATACTCGGCAGCAGGTCAGGCGGCCGCCTGTTTACACACAATGGCGGTGCTTCAAGCATACCAAGCCGACCTGCTGAAAGACATTGATGACGAATGTGAAGAAGTGGGGAGAGAAACGATCGCGGAGATCAGGAGAGCTGCAGATTTGTCTCTTCGGGCTACCAAGGAGACGGCCAAATCCATCGGCCGTTCTATGGCAGCCCTGGTAGCCACGGAGAGACATTTGTGGCTGAATTTATCAGACATCACAGAGAAAGATAAAAAAATTCTGTTAGATTCTCCTATCTCCCCTGCTGGCCTCTTCGGCGACTCCGTTAATGCGGTCGTCGAGAGGTTCCAAGAGTCAAAAAAGCAGGCGGCGGCGTTTCAGAGGTTTCTCCCCAGAAAGTCTCATGTCTCTGGGGCTGCTGGGCGGGAGCAGCCCCAGCCGAGTACGTCCTCCTCATACAGAGCGCAACAAAAAGAGAGTGTTGCTACCCGCGCTCCCCCACAGAGAGACTGGGGGCCGGGGCAGCGCTCTCAGCCGAGGTCTTCCCGAGGTAGAGCGGATCTGAGGACCATTCTTATCTCTAGGAAGGCCTCGGCGAAGAAGTCCTGACGCCAGAGGTGTCAGGCTTCTGATGGCAGTCCCCTCCGAGGGGAAGCGGTGTGCCGAGGCACCTGTCTCCTCTCGGTGCCATCAGGGGGCCATTCTGCCAACCCTGCCACCTCTGGTGCTTCAGGGCGCAGCGGTTCCCGGCGAGCGCATATCTCCACGTCCGCCCGGAAACGTAGCGGCGCGGGGATGCTCGCTCCCTCCACGGAGGGCTCAAAGTGGGTCAGTTCGGTTGCTTCCTGCCGGCGCGCCGTTTCAGGACACCGAACTGCCCACGCAACAAAATCCAGAGGCCAGCCTCGAGAGGCTGGTTCCCTTAGTAGATTTTCTGGCAGCGTGGAAACTTCTGCCAAATATCTCAGAGTGGGTCCTGCGTACTATAGAAAAAGGGTACAGAATACAATTCGGGTCACACCCGCCCAAGTTCAACGGGGTACTACCCACAGTAGTAAACTCCGAGCAGGCTCTGGTAATGGAACAAGAGGTACAGACTCTTCTGCGAAAAGAGGCTATAGAAAGGGTCCCTCCCCACAGCAGAGAGTCGGGGTTTTACAGCCGGTACTTCATAGTTCCGAAGAAGGATGGAGGACTGCGTCCTATTCTGGATCTGCGCCAGTTAAATCGGGCGGTAAAAAAGCTAAGATTCAAAATGCTTACGCTAAAACAGATCGTGTGTCAGTTCAGGTCCAGGGACTGGTGTGTCACAATAGACCTGAAAGACGCATACTTCCATGTCTCCATCCTTCCTCAACACAGGAAGTTCCTCAGGTTTGCTTTCGGGGGCGAGGCATTCCAATATCGGGTTCTTCCATTCGGCCTAGCATTATCACCCCGCACCTTCACAAAATGCGTGGATGCAGCTTTGGCTCAGCTGAGACTCCAGGGCATTCGCGTACTGAACTACATCGACGACTGGCTAATCTTAGCAGAGTCGGAACAGCTAGCGGCTCAGCATCGAGATGCTGTGCTCGCTCATATGAAGGTGTTGGGGTTGAGGTTAAACGCAAAGAAAAGTGTGCTATCTCCACAACTGAGTACCACTTTTCTCGGCGTAGTTTGGGACACGAGCACCATGAGGGCGCGCCTGGCGCCCAACAGGGTGAAATCGATACTAGACTCAGTAACCAAGATGAAGCTAGGCCAGTCAGTCACTGTAAAGCAGTTCCAGAGACTGCTGGGTTTGATGGCAGCAGCGTCCAACGTGATACCTTTTGGCCTGCTGTACATGAGACCCTTACAGTGGTGGCTCAAGACCAAGGGATTCTCCCCGAGGGGAAATCCGTTTCGCATGATCAAGGTCACGCGGCGATGCCTACGTACCTTAGTTATGTGGAAAGATCCTTGGTTCTTGTCCCAGGGTCCGGTGCTGGGGGCTCCTTGTCGTCGCTTAACGCTAACGACGGATGCATCTCTCACCGGCTGGGGGGCGACCATGAGTGGTCGCTCAGCTCAAGGTCTGTGGAGCGACCATCAGCTCTCCTGGCATATAAACCAGTTGGAGCTGATGGCCGTGTTCCTGGCGCTCAGGCACTTTCTCCCAGACCTGAGGGGCCATCATGTGTTGGTTCGCTCGGACAACACATCGGTGGTCTCCTATATAAATCGCCAGGGGGGGCTACGCTCGCGCCGGCTTTGGAAGTTGGCTCATTGAGTCTTAGTTTGGGCCCAGGGCAAACTGTTATCGCTACGAGCAGTATACATTCCGGGGTATCTGAACACGACGGCAGACTCCCTGTCGAGGCAGGGAGTGGTGCCAGGGAATTGGAGACTCCACCCCGAGGTGGTGGAGCTCCTATGGAACCGCTTCGGTCAGGCTCAGGTGGATTTGTTTGCGTCTCAAGAGACAACGCACTGTCCCCTATTTTATTCTCTCACACATCCAGCCCCTCTGGGGTTGGATGCCATGGTGCAGACGTGGCCGAGGCTGCGTCTGTACGCCTTTCCCCCTCTGGCGTTGCTACCAGGAGTGCTGGAGAGAGTACGCCGGGACGGGGTTCGTCTGTTGCTAATAGCCCCGTTCTGGCCGGGCCGAGTATGGCTTTCGGGCATTGTGTCCCTTCTAGAGGGTTCCCCGTGGGAGATTCCCATCAGGAGGGACCTTCTCTCTCAGGCGTCGGGGTCGATTCTGCACCCGAGGCCGGGGTTATGGAAACTGTGGGCTTGGCCCCTGAGGGGGATCAGTTCACAGACTCAGGTCTCTCTGCCGAGGTAGTTGAGACCATGTTGCACTCCAGAGCTCCTTCTACGAGGAGGCTGTATGCCCTTAAATGGAGAGTCTTTGTTGCATGGTGTTCCAACCATTCTCTAAATCCAGTTAACTGCCAAGTCAACTCAGTGCTGGATTTCCTACAAGAAAAATTCTCTTCGGGTTTATCCCCTTCCACCTTGAAGGTGTATGTGACGGCAATATCGGCCTATCACGTTCATCTAGATGGTGCATCGGTGGGGAGACACCCATGGGTTACTCGCTTTCTTGTGGTACTCTGAGGCTAAGGCCTGCGGCACGCTCGAGGGTGCCGACCTGGGATCTGGCCGTGGTGCTAGAAGGTCTAGCATTGGCCCCCTTTGAGCCGATTGAGGAGGTGCCAGAGAAATTTCTAACACTAAAAACTGTATTTCTCTTGGCTATTTCTTCTCTAAAGAGAGTAGGGGATTTGCAAGCATTGTCTGTTGCCCCTTCCTGTCTTGAGTTTGCGCCAGGTATGGTGAAAGCATTCTTGTTTCCAAAAGAAGGATATGTCCCCAAAGTTCCCACGAACGTGGCAGGTCCTATAATGCTGCAGGCCTTCTCTCCGCCTCCCTTTCAGAATTCAGACCAGGAGAAATTAAATCTGCTCTGCCCAGTGAGGGCACTAGATGCTTACGTCCACAGAGCTGCCCTGTGGCGAAAATCTGAGCAACTGTTCGTCTGTTTCGGGTCTCCAAATAAAGGGAAACCCGCATCTAAGCAAACGCTAAGCAAGTGGATAGTCGAGGCTATTTCACTTGCATATGAGTCGGCCGGCCAACCTTCACCACTAAAGGTCTGAGCCCACTCTACTCGGAGTATGGCTGCCTCTTTGGCTCTTTTGTCAGGAGTCTCCCTGCAGGAGGTGTGTGATGTGGCAGGGTGGTCCTCTCCGCACACTTTTGTGAGGTTTTACAACTTAGATGTAGCCTCTACTCCAGGTTCTCGGGTGCTTGTAGCTTAAATGTGCGCTACCACTTCACATGTACGGGCACTTGAGAATTATGGCGGCGTGGGTATTGAGTTCCCGCAGCGCTTGACGCAGCGCGAGTTCCCTTGAAAGGGAACGTCTCAGGTTACGCATGTAACCATGGTTCCCTGAGAGGGAACGAGACGCTGCGTCGCTTTGCCATACTCCCGGCATGCCCGTGACCGACTTGTTTGACTTTTTCAGAAGCTGACACTGTTTGGTTCAGGGGTGCTTTATAGTTTCCTGGTCGCTGACGTCACCCGCCTATGACGTCCTGTCACGCCATTGGACTGATTTTACGAGTGCTTCATGACGCAAACGCAGAGGCGTTCCCGCAGCGCTTGACGCAGCGTCTCGTTCCCTCTCAGGGAACCATGGTTACATGAGTAACCTGAGACGATTTTCCAGTCTGAATACTTGATAAAGAAGACATGGGATCTGAACAGTGTGGTTTAACTTCCTCTATCCATTGCAGTGCTAAAATTGGCCATTATTTCAACTGGAAAAAAAAAAACGGTAACGCTTTAGATTACGGCCCGGAAAGTACTGCGTAAGTAAAACGAATTTACAGCATAACTTTCGGTAATTACAGGTGCTGATCATATAATTAGAATATAAATCAAAAAGTTGATTTATTTCACTAATTCCATTCAAAAAGTGAAACTTGTATTTTATATTCATTCATTACACACAGACTGATATATTTCAAATGTTTATTTCTTTAATTTTGATTATTATAACTGACAACTAAAGAAAATCCCAAATTCAGTATCTCAGAAAATTAGAATATTGTGAAAAGGTTAAATATTGAAGACACCTGGGGCCCGTTTCAGTAAGGAGGTTCAACCAACTCTGAGTTTAAACCTGAACTCTGAGTTGACTTACTCTGAGATGAGAAACTCTGAGTTTTGGGTTTCAGAACAGGTAGTAGAACATTGAGGTAGTTCAATCAACACTGAGTAGACTGACTCTCGCTGCGTCCCAATTCGCATACTATCCGTACTAAATAGTATTCAAAAAAAGAATTAGTATGTCCCAAATCGTAGTATGTTGAAAAGAGTATTCCAAAGATTCCCGGATGGTCTACTATTTCCGGTAAGAATCCGAAGTGCAGATCGGTGCGCACTCTAACGGCTGATATTGCCCACAATCCATTGCAAGATGGACGAGGATTCGATTAGAACTACAAACGCGGATAAAAAGTGTTAAAAAACTACAAACATGACGGTCATGCGAGTCCGACGGTTAAGTAGAGAGGATAAGATAAAGGGGTTTGAGTGAGCAATTATCAGTATTTAACCTGACAAAAAGATATTTATTCAGTGTTATCCACATTATATTTCACCTGCAGCAGCATTGAGAACTTTTGTAATGATACGTTTGGCCATTAACTTTGCAAACACATGAGTCTCTGCATTAAAGACCCACGAATGGCAGATCAACGTGCGACTACATTTCTCTCCGATACGGTAGGAAATGAAACTGAATGTGGAGGATTTGAACTGTGATGATGATTGACAGGGCAGTTTAAACGGTGACGGGACGCACCTGCAAGTCCGTTAAAGATGACGAAGTAGTAGGCCTATGTCCCAAAGCTTGCATACTCTTCTGCTACACACTCAAAAGTATGTACTTTTTCTTCACAAAAAGAGTACACACTTTTAGGACGTAGTATAAGTAGGCGAATTGGGACGCAGCATCAGAGTTAAGCACATGCACTCCAACTATGAAAAGCCACAATCAATGGAGCTCCGAAATTACGATTCACCATGGCAACAGCACCCAAAAAAAAGACGTTCCCATACTTCTGGGTCAATATGTAAGTTTAATTCTTAATTATTTTAATTAAGTTTAATTTTCATGGTATCCAAAAGGCAAAAAAAGAATGTGGCAGCAGCTAAAAATAAAAAATAAAAACATAATTCAATCAGCTAAAGCTTTAAGCATAAAATGTTCATGGGTGTAGGTTTAATGACTTTACAAACATTTGACATAATTAAGAAATATCATTCAGTGTCCAATGTGCAGCAGCTTTTCCCACATAGACCCTTTTCACAGACTGTGATGACGTGTTTTAATGGTCATCAATATCGTAAATCCTGCAACATTTTTTGTATTTTTTTTTAATGTATGTACATTTATAACACTAATACTTTGTATTATATTACTTTTGCATCAAATTACAAAAAACAAGTTACCGCTGCTGTGAGGGTGTTTCTAATACAGTGTCTATGGGAGTGATGGTGAAATTTGGCATCCGTTATCAAATTCACTCTATTTTTTCCCTCTTTTTGAAAGTTGTGAAATCCCTATTGTGGAGTTTTTCTTTTGCTTTTTGAGCAAATGGGGACACAAAAATATATATTTAATGTATTCTTTCATTCACCGCTATAAAAGTTAATCTAACTATGACGACTTCGCCTTCCGAAACCCAGAAATGTGAAAAGGGTCTATGCTCTTTTCACATAATGAAATGTTCTCTAATCCCTGTTACGTTTATTAATTAGGGTAATAACATTAACATTTGACTTCTACTCAGGCCAGCAAAACACCAGCACCACTGACAGATGAAGAGGAGATGGAGGAAGAATATTAACATACAACAGGAAAAAGAATATAGTATTTGTAGGAAATAAAGATGACCATAAAAATGTTAAATAAATGTATTTAACAGCAGTGGTGGTGGTTACGGCATATATCTCGTACTACCATCTGGCAGCATTCTTCCATTCCATACAGTAATCCATTTTCAGAAAGTGTGATGATGGGAATATAAGTGTCATCAATGCGTCCAACCACTGGAAATCCTAAAGGAAATTCTAAATATTAGGTTACTTCTAGAGGTTTATCAATTGGATGTCAGG
This sequence comes from Romanogobio albipinnatus, assembly GCA_023566225.1. Taxonomy (NCBI): domain Eukaryota; kingdom Metazoa; phylum Chordata; class Actinopteri; order Cypriniformes; family Gobionidae; genus Romanogobio; species Romanogobio albipinnatus. The sequence continues at coordinate 29,101,271 of CM042240.1, read as the reverse complement.
ATCCTTTTTAAAAGGACATGCCATTTTTGTCACTTTGACAGCGTCCTCATGATGAAAATATGAGCAATGAATGAATGTTCCTGCACTGCAAAGAATGCTTTTCTTACTATGTATTTTTGTCAAGTGGCAGATAATTGAATTTGTTTTAAATAAACTTCGCTTAGTTTAGATTTAGATTAAATTTATAATTTTCATATATTTGTACTTGAAATACGACCAAAATACTCAGTAAGAAAAGCATTTGTGGTGTCTGAATGAATGAATTAAGTATTTAAACACTGCTGGCGCTTTAAAAAGGGGGAGGAGACCAAAAGAAACTCTGGGTTTACCAAAGAAAACCTGCTCCTGACCAGGTTAGGTTCACAGAGTAAGTTACCCTGGTAACTGACTCTGAGTATAAGTTACCTCTCTTTCAGAAACGGGCTTGACTTACCCTGCTTTCTCGGGTTTGACATACCTCCCATTCTGAAACAGAAAACCCAGAGTTTCCCTTATTTCAGGGTTAACATACTCAGAGTTTTTACTTAACCTCCTTTCTGAACCACACTCTAATCAGCTAATTAAAGGGTTAGTTCACCCAAAAATGAATTATTAAAATTAAAATTATGTCATTAATTACTCACCCTCATGTCGTTCGACACCCGTAAGACATTCGTTCATCTTCGGAACAAAAATGAAGATATTTTTGTTGAAAGCTGATGGCTGAGATAGGCCTCCATTGACATTCAGTACATTTACACTCACAAGACCCATAAAAGGCACTAAAAACGTCGCTACAAAGTCCATCTCACTACAGTGGCTCTACAATAATTTTACGAAGCGATGACAATAGTTTTTGTGCGGAAAAAAAAAATCAAAATAACGACTTTATTCCACAAGTTCTTGTCTTCCTTGCTGTTCTCGGCGTGAACTCACGAAGCACCAAGACGCATGCGCGAAAATATGACGTAGCGCCGGCGTTCGGGAATCCATGAAATGCACACTTTAGTCCTATTTTGAGCACTACGCCGAGACCTAAAGCACGATCAATGTAGAATTCAACAGCTTAGATAGGGCGCGTCTTCCTCTGCTCGTTGTAAACAAATCTCCTCGCTTCTGGGTCATGTGTCCGAACGCCGGTTCTGCGTCATATTCTCTCGCATGCGTCGTGGTGCTTCGTGAGTTCACGGCAGAGGCCTACACGGAAGACAAGAACTTGTGGAATAAAGTCGTTATTTTGATTTTTTTTTTTCGCACAAAAACTATTGTCATCGCTTCGTAAAATTATTGTAGAGCCATTGTATTGAGATGAACTTTGTAACAACGTTTTTATTGCCTTTTATGGGTCTTGTGAGTGTAAATGTTCTGAATGTCAATGGAGGCCTTTCTCAGCCATCAGCTTTCAACAAAAATATCTTAATTTGTGTTCCGAAGATGACCGAATGTCTTACGGATGTCGAACGACATGAGGGTGAGTAATTAATGACATAATTTTCATTTTTGGGTGAACTAACCCTTTAACTCAAAACACCTGCAAAGGCCTTTAAATGGAGGAAGAGAGGAGAGGCACACAGTACACGTTGCTTGAGGTCCAGTGTAAAGTTTCCACAGTCAGTGATGGTTTGGGGTGCCATGTCATCTGCTGGTGTTGGTCCACTGTGTTTTCTGAGGTCCAAGGTCAACGCAGCCGTATACAAAGAAGCACTTCATGCTTCCTCCTGCTGACCAACTTTATGGAGATGCAGATTTCATTTTCTTGAAATATCCCTTACATTTTTTTTAGATTAACATTTTTTTGATTAACAACTGTATGCTGATAAAATATTTTATTTATTTCTATTATTTTTCCTGGCCTGGAAATCAATTTTAACATTCTCTGATATTTCTTTCCGTTATCGTGCATCAATGTATCAATGGTTGTGAGATTTGCTCATGTGATAGTCAGTGGCCATTCTTAGAAGTGATCACAAATGAGGTGATCAGAAGCCTCAGAAAACTGATCAGAAAAAAAATCCAGTGAGAGTTATGACAGAGGGCTGGAGAAAATGTTTTGAGAGGGTGTGTGCAATGAGGCATGCTAGAGAAATATGCTACACTATATGGTGCATCTAACTAACCATGCTGGTTGTGATTCCACATGTATCTGCCTTGTAGGCTATATTTGCAGCTCATCAGGGTGAGCAGGAGTTAAAGGTGAACTTGGTGGTGCATGCTAAGTTTCATTTTTTAATTATTTTAAAACTCCTATCTTCAGGTTTTTTTTATTTTATTTAAAAAAAAATTAAGATGGCATAACAGCTAAAAGCAGACTCTCCTTGCTTTGAGTGAACCCTTGGTATTTCTAAGTGACTTGATCCTGATGATCTTAGTGATCTGTTAGGTTTATATTCCATGTGCAATGTATTGAGGTCCTACGCCATTGAGAGATTTTATATACATGTAACAGTACTTTAAAGTCATTTCTAAATGCAACTGGAAGCCAGTGCAAGGTTAGAAAGGTTATATAGAAGAAAAAAAAATCCATTATTAATAAGAGAATGTAGATTAGACTGAACAGATACGTCATACATGAGACAACTGGTCATACATGGGAACTGGGAAACAGTCAGTATAGATGTACTGAGTTGAGCAAGTATGATTTGAAATAAGGAATAATTTTAATATTAATAGGTTTTTGTTTTTAATGTACATTCAAAACACTTCAGACCGCCTGAAGAGACTTTAGAGGCTCTTCCACTTTTTCAGTTTTTGAACAGCTGCCTGTATTAGTGTTTCCACAGTGTGTCTTGCACAGTAATACACCGCAGTGTCTTCAGTCTTCAGCTGATTCATGTGCAGATAGAAATTAGAGCTGTCCTTAGAGGCTGTGAACCTGCCCTGCACTGACTGAGCTGAGCTCTTATCAGAATCTGAATAATAATAAATAATCCATTCGAGTCCTTTTCCAGGTGCCTGACGGATCCAGTACATGTTAGTGCTACTAACAGTAAACCCACTGCAGGCACAGGTCAGTTTGTGGGAACCACCTGGAGCCACAACTACTGACTGTTCAGACTGTGTGAGCACAACCTGAGAATCAATACCTGTGGATAAACCAAAAAAAATCAGGATTATGTATTTAGTTACATTAAGAAAAGAGTTTATTTTATCCAGGGAATATACTTACCAGACACTGCGGCCAGCAACAGCAAGAGATACAAAGTGAACATGATTTACATCAAGGCAGAACTAGTGAGTCCTCACCTCAACAGTGTAGTTGTTTAAATATGAAACGGACATCGGCTAATTTGCATTGAAATCCTGAATTAGAAAAAACTGTGGAGTCCATTAATGTTGATTTCATAGGCAATAGTACCACCTCTTAAAATAGAATTTTTATTTTGTTACAGTTGGCACATGTGTGTAACCATCAAGTTTTTTTCAAACAGGTAGGCCTATACAGTGACGTGTTCTGGTGAGAGTGGGTACAGGACTGTGTAGTAATGGGCAGAGTCATATTACTACAGCTGTCTCTTTAGCCTCTGCAGTTTTAGAGACTCTAGAGACCTATTCACTTTTTTTAATGTTAAAAAAATCAACAAACAACAGAATAACATGAGCTTTATTTAAATGTTCATAAGCTTTATTGAAATGGCAGGTTTTGTGCACAGTGCTGCAGTCATTTCAGTCACTGTGTCTCTCGGGCACAATAGTACACAGCAGTGTCTTCATTCTTCAGACTGTTCATCTGCAGAAACACCTGCTTCCTACTGTTGTCTCTGGAGATGGTGAACCGTCTTTGGACAGACTGGGAGTAATACATATCCTGGCTATCATATCTGATCAATGCCAGCCATTCCAGCTCTTTTCCAGACTTCTGTCTTATCCAAACCATCCAGTAGCCACCAATGTCCAAATCAGAGGCAGTGCATGTCAACTTATGGGATCCTCCAGGTTTAATGACTACAGCTTCAGACTCGGTCAGTGTCTGGCACCAACAATCTGCAAAATAAAACATGATAAATGTGTGAAAATTCAGATAAAAATAAACCATTATATTCTGAGCGACGGGAATCATACATTGAGAAGCCAGTAACAGTATTGTAAATCGCACAAATTTATGCTCCATATTGTTGCACTGAATTATGGAGCTGTACTGTGATACAGAACTGATTATGAAGTTCCCATTCAGTCGGTCACTCTCGACGCCACGTCGGAGTACCGACGAATAGGAATCTCGCTCGCGAGAGCCAATCTACTTCGAGTGTAACTAAACGAGCCAATGCACATTGGCATGCAATGATTGCACCAGGTGCTCATGCCACGCCGTGCGGGTATAAATGAGACACAGGTGATTGCATCAAATCAACCTTTTGCTTCGGAGCCGGGTGGTAGATGGTAACGCCAGATATCACTCACTACTTCGCAGTCCTGACTGAAGACGGAAGCCGCCTTTCGGAAGCGATCTCTTCAGTCGGTGTTGGTGTGACGGCACAGCAGCGGTCGCGTGGTTTTCGGATCATCTCTCTGTGTTGTTTGTTTAGAGCAATCACAAAGGCTGTTCTCACAGCTGGTTCGGTGCGCTAGGTGGAGAGCGCTGAAAAGCCGTTCTTACGGCTGGTAAGAGAGCGCCTTCGTGTGAGAGAGCGCGCACGTTCAGGCTGCACCCACCCCCTGACCGTGTCGCCGCGACCCCGCCCCCTGCGTGCTTCAGCACCAAGGAGAGCGTCCTTCTGAAAGAGCAAACACAGATAGAGCTTGCGTCTTTTTCAAGATGACATTCTATCTGTGTGTTTCTGGATGCGGTGGTTACCTGTCACCAAGGGATGGTCACCAGCGCTGTATCTCGTGTTTGGGCGTTCAGCACGCCGAGGCAGCGTTGGTGGATGACTCATGTTCTCACTGCGGGAACATGACCATCTCGGAGTTGCGGTCTAGACTCCATCTCGCAAGGGGTGGAGTCCCCGTGCCTCTGCCTCGATCTAACCCTCCACAGAGGGTTGCTTCAGGCAGTGGCACGGGTGATTTGAGGGTTACGGTGAGCGCGCTTCCCCCAGGGAACCAACCCCCGGGGAACCCTCATCCCTCACGCACTCCGCAGCCAGTAGAGCTGCCGTTGGAACGTGGTGGGCCGTCCTCGAGATGTGCACCATCCGTATCCTTCGGGGCTCCCCCTGATGATCAGATGTCCATCGCTGCATCGGAGGGAGGGTCAGACTTCTCTGGAGATGACGTGTCGGCGCAGGGGGCTCCTTCGGGAAGATCCGCTGTGCCCGATACGGATCCGGAGATGATGGCCATGCTTTCCCGGGCCGCCGAGAAGATCGGGCTCGTGTGGAACCCTCCACCGTGTCCCGAACCTTCAAGGTTGGATGATTGGTTTCTCGGGGTGGCCCGTGCTGGTTCTCAGCGCCCCACCCCGGTTCCTTTCTTCCCGGAGGTGCACGAGGAGCTCACTAGGTCGTGGACGGCACCTTTTACTGCCCGAAACCGGCCCAGTGGATCCTCCTCCCTCACCACCCTCGATGGCGGACCTGCAAAGGGTTACACGCAGGTTCCTCCCGTGGAACGGGCCGTTGCTATGCAACTGTGCCCTAACTCCACATCCAGGGGGAACCCGTGTCTCCCCTCCCGAGCCTGTAGGTACTCGTCCGATCTGATCGGAAAGGCCTACCAGGCTTGTGGAGAGGCAGGCTCCGCCTTACACGCTATGGCGTTGTTGCAGGTTCATCAGGCCCAGGCACTGAAGAACCTGCACGAGGGTGGTCACGATCCCGCAGTTCTCCAAGAACTGAGAACCGCAACGGACCTCGCGCTTCGTGCGACGAAGGTTACGGCGCGGGCCGTGGGTCGTGCGATGTCCACTATGGTGGTCCAGGAACGCCATCTTGGCTGTGTCTGGCAGACATGAGGGAGACCGACAAGATCAGGTTCCTTAACTCCCCCGTCTCCCAGACCGGCCTCTTCGGCGACGCGGTCCTGAACTTCGCCCAGCAGTTCTCGGCCGCACAGAAGCAGACTGAGGCCATCAGTCACATCCTGCCACGGCGGTCAGCTGCTGTCTCCACCCCGCCGCCGGCAGCACCTCAGTCTGCTCGTCGCCGAGGGCGGCCGCCTGCGTCTGCCTCCGCTCCCGCGTCGCAGCAGCAGCCTCCACCCAAGCGACGTCGTGGAGCCGGGCGCAAGCAGGCCGCCCAGCCCGTCCAGGCTCCTGCCAAGAGAGGTGGCAAAGGCAGGGGCAAGGGCAAGCGGCCCTGAGACGGGCGACCCGGAGATGGGGAGGACTGCTCTTCTGGAGACGGTGACCGCACCGCTCCATCCCCCGGAGGAGGGCCGGGAGGAGAATTTTGTGTTCCGTTTTGTTTCTGTTCCGCCGCTGGGCTCAGCCCCAGCGGTACCCAAATTTTCAATAAAAGAGCAGTTTCCTCCATCTCTGGGTCCTCAGGGGGCTCGGAGAGTTGTGGCCGGTCAAACGCCGGACCACACTCATCCTCCCCCTTCGCCAGCGGGCAGCAGTGGACGACCTCCTCACGTTCCTCCTGCCCACCTGTGGAATCAGGTAAGTGTTGCACAGCACACTCTCACCTCGCTGCGGGCCGCCTCCACGAGACAGCCGCCCCAGCCCGGTACCTGCATTCCACCTCGCTGCCCCACCGTGGGTACGCCGGTGGTCCCTATGGTCCCGCTTGCACGGTCTCTGCGAGCCTGGTTAGAGCTCCCCAGTCCGTCTCGCTGGCTCATTCGGACCATCAGGCTCGGCTATGCGATTCAGTTCGCCCGGCGCCCCCCCAGGTTCAGGGGCGTCCGCTTCACCTCGGTGAATGCTGCAGATGCCCATGTCCTGCGTGCGGGAATCGCTGTCCTACTGGCGAAGGACGCGATAGAGCCGGTCCCTCCAGCCGATATGAAGACCGGCTTCTACAGCCCGTACTTCATTGTACCCAAGAAAACCGGTGGGTTACGGCCAATCTTGGACCTGCGAGTCCTGAATCGGAGCCTCCACAAGCTACCGTTCAAGATGCTCACGCAGAAACGCATTTTCGAATGCATCCGTCCCCAAGATTGGTTTGCAGCGATCGACCTGAAGGACGCGTACTTTCATGTCTCGATTCTTCCTCGACACAGGCCGTTTCTGCGCTTTGCGTTCGAGGGTCGAGCATATCAGTACAGAGTCCTGCCCTTCGGGCTGTCCCTGTCCCCCTGTGTCTTCACGAAAGTCACGGAGGGGGCCCTTGTGCCCATGAGAGAACAGGGCGTTCGCATCCTCAACTATCTCGACGACTGGCTCATTCTAGCACAGTCCAAGGATCAGTTGTGCGAACACAGGGACCTGGTGCTCAGACACCTCAGCCAGTTGGGTCTTCGGGTCAACTGGGAAAAGAGCAAACTCGCCCCCGTGCAGAGGATCTCTTTTCTCGGTATGGAGTTGGATTCGGTCGAACAGACAGCGCGCCTCACGGAGGAGCGTGTCCAGTCGATGCTGAGCTGCCTGAACACGTTTCAAGGCAGGATGGCGGTTCCACTGAAACAGTTTCAGAGGCTCCTGGGGCATATGGCGGCCGCTGCGGCAGTAACACCGCTCGGCCTGCTTCATATGAGACCGCTTCAGCATTGGCTACACGGCCGAGTCCCGAGATGGGCGTGGCAACGCGGCACTCACCGGGTGAGCATCACACCGGCCTGCCGCCAGTCCTTCAGTCCATGGTCAGACCCCTCGTTCCTTCGGGCCGGAGTGCCCCTGGAACAGGTGTCCAGGCACGCTGTGGTTTTCACGGATGCCTCTGCCATGGGCTGGGGAGCCACGTACAACGGGCATGCAGTGTCAGGGGTTTGGACGGGCCCGCACCTGCATTGGCATATCAATTGCCTCGAGTTGCTAGCAGTGCATCTTGCTCTGAGCCGCCTCAAAGCGCGGTTACGGGGCAAAGATGTACTGGTCCGCACGGACAACACTGCGACCGTTGCGTATATCAACCGACAAGGTGGTCTGCGCTCCCGTCGCATGTCGCAGCTCGCCCGCCATCTCCTCCTCTGGAGTCAGAAGTGTCTGAGGTCGCTTCGGGCCATTCATGTCCCTGGTGTGCGCAACCGTGTGGCCGACGAGCTTTCACGTGCTGCACTCCCAGGCGAATGGCGACTCCACCCCCAGGTGGTTCAGCTGATTTGGAGACAGTTCGGGGTGGCACAGGTCGACCTGTTTGCCTCCCCAGAAACGTCCCACTGCCAGTGGTTCTATTCGCTGACCGAGGGTACACTCGGCACGGATGCCCTGGCTCACAGCTGGCCCCAGGGGCTGCGCAAATATGCGTTTCCCCCAGTGAGCCTACTTGCACAGACTCTGTGCAAGGTCAGGGAGGACGAGGAGCAGGTCCTGCTGGTGGCGCCGTACTGGCCCAACCGGACCTGGTTTCCAGAACTTATGCTCCTCGCGACAGCCCCTCCTTGGCCGATTCCTCTGAGGAAGGACCTTCTGACTCAGAGACGGGGCACCCTTTGGCACCCGCGTCCAGACCTGTGGAGGCTTCATGTCTGGCCCCTGGACGGGACGCGGAGGTTCTAGGTGACTTACCCCAAGAGGTAGTTAACACCATCACTTCGGCACGAGCACCGTCTACAAGACATGCTTACGCCTTGAAGTGGAACCTGTTCGTCGAGTGGTGTTCTTCTCGCCGAGAAGACCCCCGAAGATGTTCGATCGCGTCTGTGCTTTCCTTCCTGCAACAGGGGTTGGAGCGTAGGCTGTCGCCCTCCACCCTCAAGGTTTATGTTGCTGCAATATCCGCCTATCACGACCATGTAGAAGGTAAGACGGTTGGGAAGCACGACCTGGTCGTCAGGTTCCTTAGGGGGGCGAGACGGTTAAATCCTCCTCGCCCCCCCTCCATACCCTCTTGGGATCTTGCTCTGGTGCTCCGAGCACTTCAGAATGCCCCATTTGAGCCTTTGCAGTCAGCAGAGCTAAAGATTCTGTCAATGAAGACTTTGCTGTTGGCTGCATTGGCCTCCATCAAGAGGGTAGGGGACCTGCAGGCATTTTCGGTCGACGAATCGTGCCTAGAGTTCGGGCCGGGTGATACCCACGTGGTGTTGAGACCCCGGCCTGGCTATGTGCCCAAGGTTCCTACCACTCCCTTCAGGGACCAGGTGGTGAACCTGCAAGCGCTGCCCCCGGAGGAGGCAGACCCAGCCCTAGCTTTGCTCTGTCCCGTCCGCGCTCTGCGGGTTTACGTGGATAGAACTCAAAGCTTCAGAACCTCAGATCAGCTCTTTGTCTGTCACGGAGGCCAGCAGAAGGGAAAGGCTGTCTCCAAGCAGAGGATGGCCCACTGGATAGTGGATGCCATCACCTTGGCTTACCAAGCACAAGGTGTGCCCTGTCCGCTCAGGGTGCGAGCACACTCTACTAGAAGTGTTGCATCCTCCTGGGCGCTGGCACGTGGCGCCTCGCTGTCAGACATCTGTAGAGCTGCGGGCTGGGCGACACCCAACACGTTCGCTAGATTCTATAGCCTACGTGTAGAGCCGGTCTCCTCCTGTGTTCTCACCTCAAACGGGTAGAAGCACTGAGAGGCCCCGGCTCTTGTCGGCTTGCTGCGCTACGGCGCTTATATTCTCCAGAAGCAAACTCTGTGAGTCCTCCACCGCCCTCGGTGCCGGACGTGGCGGAACGTCTGGCATCAGGCCCCTTGCCGCTGAATCCTTGAGAACCGGTATTGGGCTTGGGCCATATGAGTGACCCTGCGGGGATCCCATATTTTCTTCCACGGTCGCTCCTACGGGAAGCCCGTGTCTTTCCCTTGGGAGAGCCTTCCCTGCAGTGGGACTGAGCCCCCTTCTCCTGGCGGGCTACGGCTCAGCATTGTACTCCACATAACTCCTTCGGGGTACGATGTGGGCTCCGCAGCGTTCCCTTCTCTAGGGCACGCTTTCCCAGTGTTATCCAATAATCACTGAGCGGGTCATGCGGAACAGCGGTGATGGACTTCCCGGTGTGAGCCCCGTCTCATCAGGTAAGAGAGCTCAGGTGGCTCACACAGGGCACTGGATGGGGGCAGAAGCCATGGCGCTTTGGTAGGGATTCCTATTCGTCGGTACTCCGACGTGGCGTCGAGAGTGACCGACTGAATGGGAACGTCTCGGTTACGTATGTAACCCTCGTTCCCTGAAGGAGGGAACGGAGACGCCACGTCCCGTCGCCATGTCCTCTGTACCCTGCTGGGGTGCCTGTCTACCTACCCGGCTCCTCAGCAAAAGGCTGATTTGATGCAATCACCTGTGTCTCATTTATACCCGCACGGCGTGGCATGAGCACCTGGTGCAATCATTGCATGCCAATGTGCATTGGCTCGTTTAGTTACACTCGAAGTAGATTGGCTCTCGCGAGCGAGATTCCTATTCGTCGGTACTCCGACGTGGCGTCTCCGTTCCCTCCTTCAGGGAACGAGGGTTACATACGTAACCGAGACGATTCAAGGGGAAGATGAATTTGCATAATCCAATTTAATATTCAGTTTGGGATGTATTGTATTTGAATAGGGCCATCATATTACTGCATCATGATTATATGTGTTTTAAGGATCCATACAAGGCAAAGTAATGAACTCAAATATTTGTATATTGAACTCTAATATTTATTTATTAGTTGTTGGGTGTGTATCTGGTATCTTTAAATTACTTTAAATTAAACACAAATAAATGAATAATTAACATGGTGTGTTGTCATATTCAATTATATATATAACATTATTTTCTTTAAATAATTAAAACAATTATTTTCACAGTTTGTTTTCAATAGTAAATATACCGATTCCTTAAAGTGTCTGATAATTAAGGTCTCATGGCATTCAATGTCCAAACTATAGTCATGCATGTTAAGTGTTTATATGTTTTTTGCACAAGCATTAAATTGAGATTCATCACACTGCCTGTATACCGAACACAATAATGCACAGCTTTGTCCTCAAATTGCAGAATATGTCCTTTAAGATATACTGTGCTTGTAGATGTGTCTCTGGAGATGGTGAACTTATTTTTCAGGGAATCCTTGTAGTCTATATACCACCGGCATGGATCATGCCAATGAACTCGAGAATCTTCCCCTGAGCTTATCTAATCCAGGAAGGTGCCTTGGAGCCATCACTGAGAACATAACCTGATACTTTACAGGAAATGGTAAAAGATTATCCAGGTTTTATCAAAAGCGAGCTTAGTAATGCTTTATTAAAATCTTGTTAACATTAGTTAATGCACTGTGATCTAACATGAACAAACCATGAACAGCTGTAATTTTATTAACTAACATTAACAAAGATTAACTAATGCTGAACAGCGGTGTTGTTCATTGTTAGTTCATGTTAACTAATGCATTAACTAACGTTAACTAATACAACCTTATTGTTAAGTGTTACCAAGATAACTTATTTACAAAATATTTATTTATTATTACTTTGACATACAAACTTTGGTATTTTGCCATACGTTTTTGTATACTACAAAAAGTCTGAAAGGTCTAATATTGTCAATAAAATAAACTGTTTTTTTTTACAGGTGACAGGTTCTTGTGCAGGTCCTGTGGCAGTTTGTGGCACAGTGCATCGCGGGCACAATAATACACCGCTGTGTCTTCACTGTTGAAGTTTTTTCCTGTTAAAATAACTGCGTTGCTGGAGGATTCAGATGAAAAACTGATCTTATTTTTCAGTGAATCTTTGACACCATTGCTACTGGAACTATAGAACCAGCCAATCCATTCCATCGGTTTCCCACTTGAATGTCGTATCCAGTTTGTGTAGCCACCGCCTGAGGCTGAGTATCCTGTGATCTTACAGGCGATGGTGAACGTTTCCCCTGGTTTTACTACCATGACAGGAGGCTGATTCAGCTCAATACAGAAGAGACCTACAATCATTAAAGCATTTTTAGTCATACAAATTGAACTAGATTGTCCCTGTTTGTTAGTTTTTTGTGTTGAGCTGAGGATACTCACAAGGTGCAGTTGCCAGAACCAGCAGTATTGAAATGCAGTACATGATTCTGGTTGTATTTCCACTGTGACTGTAAAACACTAAGAGCCTTTATTATGTCTGTGTGCTACCGTTTACATGAGAGAAGGGCGGAGATTTGCATTCACGTAAAAATGTATCCATCTGTAGTTCGTATGGTAATTATTAACAATGATGCAAATTTAGTTGCGCGTCATTGTATTGTTGATGTATAAAATAAAGTCTCAAAGAAAAGCAAGACACTCATGTGTTTATTCATATTTATGGTGTAAATAACTTGGTACTACAGACAAATTTAATCCAAATAAAACATCTAACACACAGCTTTTAAAAATCTATTGAATGTTGGGACAAAGTAAGAGAGTTATGGATAAACATGAACATTTAAAGTGAGGTTTTGTGAGTCATGTAAAACAAAGGATCATGAGGATAGGCATCAACAAGACAGTAAGCCATAAACATATTAATGTATTGTATATACTGTATCAATTGTATGTATTTGCAAGATCAGTGTATCAAGTACACTGTAAAATGTGAATATTTACTTGTTAAATAATTATTTGTACACACCCGGTACTTCAGTGCTGGGAAGATGAAGAATGTGTATTTAAACTGGGCCATTTATGTAGTAGAAATGTGAAATTATTTTTGAATTTGGTGCCTTCTAGACTGAGAAATCTAGCCTCATGTGGATGAAACACAACAACTCCCAGAATGCACTTGCTTCGCTGCCCAACGAGGCCACTCCCAAAGCCACGGGCACTGGTTATCACTTGCCCACCATGACACTGCCCCCACCGTCGTTTTGATTTTCATTGTAAAAAAATAATTTCATTCAGTTAGAGAATAGACACTACAATTAAAAACTGAATGTGTCTTTTCAATAAAGTGTGAGTTAGCCAAACGAAAGTCATGGCACAAACTCAGCAGGAGTCAGATTTCATTCATCACGAGAGCGAAGAGCTGAGCAGAGATGAGGTAATTCATTGAAAAGTTGAAACACTCACTTTGCTCCGCACCGTCCGTTATTAATGCCTGAGCCGAGCGGCAGCAGCCGTGCACATTGACATTCTGTGACTGAGATCCCACCCCTATGGGCCGGTTGATAACATGCGGAACTAGCTCTTTCTACTGGCTGTAGTAGTCTCTAGCCTCTGGCCAAAAAATCCTCAGATGACACAAAATGAAGATATTTGCGTCATCAGAGGATTTTTTCCAGAAATAAAATGCATTCTCGTCTCAGGGGGACATGAGGGGGTAAAGTACGATAATTTGAATATACTACCAGGTTTCTACTGATACAAAGCTTAATGCTAAATCACTGAAGTAACCCTTTAACCATAAAACCACCTGTTTGTATAGTCATATATTTAGTCATGTTAAATAATATTTTGACTTGAATAAACCAGTTAAGCTGCTGATTTTGTTTTTGTACAGAGCTGTGTCTTGTTTAGTCACAGTGTCTCTTGCACAGTAATACACAGCTGTGTCTTCAGTCTGAAAATTCTTTCCCTGTAGAAACACTGTGTTTTTGGACGTGTCCTGGGTGAAACTGATCTTGTTTTTTACTGAGTCTTTAATATTATTGCCACCACCATTGCAAAGATATCCCAGCCATTCCAGTGCTTTTCCAGTGGGTTGACGTATCCAGTTAATGCAGTAGCTTGACTCTGAAATCCTGCAGGAGATGGAAAATGATTCTTGAGGTTTCACAACCATAGATGGAGGTTGAGTGAGCTCAACACAGTAAACACCACCTGAAAAAAAAAAAAAAGTTTTATTAATTATGTCTCAAAACATGCATATTTAAAGTTCAGCTTATTTGATTGCTTTAGCATTTAAATAAACCATCAGTGAAGCTCACAGGATGCAGCCGCTGCCAGCAGGAGTAGAGCTGAGGAGAGGATCATGATTTAAGATGACATGAATTTTTCCTTCTGACCTGCAGGCACACTTCACTTTAGTACATAAAGCAGATGGAGGATTTGCATAAAGTCATCCAGTTGTCTTAGATGTAAAACATCAATGCTTTTACCATTTAATCTTTACTTATTTGATATCTGAAACAATTGCTAGATGTCTGATTAATGTATTCTGAAAATAAAGACCTGTAGCATATAAATATTAGAATTGGTTGTTCAAGACATAAACCATGCATGTTTTTATTTAGTAGCATAAATTAAATTTAGTAATACAACAGTTCAATAAACAAGCTGAGTAGCTTACAATTCAGAAACAATATTGCCAGTTACTTTGTATGTTTTTGCTCTGTCACCACCATAGCAGAACCGGTGTGCCTCTCAAACCAGCTGTTTTGTTCCTGAATTATTCAGTTTTTGAATGAATCAGTCACTCACTCACTCATGAAGACAGTCACTTGTCTCCACCTACTGGCGTCACAATATAACCTGCAGAAAGAGTCAGAAAAATCTCAGTGATGATGATCAGCATTTTCAGTTTTCCAGTGTTTTTATTGCTTTGACCCTAGACTCATTCACTGTGTTATAGCACAAATATACACAGACAGTATAGCTTAACTCTGAAGTCATCTCTGGACACTGTGAACTGTCCCTGGACTGACTGTGAATAGAAGTTCTGAAAACTGGATACATGGATGAATGCAATCCACTCCAGTCCTTTTCCAGAATTTCTCTCACAACAGCTGCAGCACAGTGGCTGAATGAAAATTCAGAGGATGTGCAGACCAGCAGAAAAGATTCACTAGGGCTTTTTACCACAGCTTGAGACTGAGTGAAGGTCTGACAATGAACATCTGTGGAGCAGAAACAAAACGAAGACACTGAAACATTTCCAGAATATAAAGCGAACAATAGTAAATTAAATGTAATCTCACTAATTAAAAAATTGCATTATTCACTGACCTTGTAAAAATAATATTACCAAAAGTGAATTAATTAATATTGTCATTGTCAATTTATTTTCCTCTACAGTAATTGGATCTGTGTTGTCAGCAAATACAGACATATTACAATAGCTCTGTAATGTAACCTATTTCACTGGAGGTGAGCGTAGATGAACCCAAGCACAGTTTTATTGCCAATAATCCAATGTGAGCAAACAGAAACAATGACTTGACTTTACTTTACTTGGAACTCCCCAACAGCGGTTTAATGGAAACAATACTCGAAAAACTGACAAGGCAAACATGAACAATGAAGGAACGTTAATTATGTCTCAAAAATTAACAGTTACTGACAGTTACTCACTACTTCAGACTTGTGTGCCCTCCAGAAGCTTGAGTTCTGCAAGTTAACAGCGCCTTGAGGCCATGCTGGTGAAATGACTAACTGACCCCGAGCTGCTGAGTTTTTAGTAATTTTCAAGAAACAGCTGAAGACACATCTTTTATTTTGGAATCTCTACACTGGCTCCCGGTCAGGTTTCGTATAGATTTTAAAATTTTAATGCTTACTTATAAGGCTTTGCATGGTCTGGCACCAGATTATTTATCAGAACTTTTTATTGTTTACCGTCAAATACGTGATCTCCTTTCCTCTGAATCTGGCCTTCTAACTCGCTTGCGTTCTGTGGGTGACCGGGCTTTTTCTTCCCTTGCTCCAAAACTCTGGAACTCGCTTCCATATGAGACATGCGGAATCTGTTAGTGTTTTTAAATCTTTTCTTAAAACTCACTTTT
>CM042240.1:28330653-28480653 GCA_023566225.1 Romanogobio albipinnatus | reverse complement strand
ATATATAACATTTCATCATGATATAAGAATATCCTGTAAGTTTCAGAGGTGAAAACTCAAAACCAGGGCAGAAAATAGCCTATTACTAATTCATTATGATGTTTTTGAATGTAAAAACCATGCAAACGTCACAAGTAGACCTCAGACAACAGTATAACAAAAATTAAAAAGCCAGCTCATGACACCTTTAAGCTACTGATTGACTAATATGTAGTGTAAAAGTCATATGGACTGCTTTATGGTGTTTTTGTCCTTTTTGAAGCTTGATGGCTCCTGTCCTCCCCTTTTTTCATTATTTGGAAGAGAGCAGCTCGTTCTGCTATACTGCTCCTTTTGTATTCCGCAAATGAAAGTAGGTCATACAGATTTGGAACATCATGAGGGTAGAAGTAAACTTCTAAAAAGGGGAACGAGACACTGCGTCCTAGGATGGTAATAGGAATGCCTCTGGCATGATTTGAGTCTGAAGCACATGTCAAAACACAACAATAACATTGGCCAGCGACAGCCTATGATGTCCATCACTACTGGTGTGACCAGAGTGTATATAGGGTGCCCGGTGTTTCACGTCATCCACTTCTTGTCCTAAGATGTGGGCAGGCATGCCTCAAGCAGTGTCTCGTTCTCAGGGAACCATGGTTACTTTTGTAATCTGAGACATTCCCTTTCGAATGTGAACTCATACTGCATCGTAGGACGCTAATGGGAAACAAATGCCCACTCCACCCATGCAGAAGGGATGAGTGTCGTATGGCTGACATAAGTCAATGACTTCAACAGAATTGATACAGAGTCAGTTGCCCATCCTAACGGTATGCACCACCGGTCATTGTGACTCTATTCCCTGGGGGCAGAAACCCTGGCAACATAGGCCAGCTCAGTTTAGGGCCTGGGGCCTCATTTATAAAACTTTGCGTAGGATTTGCGTCAGAAGTGGCGTACGGATGAAACATAGGACGTGCGTACGCACAGATATATTCGGATTTATAAAACCGTGCGCACGCACATCCTACGCAGTTTTCCCTTAATAAATCACAATCAATTCTAAATATAGCGCAGCTTTTGCAGCTTCATGTCACGCCCATAGTTGCCCATAAATAGTCCGTGAAACGCCCACAAGTTAATATTCATCGATTGCGAAATCATGGCAAACACAGAGAGGAAATAAAAAAAACTTAACTTCACTCAATGTGAAGTAGAAATTATCGTTGGCAAGGTTGAAAAGAGGATAAAAATGTTGTTTTGGAGGGCACAGTGTGGGCATTACTAATGCCAAAATGGCACTTGAATGGCAAAAGGTTGTAGACGCCGTAAATGCTGTAGCCTCACAACCTCAGACCATGGCCGAAATAAAAAAGAAATGGTCGGACATCAAAGTTGAGGCAAAAAAGCGTCTAGCGCTCCATCGCCAGAGTGTGTCCTCGTTTGCCAGCAACTCTTCTTGCTGTGTGAAGATGCGTTCACTCCGAATCCTTTCATTTGCCACATCTTCTAAGAGCGCAAGATCAGCCATTGTGCGTCATTACGCATTGTGATAGGGCATTTTATTTTCGTCCATTTAATTGCATCTGACAAGCTACAGATGTCGGTTATAATCTACGTGGAAATGGGAAATAGTTCAGTGCAAATGTAATGTAACTTGCAGCTTTCTGAATGGTTGAGACATACGTCATACGTTATTTTATCAGAATCCATCCATCCATCCATCCATCCATCCATCCATCCATCCATCCATCCATCCATCCATCCATCCAGTATCTCCCTAATTATCTATCTATCTGTCTATCTAATTGCATCTATATCTGCTCCCCCAGACGGACACATTGACGAGAATATCAGTTTCGTACATTAGCTATTTCGTTCTGTTTACCATATTATTTATGAGGATGAATTGCATAATATGCCAATATTATTGCAGAACAAATTTCACTTTTCTTTTTGCAAATATGTGTTAATTTGCATTTCTGTTGTAATTTTCGTTTGATTTTGTTTGTTTTGCACTGCAGATCGATCAAACGGGTGTTCGTGTAGGCTGTTAATTGTAAGACTTGCTTTGTGAAGTCTTCATGTTATATATAAGAGGCAGTATTGCCATTTCTTTTGCACAACGGTGTACAGTTTCACACACTTTCACGTGTTCCTTCCATCTGCCGACGGTGTCGCCATTTCTCATTTCACCCGTTTTTGTGCATACGCCTGGGTCAGAGCTTGCGTGAAGGACCGCACATTTTCCCGTCAAGTTTGCTTTTTATAAATACCAATTATTGCGTAGAGAGCGGCGTACGCCTTCTTTTGTGCGTACGCAACGTTTATAAATGAGGCCCCTGGTATTCAAAGAATACCTTAAAGGGAATATGGTCTGGGATATAAATATATTCTGCCAGTCACCACAGGGGACAAAGCCCTGAAGAGTGGAGGCCTTGTGAGGGGAGACAATCAGGGGGATCTCTAAAAGCAGAGGCCTCATCAAGAAGCTCTCTAAAGTGAGAGGAAGTCTAGCAATGCCACCTTGAAGACCAGGGGTGCCCAAACTCAGTCCTGGAGGGCCACTGTCCTGCAGAGTTTAGCTCCAACTTGCCTCAACACACCTGCCTGGAAGTTTCTAGTATGCATGCAAGATCTTGATTAGCTTGTTCACATGAGTTTGATTAGGGTTGGAGCTAAACTTTGCAGGACAGTGGCCCTTCAGGAGCAGGATTGGACACCCCTGTTGAAGACCGTTAACCAGGGAGACAAAAAAAAAAAAAAAAAAAAAAAAAAAAAGAACCTCGACCCAGTATAGTGCCTCCATGGAGCTGTCAGAGTGGGAGGCTTCAGCATAACGACCCTCTAAAGCAAAAGGAAACCTAACTACACTCTACCCTAAAACACCACCTCACCAAGGAGGCTCACAGAGAGCCACCCAACTTGGACATGTTATCTAATGCGGAGCTCTGGGGAGTGGAGGTCTCAGTATGACGATTCTCTAAATCGAGAGGAAACCTAGAAATGATCCCCTAAAAGTGGTTCCACCAAGGAGGCTCACAGAGAGCCATACAACCTGGCACGACCACCCTGGCTGTGCTCTATTAATTGAGGCCTCGGCATAATGACTCTCTAAAACGAGATGAAGCCTAAAAGACTGCTTACCAAAGAGACTCGAAAAGAGAGCCTAACAATCCGAGATACTGCTATACAAGCGGAGCCCTAGGAAGTGGAGGCCTCAGCATGTCATGGTACTGAGAGTGAGGACCCAGATGCAGAATGAACTGTATTAACAATAATAGGCACAGCACAAGAATAGTGAGGCAGGAACAAAGTCCAAACAATAGGGGCAGGACACAACGGGAGAACTGACTGGTCAGGGTTGAGACAGCAAAGATGTGATGGCCAATGATGGAGACAAGGCAGCGGCTCAGGGAACCAGGCTTGACAGTTGATGTGACTTGCCGTAGAACCAGACTGTTTGCCAGGCCAGGAGAGTCAATGATCAGGGTGGAACAGGATGCAGGACAGGAACCACCACAAGACAACAAACAAAACAAGACGATAAACAAACAGAAGCAAAAAATAAAAACTATGAATAGGGATAAATGCAAACTAAAGTATCTGGAATCTAAAAAGGAAACAGAAGAGATAAACATACAATTCTAAGTAAACTTAAACTAGCAAATGAGAGAAAAAGCTAAATAAATGGATACTAGAAGTAAATGCCTGGAACTTGAAACTAAATAAAAACAAAAACTGGAAACGAGAGAGAAACAAAATCAAAACAAGA
Source organism: Romanogobio albipinnatus (assembly GCA_023566225.1). Lineage (NCBI taxonomy): Eukaryota > Metazoa > Chordata > Actinopteri > Cypriniformes > Gobionidae > Romanogobio > Romanogobio albipinnatus. Next base: position 28,476,896 of record CM042240.1, on the reverse strand, counting down.
GAAATCCAAAAATAAGGATAGGGAAAAACGAAATAACCTACTATCACCAGGACAAGATTAGCTAGACACAAGGCATACAACAAATGCACACAACAAACCAGCAAAGCCAAGAGGGAAAGGAGCTCAATATAAAGGGACCAGAGCACATGAGGATCAGGTGAGTACAATTAGTGAGGACTAGATCAGCCTAAACAAGGGGGCGTGTTAACAGGAAACAAGGAGGTGGGACAAGAGGAGCAACACAAGACAAAGCCATGTGCTTACACACAACGCAAACATAGCGTCATTAAACAATGACAACACAGACAAGACGACACAGCAAGACGACTCTCTAAACTAGAGGAAGCCTATCCATATTCTATACGCTCAAAGGGAGCTCTACAACCCAATTACTGCCATCCCATAAATAAATAAGACGACTCTCTAACACCGTGTCCTAACTACACGCCACGTGACGCCGCGACACGCGATAAAAGGTATCTTTTCCATGTTAATTTGAGTTTTTGTCCTAACCAGTCGATACGACGACACGCGATAAATCTATTTTACTAACGGTTTCTATTTCTGCGACGTCGCGGCTGGAACAACAACAACATAAAACATAATCAGGTAATGTTTATGTGCTTTATTTAATGTCAAAAGCGTGTGATGTGACTTTGAATATCATTTAGTGCTCCCAGCTATGTCTTACTAAAAGCAACAATGGATAATCCACCTCAGATCTTGAAATGAAACAAATAAAAACAAGAACGTTCAAACTGTGAACAAACAAGTGTATTCTATGACAACGATTGTCTTAGTGACTCAGTATGTATTTGTAGTAATGTTTAAATGGCGTGATATTTGTGAATTTGATTATGTATCCATTTCCTTGCGAGTGCCGTCAGGATTAATCTCTGGTGCTGTGCACTTGCCCCGAGAGCCTGGCCACACGCTGTTCTGATTGGCTGTGGTTTTTGATTGATTTGTGTAGTTAGGACACGGTGTAAAGCAAAAAGGAGACCTATTTATATTCTAAGGACTGCCAAGGAGGCTCAAAAAGGAGCCTGGCCACTCAATACTGCGCTAAGGACTGCTTACGAAGGATCTGTGATCGACCGATATTGATTTTTTTAGAACCAATACCGATAATTTTTGTTTTTATTTGCCCGATAACCGATATACAGAACCGATATTTCTTTACTGTTATTCTTCTGTCTTTGACAGGATTACAACACCACTGAACTGAACAAACCATTTTATTTATAACAATCACTCCCTCCTTGCATAGAAAACAAAACAAATCTTATTTATCCACCAATAAATAGAGGGGTCTGAAAGTGCAAAAAATAAAAAAGTGCACTGTTGCTAAACTGTTTTTGTTTAAAAAATAAAATCTTCGATTAGGAGGGAAAAAAAGGTAAAATAAATAAAGCACAAAAGTAAATTCTAACCAATTAAAAAACAACAACAAACAATCTAAACCACCTGGAAAAAAATAGCATTGCTGTTTAATAGGCTACTCCCAGTTGAGCAGAACTAGGTTGTAGTGTAGAAAACAGAGTCTTTCAGAATTCTGCCCCATAAGTTTCGTTTGTTTTCATAAATGGCTCCGAAATGTAATACTTAATTTTAAACTACATTTTTAGTAGATCTATAAACAGAATTAAATAGAATTAAATTAAATAGATCTATTCATGTTTTTGTCGTTCTAGATTATGAAATATCTGCTGACAAACTGATGTTTATCTATGCATTTACACAGAACTACTCAAACTGCGATCGTTCGCAGAGATAATAAATAATTAATAGCCATAGAGTTGTTTACTTCGATGTTTATTAGTGAATAAATGGTTAAGTAAATGTTTATATAATTAATTACGGTGTTTTCAACAAGTGAATCTTGTTAAAGTTCTATGCGGTGGCCGTGGAGCATTTCCTGAGCATCAACCCGCTGTGTGAACCACAAAATACAGACGACTTCACGAGACTAATGATGAGCATAGACAACAGAGAGAATTAAATTCAGTGCTTTTATTTCCAACATGTGCTCATTCATGGCTGTATTATTTCATTCATGCAAAGTTGTTGTTCCTTTATTTGGACAGGACTTGACAGATTATTTTACGTGACTCGGTGAGCTTGTCTCTAAGAGAGACGAGCTCACGGAGGCATGTAAAATTATCCGTCAAATCCTGAATAAACTAGCTAGATTTCAGGCATTTATGTAACATCTAATTTATTAATGACTTATGTTAAATAAAGTTTACTAATTACAGCAAAGCAGGCAAGTTGTAACGATCACCAGCTGGAGTGCCCTTGAGAGCCACCAGAGGGCACTCCACACATAAGACTATGATCACTCACAAACTACATTTCCCATAACTCACTGCCTGGACTCATCATCACTTATCACTGATCACATTCACCTGTACCTCATTCACTGATTGCATTCACCTGTGTCTCACCATCCTGTTAGTCTCTGTCTATTTATACCATGGACTTTCATTCACTCAGGGCGAAGTCTTGTTTAAGTGTTACACTGCAATTCTGAGCATTCCCCTGGTTTTCTTGTCTCCTGGTTTTCTTGTTTTGGATTTCTTGCCCTGTTCCCTGGATTACTCTCTTGCCTCTGGTCCCTGCCTGTTTTGTTTGTTCGTTCGTTTCTTTGTTTGGACTGCCTGTCTGTGTATGACCCTTGCCTGTACTTTGGATTACGCCTCTGGATTGCCCTCAGATAAAGCTGCATTTGGATTCTCAACCCTTCTGTCTCAGAGCAGTTCGTAACACAAGTGTACTTTACCTGTGCACGCCATTGTCTCATCTCCCCACGTCTCGCCTCAGATGCGCTGTAATGGCGATCCTGCGCGCAATTCTCAAAACGTTTATCGGTAAATCCGATATTACAAAACCGATATCCTATTATGGTAAAATGCTTAAATATCGGGGAAAATATTGGTAAATCGATATATCGGTCGATCAATACCAAGGAGGCTCAAAAAGGAGCCTGACCACTCGACCGCCCAGGCTGAGCTCTGAAAAGAGGGAGGTCTCAATATAATGACTCTAAAATGAGATGAGCCATAACCAGTTATGTTAAGGAGGCTCACGAGAGCCAACGATAGTGCCAACCTGGGAAGATTCTGAGAGCAGGGGCCTCAACAAAATGACCCCCTAAAACGGGGGGAGGCCTGAGAGGCCAGTTTGCTTGCTGGCACAGAGAGCAGGGTCTGTGGTGCACAATGGATAGATGAATGTGGGTTGCATATCGCCCAACTCTCATATACGTTTCTTCCCGATCTGCATGCTGAGGTGGAAAGATAGAGGAAGTGACCCCTGCTCTTCTTGGCTTGAAGCCTCTGTGCACTCGCTCATCCTCGTCAGCTATCGAACAATGACAAATAGCCATACCGCTCTCGAATTCCTTGGTAAGCTCCATCTGAGAGCCCCAGTATCTCAGTTTCCTCCTCGCCTCAGCTGCAGCAGGTCCTGATCCCCAGGGGTACAGATGATTGTCCCAGTTCCCTCGAGAAAAGGGACACATTTTTCATAGAGAAACTCTCGCAATGCTTGCATTCAGTCCCCTCGCCCAAACATATCACGCACAGATCGTGTGTATCATCAGGTGTCAGATAGCGCTGACACGGATGTACGCACTTCCTGAAAGCTTTCACTGCCATAACTGCCTTCGACACATCAAAAACAAACAGCACCTGATGACGTGTACTACAGTTAGCCTATTTATATTCTGGTCGCACCAGTAGTGAGTGACATCATATGCTGTCTACGGCCAATGTTATGGTCATGTTTTGACATGCTTCAGACACCGGTCATGCTGGAGGCATTCTCCATTAGTGTCCTAGGACGCAGTGTGAGTTCCCATTCAAAAGGGAGCTTTGTAATGACACCAGTTCCAAGGATTAAATAATAATGACATCACAGCAAATTTCTCTTTTACTTTTAGATGTAGTAATAACAAAGCAAATGCACCCACATCACTGGCAAAATGCTCAAAATGGGTGCTCGACCAAGGAAATTATTAGAGCACAAAAAAATTACTGTATAAAGTCGGCACACCAAAACACCAAAAATATAAGAATTTAATAATAGACTCTCACACACTTTTAGGCCCTGTTTACACCTGGTATTAAGATGCATTTTGGTCGATCGGATCACAAGAGGATGATGCTAAGTACGGATGTAAATGGGACTAAAACATTTTGAGCTTGTCAACTTTCGACTACTTCCAGGTAGTTGAAAAAGCATTAGACCGGATTGCTTTTGTATTGTAAAAGCTCATGTGGTCGTATGCTTTCAAACAGCCACGAAAGACCGCCTACTCTCTGCCTACTGACCTAAATCATTATTGCAAACATTATTGGAAGCGAGCTAGCCAGACGGCATTTAAACTTTGGCCTGAGACCCAAGTTTGGTTTGATGACGAAAAACATACCAACCACAATGTTCTGTCACCATTCCGATCATTATTTCGATCATTAGATTTCGATCGATCATCCCCTCAAAGAAATCAGGACAGAATGTTGAAAGTGGGCAAAAGTTCTCCGTCTGCTTGTGATCTGATCGACCAAAGCGCATCTTAATACCAGGTTTAAACAGGGCCTTTGATGTGGTGTCTCTGTATATTGTGTATGTGTGGTTCCCCTTTCACCATCGGCGTGTTATGGGTGAGGATTTGATATCAGGCCAAAAAGATCACAAGTCGGCCTATGCTAAAATTGTGGTGACAAAGCACGCAAGCAGGCTGAGTCAAGGTGTTGGATTCTGTCAAACAAAGTGTCAGTTTGATTAATGCCAAATGTATGCTACACAAAACACTGTGGTTAGGCACATACTGTGACACCTAGTTTTTCAATGGTCGAATTATATTGACGCCTGATCAATTTAGTGCAAACTCAACCTGTGGTTTGCCTAGGTACATTGTGTATCTGTCTGTGTTGTTTTGGTTCTTTTCCAAGGGTGTGAGTCTGTGAGAAGCAGCACTCTCACACTCCTCGGCAAGTCTTTGAGTGTCTTCAAATCATATAAATGTGTTTTAAAAATATTATATACATTGTGTATGCCTCTGTAAATGCAAATGAAACCTTTAATTTGTGATTTTCTTTAACTAGTGATATGGGTAAAGTCAGTAGCGTGCCGTGGGGTTTCAGTCAGGGCCTTCACTAACGATCAACACATCCCACGTCGCTGCCATAACAACACACACACACACACACACACACACACACACACACACACACACACACACACACACACACACACACCGATTCATACAAGAAACAATCAAGCACTGTATGCACTACTGTTACAAACCCCGCTTTCAAACTGCTCGTTGGGAAGGTGACAAGCAACATAAAAGGACACGCGAGACAAAAAGGCAATTTAACGTTATTTGATACCACTGCACTCTGATGTCACCGTTTAGGCAACTGGTGAAATTAATCAAAATCAACTGACACAAATACTCTTAAATAAACAAAAACACGGACCAACAAGAATATCAGCTTGTCAGCTAATGTTACCGGCTTGACATCAGGATTCACACGTAGCTCGAGCAGCCCGTTGGCCGCAGTTCAAACGGCTGATGACATCAGCTAGGGGTAGCACCGACACATCTCTGGGCCTCTGGGGCGTTTTATCACTACACATCAAAATCTGATTGGCTGATGACACACGTCAGTCAAAGTTATGATCCAAAAATGGAAAATGGCAGCTTCAGCGGAAGGCTAGCTATTCTACTAGTGCTGGTCCACGGAGCTGTGATGCGTTTAGATGATGACATATGTAAAATACAGCTCAGCCTCACAAAAAAATAACCACATTCTTTAAGGAAATATAATTGTAACATAAACGCTTCATAAAATTATTGTAGAACCACTGTAGTGAGATGGACTTTTTAACGACGTCTTTAATACCTTTTATGGGTCTTGAGAGAGGAAATGTCATTGCTGCCAGTGGAGGCCTTTCTGAGCCATCGGATTTCAACAAAAATATCTTAATTTGTGTTCTGAAGATGAACAAAGGTCTTACGGGTGTCGAACGACATGAGGGTGAGTAATTAATGACATTTTTGGGTGAACCCTTTAATGTTTGATGATAGTTATTTTAATTTGTGTAAGCAATCTTCTATCACTTCTTCTGAATTTAAAAGCGGTTGGCAAACCAGCTTTGATGCATTTCCGTGTAGACCAGTGTGAAGCGTTGACGGACAAGGGGGGAAAAAGTTAATTCTTCAAATCAAACGTGTTTTCTTAAGATATTCTAAAAAAGCAGTGGTCACATTCCCAGCCTTAACATCTTTATGAGTTGAGATCTTTCTTCATTATAACCAACATATTTTAGAAGAATGTGTTCGACTGTTTCTGGTAATCCACTCATTCTACACTATCCTGTATTATGTTAACCAATTTTAAAAAGTGATTAATTCAAAGCTGTGTGTCCAATACGAAGTCGTGAAATGATCGTGTCATCCCTTTGTAGAGTACTGTCACAAACACCGGTGAAGATTCCACCATCGGCCACCGGAGGTCTCACTCACCTGAGTACTAATTCACTCGGACTCCATTTCCCAAGCACCCACAGTCTGGGATTGATTACTGCATAGGGCACACCTGATCCCAATTACACTGATATTCACTCAACACACACACACTCATTGTGAAGTCTTGTTTGTCCCGGCTGAATTTCTGAGCGTTTCTCCCCTGTTATTGACCTGCCTGTGCTTTGACTGTGTTTGCCTGGACTTTGTACTTCGACTGTTTGCTGCCTGCCCTGACCGTTGCCTGTTATTAGTGATGGCCAAATGAAGCGTTTCGAAGCATTATAGCTTTCTGATACAATTGTGTCGAAAATGGTACATTACTCGAAGCTTCGTTCAGATGGAAATTGCAGCACCATCTCCTGGTGAAGTAAATGTAATTCAACAAAGATGTCAACCATAAAGTGCAAGTAGGCTTGTATGTTAACGCCCCGTTTATTACGTGTTTACCGAGGCGATCAAAGCTGAAACAGTGTTAGTGCTGTGAAACTCATTTATGTAGGTGAATTTTACAGATACTGATGAATTTCATGTGTTCACCTTGATAATAAAACATTAAGCATGATGTATGTGTGTAATTATTTCTTGAGACAAGGACAGAAGATCAGACCAGCTTAAAAGAAGTTGGAAACCATCACAGAAGTTCTAATGGTTTCTATTAAAATGCCAATAGGAACCATTGGCTTTTACTATTTAAACCACTACAGAATTCTTTTTTTGTAGTGTGTTTGGGACATATTCCATTAGGATTTAATGCCCCCACCAATAGAACCCAACACATATCAGTAGAGACCCACAGAGACCACTATAATTCCCATTACAAAAAAAAAAAAAAAAATCCCACGAAAACCATTAAATCCAATAGAATTTCTGTAATGGTTTCTATAGTTTTTTTTATCAGGGCAGTATCATGTGAAAGCTTTATCTTGTTTAGCTGTGGGAAGCAGAACTCTATAACTTGTTAACTGGTGGGACTGATATTTGTGTATGTTGAAAAGGATGTGCTTGTGTAAGTGGTTGTACATGTATAATGTAGCATGGTTTGGCTTCACTTTTTTAAGAAATACAGCCGCCAGGTTTCAAACCTGTCAACACTGGATTGGGCTCTCAAAGCAGTCAGTTGGTTCACTACAGGAGTGAACCAGTGTGTTTGCTTCAGAAGTCATTTTCACCTGACTAGTGACGTAATGATACAAGCTCCGAAGCAGTGGTTCATTGCAAGGACCGTTCGAGTTTGAAGCAAGCTTCGGAGCGTCGGTGTCGGACGTAACATCACTACCTGTTATCACCATATTTTCTGCTCTGCCTTTGATATTGCTGTTCGCCCTGGTTAACTGACCCACGCCTGTTTATACTGTGAGTTTGTGTTCTTTTAATAAACTGCACATGGATCCCAATCTACCTGATTCTTTGTTACAAGTACACGCACATCTCACATTTCCTACTTCTTTGTCTCTTCCCTTTCCTTCCTGTGTCCACAACTCTTGCCATCTATTCTTAATTATCTTTTTAATTAAGTCCTTCATTTCAGCTTTACCCAGAAGGACAATAACATTAATACTGGTATAGTTTAAAGCCTTTTTCTGCTAATTATCTTCTATCACTTGTTTCTTCTTCTTCGCCTGTGTTTTGATCTGAAGATTCTGTTATAAAAGATATGTAATAGTGCCCCCTACTGTATAACAGTGAAAATATGAATAGATGGAAAATTCAGTCAGTGGCAGGGAAACAGTAGCCTAAATTAGATTTGAAGTAAATTCCACGACCAGTGGACTAGCTTACACAAAAAGATATTCAGAATTAGGAACATGGGCCTATCTGTTTTCAAACAATTTAAGACCGTATGTAAAACTATGTGAAAAAGTATTTAATAGGCTACTCAATCAAAAGTGTAAATACAATTAGATCAAGTATAATTAGAATATTTAATTATATGAGAAAGTATATCTCAATCAAAAGTTTGAGTACCAAATCAGCATATTAGAATGATTTCTAATGATGACTTTAGTAATGATAATGAAATTTCAGCTTTTCCAGGAATAAATACATTTTAAAATAGATTGAAATGTACAGTGTATCCAGAAAGTATTCACAGCACTTTTTAATGTTACAGAATGGATTAAAATCTTTTTTTTTCCTCAATTCTACAAACAAAACCCTATAATGACAACGTGAAAGACGTTTGTTTGAAATCTTTGCAAATGTATTAAAAATAAAAAAAATGAAAATCACATAAGTATTCACAGCCTTTTCCATGACACTCAAAATTGAGCTCAGGTGCATCCTGTTTCCACTGATCATCCAGAGTCCACCTGTGGTAAATTCAGTTGATTGGACATGATTTGGAAAGGCACAAGAACCCGATGGTCACTCTGACAGAGCTCCAGCATTTCTCTGTCGAGAGAGGAGAACCTTCCAAAGAAAAACCATCTCTGCAGCACTCCACCAATTAGGACTGTATGGTAGAGTGGCCAGACGGAAGCCACTCCTCAGTAAAAGGTCTCCTGGAGTTTGACAAAAGGCACCTGAAGGACTCAAAATTCTCTGGGCTGACGAAACAAAGATTGAACTCTTTGGCCGGAATTGCAAGCGTCATGTCTGGAGGAAACCAGTGTTGGGGTAACAGTTTAGGACCCAGGACCAGTAGTGAAAAATGAAGACCAAGAGTCAGGAGTGTAATTAATTAAAGAAAAATTTACTGAAGAATAGTTTGCAGTTTCATCAGCAGAAGCCAGCTTCAAGTCTCACAAGGAGTTTGTAGGCTGCGCTCCCTCTACCAGCCTATCGTACATACAATTTCTCAACAGTTATACTGTTTTCAATGTCTAGCTACATCATTACTGCCAGGTGGATGATTCTGATTGGCTCAGAGAAAATGAACAGTCATGGTAAATTTCCACACAGTCAGTTAATCAGATTCACGTGTACATATATCACTTGTTGACACTTTCACCCTGGAATTAGGCACGTAGTGACCTTCTAGATTCTTGAGCAGGTGCCAGCTTGTCCACTCATCTCTTAGGATGCCCGTAATCCACCTCCAACACTGATCTGTAATATGGAATACAGTGCACATGCACAGATACACAGTCTCTCCAAGGTTGGAGTTGTTGAGCTCTACTGACAAGAAAAAGTTTCCCAAAACATACTGATAACATGTGGTTTCTCACATGTTATCTAACATGTGGTGAGAGGTACAGACAGACCATACTCACATAATTCTTTAGGGTTTCAGTAAAAGGAAATATAAAATTAAATAATAAATAAATAAAATAAAATGAAAGACAAATCCATATTTCATATCTGGAAGCCGGGCTAAGTGAGCAAGCACTGTTACTGCACTCCTGTTGAGTTAAGGTGTGTGATGCCTCCAAAATCCAAACACATGACTGAAATCAAGTGTTTTAGTGACACATCGAAATCAAGTGTTTAGTGACACATCACACATCCCTAGGTCACACTCAGAGACCAAATACAATCTTTATAAAATATAAATGAAGAAACAATCATTGGTCCTATTGATTGAGAAAAATAATAACTGGAAAGAGTCATTAGAAATCATTATAATAATATAGGAAGATAAATATTGATTATTACTTTGATTATGAATTTAATTAGGATTTATACAATTATATTGAAGTGGCAGTGGATTTCAGAATCACCTTTCACCAGGCACTGCTCATCACCTGGCCAATACCATCCCTACAGTGAAGCATGGTGGTGGCAGCATCATGCTGTGGGGATGTTTTTCAGCAGCAGGAACTGGGAGACTAATCAGGATCGAGGGAAAGATAAATGCAGCAATGTACAGAGACATCCTTGATGAAAACCTGCTCCAGAGCGCTCTGGACCTCAGACTGTGGCGAAGGTTCATCTTCCAACAGGACAACGACCCTAAGCACACAGCCAAGATAACAAAGGAGTGGCTACGGGACAACTCTGTGTGTATTGAGCAAAGGCTGTGAATACTTACTGTATGTGACTTTTTAGATTTCAAGATTTCAAACAAACTTCTTTTACATTGTCATTATGGGGTATTGTTTGTAGAATTGGGGAAAACTGTTATGAATTTAATCAATTTTGGAATAAGGCTGTAACATAACAAAATGTGGAAAAAGTGAAGCGCTGTGAATAATTTCCGGGTGCACTGTGTATCGGCCAGATATACATAAACCTTTCTGTCAGTATAAGTCAAGTATACTTTTTTTGAGTATATGAGATATACAAGGCATATTTGTTAAATGAAAAGTATGAGTTAAAATAATTACTTTTGTAACTTGTGTAATTTAACGAACTTTCGGCCCAAGCCTCACTCTTAAAAATAAAGGTTCTTTATTGGCATTGAGGATTCCATTAAGAAACTTTAACACCCATGAAACCTTTCCATTGTGCAAAATATTCTTTATAGTGGAAAATAATTTTTTTTAGATTATTAAAATGTTCTTCAGAGTAAGAAATAATGGTTCTTTTAACAACTGTTCCCTGAAAGGTTTTTTGGGGAACTAAATATGGTTCTTCAATGTATGACATCACTGCACAAAAACCCTTTGGAACCTTTATTTTTTGTTTTATAAATGCATGTTATTGATTTCATTCATTAATATGCTTCATTTATAAAATATTTAAAAAAAAATGTACCTCATCATTTTAAGTAAAAATATCATAGCTTAATCTTTTGGTGAAATGACATGATGAGATGACTTCTCAACAGCAAGTATACATTCACCTGATCTGCCTCCACCCAATCAACAACCGATTAACATATATTGTTTTATATATTGTCATTCTGAGCATTTGATTGGGCAAAAATCAGTGTATTGATGTCGTCAATATTTTTTCTCTGGTTTCCTGGAATAGAAAGACTGTAAAATGTAAAAGTGTGTATTTGCTAATGGTGAATTTGCATGGAATAAAAGCCACAAACCTCAATTTTGATTTCAAAATTCAGACGCCTCAGTATCTGAACAGTTGTGGGGTGTTTTAAACCCTCTTGTCTTAAGGAGCTTTTTACACAGACTGTGAATTAAGCCATTATGATTCAATGCGTCCAAAGACGCCCTTTTGGTCATTAAAATATCAGAGCAACACTGTTTCTGTAAATAAATATAAATGGATCAATTTTAATTCAGAGATTTAAACATTTTATAGTATTTGTTTAGATATTCTTGAAATTATGGTTAAAACAACAAAAATAGTCTATTTGGCATATATAAAAATGGGTCAAAAAAAGACCTGAAGACAATAACATGGTTAAATGGAAAACTGATTATTTCACAATTATCCAATTTTACATGCTGACCAATGCCTTTATAACATAATTTAATTTATGTGCTTTGTGTTTTTAGATGACAAATTTTGAGTCCATATTCATCTCCTCTGCTCTTATCTTCTTACATGACGTGTTTGTTTTGACACTCAGCTGTAATGTTAGCCCCTAAATGATTGATGACCTTAAAAATGAGTATGTGAGAGGGTGTGTACTGGGAGATTAAGTTCTTACCACCTGCAAGCAGAGCCTCAGGACATACACTGATAAAAATGATTTTGTGGTGAAGTAAATACTACAGAAAAAACGGATGTAATTTCTACATGAAAAAATTTAATTCAGGCAAGAATTTAAAAAGTAAGTAAATTCTTAGTACTCAATTCAAGCTTGTAGAAATCAAAGCGTAAATATCATTGTTATAAAATTAAGTGAAACTACTCAACTTTTCTGATACTGGTGTTCCCATCATGCACTTGAGTTTGAATAATTAAGGAGGTTGATTTTTCGCTGTATTTACACTGTTAGGTTTAGTAACTTGCCATTTTGTGGCATTTGGAAGTCATTTTTATTCAGAATGACACATTCTCAAAAACTATCCATCAAATGTTACTGTCACTGTGTATTGTGTACCAAGTATTCAGGTCTCTGTGTTCAGATGCAGAGTTACTTCTATTAGTTAGATATGGTATCTACACAATATTATGTTATTTACTTAGATATTTCTAAGTAAAACATACACTTTAAAAGTGTGGTTTAATTCAATTTTATATTTTTTTTGTAAAATGTATTGAGAAGGAAACTTCAACTAAGTAGAAATTACTGAAATGTTTACTGGCCAAGTTAAAATTACTTATTTTCTGTGTTAATTTTACTTAACTTAGTTAAGTAGAGTTTACTTAATTCCGTATGTGAAACTTACTTAAAAATATGCGCGATTAAGTAAAATGACAGATTAAGTAGAAAATTAAGTAAATCTTACTTGCTTTTTTTTCAGGGCAGACACACCCACTGCTGAAAGCGGATTTGGCTAATCGTCAGAATAGCCTGGCTACATTCCTCTGGCAGATTACTTGTGAGTGTTATGAAGAGCAGTTGAAAGTTACAGAGATGTGGCTCTAGGAAATCATTCAAAACCTTTACAACAGCATTTGAAATCCCCACTTGGAGTATAGCAGCAGTTCAGCCAACATGAACAGGGAGTGTGTACTGTACCCAAACAATCAGACATTTCCCTATTTACTGTAAACATTGAATGCTTGTGAGGAAAAAAAGGACAGCAACTGATGTCATATAATTAAGCTCATGAATCATATTTAAAAGCGCCAGTTTGTATTATATGCTGAGTTTTCCTTGTTCCTGGTCAGAGGACCAAACAAGCAATACAGAAATTCTAATGGTATTCTATGGTATTTTTTAAATATTTTTCAAGCCTTTGAATACAGGAACAATCTATGAATGAACAAACAAACGCGTATTGATATCAATCAGTTACTTGTAGGATTTTATTTGAAAACAATCACACCCAGACAATAGGCTAATAATTATAGTCATAACTCGATCATGAGTCAGTACATTCACTGCTTTTACTGGCATTTAAGGGTTTGGTCTTAGTGCTTAAGGTATATTTAACTACTAGTTTAAGTAATGACCCATTGCACAATACTTAATACAATTAGTAAATTGTTTTATTAAGGAAAGAGAAGAAATGTGAACCTGTTCAAGGTTGTCACTGTGTACCACAGTGCTAAACATGTCAATGAGGAATTAGAAATCTGAAAATCAGGCAAGGAAATGTGTATGAAAAGATAAAAGCTTTCTGACAGCTCTGCTTTCCTTTCTGTCTTTTCATATGTGTATCTTGCAAAATATCATTAACTCAGTAATGAGATAGAATCAAATAAAAAAATTACTACATGTGCTTCAGTAGGCAAGAATCAATTTGCCTAACCTTAAACTATATAAACATTTTGGGTAAATGCAAAATGGACGGACGGACGACTGGATGGACAATTGGATGGATGAATGGTACATCAGAACGACTAGACGGATAGATGGAACATCAGAACGGATGGAACGATGGAACGTCAGAACGGATGGAGCGATGGATTGATGGAAAGGATGGAATGGATAGAACAGCTTGAATGATGGATGAATGGATGGAACAGATGGAACGATGGATGGATTGATGGAACGCATGGACTGATGGATGCATGCTATGGTCATCACTATCCCCAAACTTTTTCCCAAATGCTGTTTCCAGCACATGTAGTCTTGCTTTGCCATCTACCAACACTTCCCTCTTTTCTTTCCGTGTGCTGCCGCAGGCTTGGGTAGACCTGCCAGAGCCTGCTCCCAGATGGCAGATCACAGAGAGGGAGTGAGAAGACAGAAATAGAATGAGCACCAGTGTAAGGTAGAGAGAACTTCGGCAATGTTCAAAGGCAAATAAGTTCACGTCAACACCTTTGATGTTCCTGGCAGCCACCAGACAGAAGGAGACAATCTGTCTGTATGGTGTACCGCCCAGCTTGAGCAGTGCCTTAAACCACCCAAAACCCTGCAGCTAGTTTTAAAACACATTCACAGACTTAAAATGTGCTCATCAAACACTTCAATTACACTGACAGGCAAAGGCACCTGAGACACTGGTGAGGTGCAGGGTCAGGGGGTCAATCTAAAATGCTGATATCCCTCATATTCACTTTCACCATTTAGCACATACAAAAGACTGAATATCTGCTATTGTTCAAACTAATTGCCATTTACAGAGAACGACAAGCCACTCGTTCACTCCAGAAAAAGTTAAATTGTGCTTGTGATCATTCAAGTCTGTTGCATATTGAGGTCAGAGATTATTGTGTCAGAGGTTGAATCTAACCTGTCGCTATTAGACATGATGTTTGGGGGGGGGGGACCCTTCAGGGTCATTTGGTCATACAAAGTGCTGCAGAAACTGATTTTTATGTAGGTTCACATGTTCATCCTCAAACAATATTTTGATATGCATTGGAATGTGTCCCATCATGCAGAGAGGATCCGTAACATCCTTTTCACACTGGAGGAGACAAAATTAAGGTTAACAAATGTTAACAAATTAAGACAAAACAAAATTAACATTCATATGTATTTCATAGCAATGAGAATTTTTCTAGATTTCTGTTTAAAAAGACATTACATTCAATATTCCTAAATGTATCTGAGCAATTATTTCCATGTAACTCGAGCTGTTTTTTACACTGGCAATTCGGATCACACTGTGAACGAGAAGGGGTTAAATCGCTTTAAACAAGTACTTTGGGGAAATTTGCGACTTGTAATAATGTAAATCTTAAAACTATATAGAAGTGAATCATCTTATTTGTTTAAAGAGCTCATGCTGAAAACATAAAAACACATTACAAAATGAAGCCACTAAACTTCAGATATGCTTGCACTTTGTATTCACACGCAGACTGCATTAGAAAATATTTTATATGATTTGACATGATTTATCACGTATCAAAAATCCTTAGCCAATATTTATAGGCC
This sequence comes from Romanogobio albipinnatus, assembly GCA_023566225.1. Lineage (NCBI taxonomy): Eukaryota > Metazoa > Chordata > Actinopteri > Cypriniformes > Gobionidae > Romanogobio > Romanogobio albipinnatus. The sequence goes on along the minus strand of CM042240.1, from coordinate 28,461,567 downwards.
TAATAATTAAAAGGTGCCAGATTGTTTCATATGTATGTGAATAACAGGCTAATCCTGAATTAAAATAGTCCACGAGAACATCCTGTAGGCTATAGTCTTGAAAACGAAAAGTTGTGATTGCAGAACTCTACCTCGTTAAAACGAGTAGACCTACATATTTGACAGAAACACATGAAATATGACATAGACGAGGACATGTCGTGCTTTATAATTATAGAAGATATCTCTTTTAGATGTGTAAGTTGCCAAGCGCGCTTCTTTATTAAACTCTTACAATTAACTTCCATTTGATGGATCTTTAGGATGGCGAAATGTAGTGTCAAGTAGCCTATATTTAGCCTGTCAGTATACGCATAATAAGCATGCGCATTCTTTATCGAGTCTCTTGCATGTGCATTTTATCTTCTGCGATACAATTCAGACACACACACGCGCCCAGTCACCCTTTTGAGTGTATTTTGGTTTAAAGTTTAAAATGGTTTGGAAACCTCTAGTAATGGGTGGGTCAACCGAAATAGTTTTATGTTGAAAATTACATTTAGCCTATATGTTCGCGTTCCAGAGAAGATTCTTCGAAAAGGACCATGTTCTTCTCCTAAGAAATAGCCTAATGAATTAATTTAGCAATGTAGGAGAGTTATGACAACGATTAGAATGCATTCATCTTTAACTGGCCAGATTACAGCTGAACAGACTTTTGGGGACTTTTGAATTGGATGTAGCCTACACTCTAAAAAAAAAAAGGTTCTATATGGCACCAAAAAAGGTTCTTGGCTCGTAATCATAGGGGAACCTTTTTTAGTGCTATATAGCACCAATTTTGGTGCTTCAGTGGTTCTTCAGAGGTGCTATATAGCACCTTAGTCAAAGAACCAGTGAAGAACCTCTGAAGAACCGCTGAAGAACCACTGAATCACCAAAATTGGTGCTATATAGCACTTAAAAAGGTTCCCCTATGATTACGAGCCAAGAACCTTTTTTGGTGCCATATAGAACCTTTTTTTTTTTAGAGTGTATAGACTACTACTTGGTGGTTTAGGATCTGCTTATAGCCTAGAAGACAAATAATAAGAAAGAACTTCAACGAGCTTGCATTGCCTGACAATTTAACAAGATGATCTGATTTATCTCCCATATTTGAAAGCATATTTTACTGGCCCTGTGATATGACCTATTTCTTCCTCATCCACCAGAGTTAGCCTACACTCTAAAAAAAAAAAGGTTCTATATGGCACCAAAAAAGGTTCTTGGCTCGTAATCATAGGGGAACCTTTTTTAGTGCTATATAGCACCAATTTTGGTGCTTCAGTGGTTCTTCAGCGGTTCTTCAGAGGTTCTTCACCAGTTCTTTGACTAAGGTGCTATATAGCACCGCTAACTATGGTGCTATATAGCACCGCTACCATATACAGAACATGTTAAGATATAGTGCTATATAGCACCAAAAGTGGTTCCTCTATGATTACGACGAAGAACCATTTTTGGTGCCATATAGAACCTTTTTTTTTAGAGTGTAGTTTACATCACCAGAGCATTTGTCAGCACTGGTCTTCAGCTTAAGTCAGTGAAACACGTGCCATAGCATTTATCACCTGCCCTCAAATCATAGATGACATACACACACAATACACAGTATCTTGGCAACAGAGTGCAGAAATATACATGCATACAAACCAGAAGAGAGAGAGAAACACACACTCACGACGCCAGCTAGTCTGGCCTAAGACAAGAAGTATTGTTATTAACCTCTTTTCCCCCAGTGTGAATGAAAACCAAAGTGAGGGTATCCTTGTGTTATGACTTCAGGGGCTTGCTTTGTTCGCCTCCATAATGTACACATAATTACAGACTGGGATGGAGCACTTCTCTTTCTTTCTCTGTGTAGGCTTATCTCATGCTGTATCCTCTCTTTTTCTTATTGTGGCCCATTGTCCTCATCTCTCTTAATCACCGTCAGACTCATACTTTCTCTATGCTTTTTTATATCTCCCTCTCCTGTCCTTTTTTTTTAAAACTCAAATACCTGACTAAACATATATTTTTAGTTATTAAACTCTCCCTTTACTAGTGTTTCAATACAGTATAGGCTACAGTATTGTAGCCATTTCGTTTTTCTCCCATATGTTTCCTCGAGTTTGGCTATTAAATGTCAGGCATCAGCGTTGTAATACTGTCTGGATCGAGGCTGGGCGTGTCGTGACGGTTGGATGTACCTGTGTTGAGGAATGTTGGCACAGGATAAAAGCATCTGTAATCTGTATAATTCTCTCCTCACGTCACTATTTTGGTTTAATAGCACGTGCCCTTCAACCAAAACATGTAAAAACAGTGTGCATCAATAGCGGCTCTTTTCAACTCTCCTCCCCTTAACCACGATAAAAATGAGTTTCAACGGAAATCAAACGTGGCGGATTAATTAGCCGTGGGATGCTGCAATCATGCACTTTGTCTTGTCTATCAGACTCCCTCATCAAATAGCCTAATAATTTGTTACAAAACTGTTAAGCTGTTTTGCAATAACAGAATCGGATTTAGAAACGACAATGTTAACGCGAGTAATTTAACGAAAAATAAACCTAGGCCTACTAAATTATCTAACCATCATGGTAAAAATATTCTAGGCTTTTTTTCTAAAAGATTGTAGGCCTAGTTATATATATTTTTTTGTATAAACTATAAAATAGAAATACATACATAGGGGCCTACACCTACTGTTTGGATGGACAAATGTTGAATTAGGTCTATAATTTGCAGAGAATAGAAACGAATATTGTTAAAAATAGGCTATATTCAAGGGAAAAAAGTAGGATATGGGTCTTGTTATACATTTCATAAGTAGAATCGCCTTTTTTTATTTTTTTTACTTCTTATTTTTGTAATGCATTTTATGTTATTAAGTTATTGAGTAGCCTAAATGTTTTAGTAGCTATGATGTGTGCTACCCTGATGGTGTTTTGTCTTTGTTACACACTAAAAAAAAGGTTCTATATGGCACCAAAAAAGGTTCTTGGCTCGTTTTTAGTGCTATATAGCACCAATTTTGGTGCTTCAGTGGTTCTTCAGCAGTTCTTCAGAGGTTCTTCACTGGTTCTTTGACTAAGGTGCTATAGCACCTCTGAAGAACCCCTGAAGCACCAAAATTGGTGCTATATAGCACTAAAAAAGGTTCCCCTATGATTACGAGCCAAGAACCTTTTTTGGTGCCATATAGAACCTTTTTTTTAGAGTGTAGTCCATGATCACAGGTTAGTATTTTTATAGGCATATTTCTATCCATATCACTTAAGTTATTCTATTCTTAAGTTCACTTAAGTTATTTAATTGTGTTATTCTCGGTGAAAACATACTTTATTATCAGGTTAGTATCTATGCCTATATGCTATTACGATTAGGCTATATTAAATGACACAGTCTAGCCTATGAATGTACAGTCCCATAATGATAGACACGTCTTTCTCTTTCTTTAACAACGGTACATTTATGGCAGGTATTATCATACATTTAGGTTGACATTTTTGACCGCAGGCTATAGCCTACATAACAATGGACCTGATTACATTTACTTGTCAACCTGAATTTTTATCGACATGCTCTGAGTTCAGAGTTTATATCTTTGAGAAGAGTTTCCAAATACTCCGTTATTATTTCTTTGACACTAAACAGAATAGTAGTCCAACGAAGCAAATGTTTGACTTTTACATCTTAGTGATAGCCTACATCCAAAAGCTTTGCTGCAAACGTGGGAATTGCGATGTTCCGTATAGCCTACATATTACACTATAGACGTCACTGCCTCTGAAGAAATGACGCGGACGGCGCGTGCAGCCAATCAGAGAGCGCGTTCTCACTGCTGGAATTAACTCCAGTATGTGATGGGACTAGTGAGATGAACTTCACATACTTCACTGTCAAAACGAAAGCAAACTCATGCGCCTCGCGTTTTCACGGACACGGATCTCTCTAATGGACCTCATTAAGGGATGGAAATCACATGACTCTTCTAAATAGATGCTACTTTTAATGATGCACCGGTCTAATGGACATAACTCTAAAAAATGACTATGACTTCACTGTCTGAAAGTTTGGTGGCTTCAGACCCGTCAAAATCGGCATTTCTGGAGTTCAGTCACGGTTACCAGTCTCACCAGCAGCATTCACCCGGTGTGTCTCACGCGCACTATCCGGTGCACGGTTTGCATCAAGGCGCACATTCGCAATACGACGCGGCCTTCTCTTCTGGCGCCGCTTCGTACGGCCGTCCGCTCACTTACCACTATCCCAGCGCCCATCACCACCCCGGAGCTTACCTACCCTATCAGCACAGCAGCGCAGTCGGTCATTCAAGAGTGGAGGATGCAGGTAAAGTGCGCTTTTTCTTCACCCACAGATCCAAAAAAATGTGTTACTAAATTCCGTTCTGCTTTGGCTTTGGCTTTCCTAAATAACTGAATACATTTCTGAAGATAGCAACGCACAATTCGGGCTTGATATTCCTCTTTAAATGTGCGTTTAATTTAATGACCTAATCCTAATGCAATTCTAATCAATAACGTTAAATCGTTTAAATGCCCATCATTCATTTGCAACGACCCACGACCCCTAAGTTAAATAATCTATTAATTAAACACGAGACAGAAGAGAGACAGAAGAGAGAAAATACACGATACATCGCTATATGAACGGATTTAACGATTGTTTAAAAAAAAAAAAAAAGTTTATTTTGTTTGACCCAACTCTAAATCTATAGGCTACATTCTTGTATAGCCTAATGCTATTAGTAAACTTTAGTGGCTGGTGTATAGGCGCAATATGGGTTAACATAGGCTATTTGTAATTACCTCAATTAACAAATCAAGTAATTGTCGGACCCTACACACACACACACACACACACACACACACACACACACACACATTCCATAGGCGTAATGGTTTTTATACCGTACAAACCGTATTTTCTATCCCCCTACACTGCCCCTATCCCTAAACTTAACCCTCACAGGAGACTGTGCAGTTTACTTTCTGTGAAAAAAACCTCATTCTGTGTGAAATATAAGCATTTTGAAAAGTGAGGACATGGGTAACGTCCTCATATTTCAGCCTCTTTTTGTAATACCTATGTCATACCCATGTCATTATACACATTTGTGTCCTGATATTTCACAAAAACATGCCCACACACACACAAACACACACACACACACACAACCTGCCTTTAGATTGCAAAATAGAAATAGCCTAAGCCCTAAGATATCAATGCTTGTTAGTCTTCATATGACAAGCTTTAATTAATTAAATATTTTTAAACTTTTTCATTGACGTGAAATTTGACTATAAAGTTACAAATTATTCATAACACGCAAGAATTTTCACTGCCATTTCAGACCCTTCCCAGAGAAAATGATTAGGTCTATTTAACGCGAACGAAATTGTCTTGCGGTTGACAGATGTTCCTCTTTTCTTTTGACAGAATAGCCTATTTGTTTAAAAAAAATTGTTTTAATTTTTAACAGTTATTTCTCCTTCTGATATTATTTATTAGCCTATTATTATTACTACCATCATTATTAGCCTAGTATTATATAGCTAATCATGTCATATTTAATTTTCTCAATAAAGATTCCGAGAAGCAAAGTTCCATTGAAAGTGGAGAAATCCGCCTGAACGGAAAGGGGAAAAAGATTCGCAAACCCCGCACGATCTACTCGAGCTTACAGCTGCAGGCGCTCAACCAGCGCTTCCAACAGACCCAGTACCTCGCGCTGCCGGAACGCGCTGATCTGGCGGCCAAACTGGGTCTGACACAAACACAGGTATGTAGGCCTACATATGACACCACTGAATTAATGAAGAAAAATTGCTCTGTCTTTACGCCATGTGTAGCCTATAGATGTGTCTGCGCTTTCGCAAATGAGAACAATTTCTTTAGGCTATAAGAAGAATGAAAGGTCTTGTTTTATTTATAACTAGGCTACCAGAAGGTTGATAGAATCTAGATAAGAACAATAGAGGCAATGTGAAGTCTTCAGGAAGAAAAATGTTGGAGCGTAGCCTAAAGTGCATTTCATCTTTGCGCCACGTTGTGCCTAAGTGTTGGTAAATGATCGAGTGCATCGATCCATTTATCAGAGACAACGGGACTAAAAAACGGTGGAAACGCACTAATTGTAGACCTCTCGTCCATTATTATTGAAACGCTAATTTAGTCTATAAATGTTGGTAAAAATAGCAGTAAAATGATAACCTGCGAGCTATGCGTGCTGCGGAATTTATATGATAGGCAAAATAAAACTATATACAAACTAAATCTTAATAATATTTCTTGTGGAAGTATAGGCCGACCTTGCACTTAATGTCAAAGTGAGAAACACGAAACAAAAGGTGAGAACGAGTCCCTTCCTCCTTCAATGACAGGTTAATCTGATATATAAAAAGCATGGCAGCCACGGTGGCATAGTCAGAAGTAGTTATTGCATAATCGTACAAATGATAATCTGATGCACAAAGCAGATATATGGGATAGTCGTTCACTGCGGTGCGGATATGATGTTGAAATCCTGTTATGTGTAGCTCTGTTCCTTTTCTAACCAAAGGAAAGGAGCACAACTATAGGCTCAATGTTAACCGCAGCGTCCCATAATTCTTCACATGAAGTTGTCTTTTTATATTAAAAGGGAGTTTGCACCATCTTCAATAGTGTAATTAGATTACCTACTGTACAAATGACTCTCCAAAATGTATATTCCTAATTACTTTCTAAATCCTATATCAATCGTTAAGCGATTCAATGATAGACATGAAACGGCTCTTTTAATTCATTCAAATAAATAATAAAAAACGACATAAATTATTATTATTAACTGACCAAGGTATTACAATTGTGAGATGGATACATAAACACGTGCATTTTATAGTTAGTCTTCAAATTTTGATGTTAATTCCACTGTTGATGATTTTATTTAGTATTTAGTTCAATTACATCAGAAGTAATGTAATTCAATTACAGAAAAAATAAGAGTAATCCCTTACTTTACTTTTTCAAGGGAAAAGTAATTAAATTACAGTAACTAATTACTTAGTAGCTAGTTACACCCAACACTGGCAACAATCCAAGATTAGATTGTGTCTACATTTGTTTTGACAGTAGTTTCATAAATCATGTTTAATTTTGTTCACATATGTCTTCTGGTTAATCTATTTGAGCATCAATATTTCTGAAACCCTGTCTTACTAAAGTTGTAATTATTTGTTGTATTATATTTAGCAGCATTTATAACTTTCAGTGCCTGAGTACAAGTAATGGGCAGAGACATATAATACATTACAAAATATTTATCTAGCAAAACTCAAAAGTTTCAAAAACCAATCAGAATATGAAATGTCTAACTTATAGATGTCTCTTACGGATATATCTTATTGAAAAGTCTAGCAAACAGCGTGCCAGGACACTTATCTTTTTCCCCATTTAACTATTTTACTCGGTGGACCAGTTCACCTGACTTCACCCTACATTTCAGTAACTGTAATTAAAGGACACACTGAAGCTTCTAGAAAAATGACAAACCATCCACCCACACGTTGAAACAATGCCTAACTCGCAAAATACATAGCACTTTTTTTGTGAAATGGTTCTTTTCAAACGGGCACTTTTATATGATTAAAAATATAAATCTACAACTTCTCAAAAATTCATGTTTTTTTTTTCTCTATTAAAACTTATGCCTTAAAAACCTCTAACCATGCCTCCAATTATTTAGCTACTTTTTAAAAGAATTTAATATAGTTTGTGATATATAACATTTAATATATAGATTGAAAGTCTGAGTTTGGAAATGCTGTAAAACACTTCCAATATAAAAATATGAACCATTAAATAAAATAAAAAAGTGAAACAAAACTATTACAATAATTGATACATTTTAAAACCACATTTCAGCATCATTTTCCACACAAGCAACAATTTCGTCTCAAATAAAATATTTATCAAATTAAAATCTACTCGGTTAGCAAATATTTTGCAAAAAAGTGAAATAGTTTTATTGTGCATCATTTTTCAATCAAGCTTTTATTTGGATAAATTATGCTTAAAATGTCACTTCCACCACATGATTTGAGATGTGAGGAAACCGTTGTGGTGGGATTGTTCATGTCATTTCAGAAAAATATAAATATTTGTTTCATATGTCCATCGCTCACATTACAAATTAAACAAAAGTTTATTTAGTGGGTTTATTTTCTAATGGCCATATTAAAGCAACATCTAAATCTGGCTAATACCCTTTCAGATAAAGCAGTATAAAATACGCATTTATGCTCTGAAGTGGTAAACATTTCCAATTAAATGATCTGCTTTTCTGTCTGAATAAGTTAAATACACTATTGATTCATTACAATCACAACCTAATCTTGAAGATAAGCATATGAAGCCACTAAATGCTTTTGTGATTCAAGCAGGTACTGGTAATGCATAAGCCTAACACTCATTTGTGCTGGTTATTTGATCTTCCTGCAATATATTGTGATGGCTCTTTTTTTTTTTAAGATTGAATATTATATTTATTTATTTATTTTACTCTGTATTAACATCATAGCAGAAATAACAGATTTCTCAATGCCATTTATCCCCTCATATTAATATAAAACTATGAACACCTGAGTAATAAATTCTGAAGTGAACTAAATATTAATCCTGAATCTTAAATGAGCAATTCAAAATCCAATTATTTACTGTATAGCATATATTTTACCTCCAGTACAATAAAAACTCCCATATTTCATTGATTAGTGTTATCGTTTCTCCTGAGGACATTTACAGATGATTATCTCTTTAGCAGAACAGACAAAACTTGATGATCGCTGCAGTTAAAGAGTCCTACATTTTGCCTCTGGCACCTGCTCCTGCCTTTTAGTCCAGGTGGCTCGTTTAATCCATTTATGAAGATAATAATAATACATGCAGATTTTAGTGATAAAAATAAAGGCATCACCACTTGACAGAGGTGATAAAAATGCGGCAAGAGGAACATCACACAAAAGTCTAAATTAAAATAATTATTTTGGGTGTCAGTGTGCATGAGAATGTTAAATGGGTAATTGGGGTTTAATCCATCTTAAAAGTTTCTTGGAAAACATGACTTTAATTATGTCTCATTATAGAAGATTTTAAGCTCTGTGGGTGTTGCTGTTTTATACAATTCATAGTAAATTCACACTTAGCATGAACTTTCCACATTATGGTTACATAATTAAGAAAGTAAAAACCCTGAGTATAATATCAAGACTTGTTTATCATATATCCTTGAAAAGGCATGCACAAGTTTGTGCTGGAGAGTTCTGGGTAAAAAGTTGGACTGATCACAAATGAGCGAGTTTTGCTGCATCCAAAGAACTGTCAACCCCCTCCCGGCCGAATCAAAGCTGGCAAAAATCACACTTTAAACTTCTGAGCAATTCTGCATGCAGAACTCAGTACAAAATAAGTATTGCCACCCTGTGGTTGATATAGTAAAAGTGAATCATACAAAGTACAACTAAAAATGTTAGTAATTTTAGCTGAAAACATAAAAACATATTAAAATCTGTTCATACAAGTTAATTTACCTTAAATAGTAAAGAGCGTAATTACATCTAACAGAACAATACATGGCATTTTTGTTTAAATGTAAGGTAACACATATACCTTTATAGTAAAATGTGGTTCAAAAAATGAGAAAAAAAATAAACTAGAACTTTTTATAAATACGTTATATTTTAATCATAAATTACAGTGAAAAAAAAAGTCCCTGTTAATAAAATATACTGTTTTGCACTATGCAATCCCATGTCTGAAACGTCACCATACACATATCCTACCCGAAAAGTGCTTGTCGTTCTACGTTTATTTAGATAATGCCTTCCAATCCTGCTTGATTTGTGTGTTATGAATAATACAAATTAGCTTTACACTATGCAGTTAAACAGTTGAAAGCACAAATTCTAATCCAAATGCAAATGTTGCAGGTAAAGATATGGTTCCAGAACAAGCGTTCCAAGTACAAGAAAATAATGAAGCATGGCTCAAGCGGACCGGAAGGAGAACACCTTCAAGCGGCTTCTGCCTCGGGACCACCGTGTTCACCAGGAATGCCGCCCCTGTGGGAGGTTTCCATGTCAACCAAAGGTGCCCCCATCCACTCTGGAGGATATATGAACTCTTTTGGACACTGGTACCCTGGTCATCACCAAGACCCAATGGCCAGAACTCAGATGATGTGATGGGGGTTTCGTATCCAGATCCCCTCTACTGATTCTTCCAGTTTACTCTGTTTCAGATCACGACAGCTCTCTTTAGTACTGTTTACTCACAGCCAAATGTTCTTTGAGTTCCTCTCCAGTGTTTTCATCATGAAGATTTACATTGCTGACATTTGTTTTTTGCTTGCAGGTTTTTGTGGTGGATTTTTTAAAGACTGAATAGACAGCCTAACCTAAAAATGGATTTTGTAAACTCTTTTAATAAAATGCAATTGTCTGACTGCCTTGAATGTCTATCCTATATTTCAAAGCTTGCAACCTCATTTTAACACAAGATTTAATTTTAGGAAAATATATATGACAAGTCGTATGTCCATGCAGTGTGACGAATACAATGAATATACTAAATAAATAAATAAAAGAGAATAAAACAGTTGCAAGCATAATAACTATAAAATAATTAACTAAATTAGGCTTAAAACAGTACAGCATGTCATGCCACAGGACAAATGGATTTCATCTCAAAGTCCAAAAACGTTGTATTCTTATAGGTTATATTCCATCATATTAATGCTCTGTCCAAGACACAGACTGTCTGATGCCCCCTAGTGGTTTGAAAACACACCATGATAGCATTGGGTGTTTGACTGAAGTTAACTCTCTCTAGGCCTAACAAACAGAAGCCACTAACAGACTAATGTGAACAGCTTTAGTATTATGGCCTCAGGACTAAAAACATTAGACAATTATTTAATACTCTAGATTAGAAGATGACACAATGAAGACGGAACTGGATTACAGAAAATCACTTCAGCATTGAGGCCTGAGGATCAAGATTTTCTACGTGAAAGGCAATTTATCATCAGCTAAACATGACAGACTATGAAGTGTCTGTTCAACAGCTCAATGATCTGTTGACAGATGAAAACGGAGACTTCTGTATGCCCTCCAAACCTTTTAATGAAGTCTACCCCGGGATACTCCTAGGAAACGAGTAAGTCCTCACACATAGCCTACAGATATGTAGTGGGTGGATTATTTCCTTACCTTATAGCAGCAACATAGCTACAACTGCAAAATGTAAACGTTTGTTGAGCAATGTTTAGCCTTGCCTAGGCCTACGTGATAAGCTAATATTCAAAAAAGGATCACGTGTCCTTTTGCAAATTCCCACAGGCAAGCTAGGCTTTAAATAAACATGGCCTATTTTCCACGTGTGAAGGGCGCCCTCTTATGCTCTACGCACTTATAAACTCACTGAGAGACTGAAAAAGATCAAGTTAAACTGAGGCGGCTTTTACATTACACCTGTATCTCAACAGGTCTGTAGCCACAAATGTAACACGTTTGCATCAGCTGGGAGTGACACACATCCTCAATGCTGCAGAAGGCCAATCGGACATGCACGTGAACACGGGTGCAGAGTTCTACGTAGTCACGGGGATCATCTATCATGGGATACCAGCCTTTGACACTGACCATTTTAACCTCGGCGTATATTTTGAAGAGGCTTCTATTTTCATTGAAAGAGCTCTGGCAATGAAAGGTGGGAGGAGTCTTAGTAAAAAGTGTATCTTTTTCTCATCCCATGTTTCAATGACCCACTACTTGCTTGCTCCCTGCTCTCACTGCTAATTTGTTCTTTATCAATATCAACCTTAAAGGGGTAGTTCAGCCAAAAATTACAATTCTGTCATCATTTACTCGCCCTCAAGTTGTTCCAAACCTGTATGAATTTCTTTCTTCTGTTGAACACAAAAGAAGATATTTTGAACAATATGGTTAACCAAACAGTCGAAGGACCCCATTGCCTTCCATAGTAGCCTATGGGGAAAACAAATATTATGGAATTACTATGGTGTCCGTCAACTGTTGGGTTTCCGACATTCTTCAACATTCTTCAAAATATGCCCTTTTGTGTTCAGCAGAAGAAAAAAATTCATACAGGTTTGGAACAACTTGAGGGTGAGTAAATGATGACAGAATTTTCATTTATGGTGAACTATCCCTTTAAAAAAAACGAAAACAAGGGGCTTTATCTGAACAATATCCACCTTATTTTTCACGTTAAACTTTTGAATTGAATGTGTCTGGCTTACGGTGTCAACCGCTTCCAGTTGTTTTTAGCTGTTCAAGCTTGTTATGCTGCTTGATATCGCACACCTATTATTTTAATGTACTGTTGTAATTATAAACACACTGGTTTGTAGTTCAAATAGTTTTAACATTTACAGCACTTTATTTCCCTATAGCGGCTAATGAATTGGAAGTCTCACACATTCACAGAAAATAGCTTACTTCCGCATTGAAAAATAAGGTGGATAGCCTAAGCTAACAATAACAATGCAATATCATGCTAGCAAGAGTGCTGTTGTGAGTGTAACATTGCTTTTATACAACAGTTCAATTAACAATAAGTTAATATTGACCAACTTGCATTTTAGACAAAGTTAATTTTGTCTATTTCTGCGAAAATTCAGCAAAAATTCCAGAGGAAGCTAAAGCATTATCGCATCCTTGCTAGCGTGCCCCGCATCTTATGCTGGAGACCACGGTTCGAATCGAGTAGTACCAGTTACAGTGCATCCGGAAAGTATTCACAGCTCTTCACTTTTTCCACATTTTGTTATGTTACAGCCTTATTCCAAATTGGATTAAATAAATTATTTCCCTCAAAATGCTACAAACAATAACTTATAATGACAACATGAAAGAAGTTTGTTTGAAATCTTTGCAAATTTATAAAAAATAAAAACAAAACAAAAATCACGTTTACATAAAGCCCAATTTATACTTCTGCGTCATCGTAGGCTGTGTGTTGCCAGCGTAGCCTACGACGTACCCTGATGCGCACCTCTCCAAAAATGTAACAACGTGTCAATTCTACGCGAACCACAAACGCTGTGATTGGTCTACCAGAACCCCTCCCTCATGTCAATAAATAAATAAAAAAATCTGCGATAGGAGTGTGTGTGCGTGTCCAGAAATGCTCTGCATTTGCTATGCATCTGCTATATAACACAATATTTTATAGTCCAGAGATTCTTGATGTTAGTGAATAAATACATAGATCCGCTGTGAGTGTGTGTGAGCTCTTGATGGTCTAGTTGTAGAGTTTTTGTTAAGCGTGCCAGAGGTTCTGGGTTCTAAGCTACCATTGTATAGTTTGTTTATTTTCTCATTAAAACCATTAAAAATGTTAATCAGTGATCGTATATCAAGAACAGGGACACATTTGAGTGCATTTCGTTTTGTGATTTCAACGGAACGAATAAAGTCTCCGCATCAGCCATTGATTGAAGCGCTTGTCTGTGCACGACCCACCGATACTGAAAACAGCGGCCACGAGCACTCTGCATGATTTCAAAAACACATTCCAGCACCAGGTCGCCTCTTATTTAACTCAACTAATCAACTAGAGATGCTTAATTTGTATTAGATACAACAACTCAATCTGCAAGAAAAGTCACTATCTATTTGCTGCCATCACTGTTGCTGCTACTCCGACAATGTACACAACAAGCTGCTTCTTCTTCCGCTTTTGCCTTGATACTGTGGGTTACACCATCAACATGCGCGTGGACACTGCCTACTAGCGGTATGCATGTGTAATTGCACATTGATGCGAACAACAACGCAGAAGTATGAATGAAAAATTAAAACTTGCGGCGTAGAGGATGCCACGGCGTAGGTCCGCCGCAGAAGTATAAACCAGCCTTAAGTATTCACAGCATTTGCTCAGTACTTAGTTGACGCACCTTTGGCACCAATTACAGCCTCAAGTCTTTTTGAGTATGATGCTAAAGCTTGGCACACCTATTTTTGGGCGGTTTCTCCCATTCTTCTTTGCAGGACCTCTCAAGCTCCATCAGGTTGAATGGGGAGCATCAGCGCACAGCCATTTTCAGATCTCTCCAGAGATGTTCAATCGGGTTCAAGTCTGGGCTCTGGCTGGGCCACTCAAGGACATTCACAGAGTTGTCCCGTAGCCACTCCTTTGTTATCTTGGCTGTGTGCTTAAGGTTATTGTCCTGTTGGAAGATAAACATTTGCCCCAGTCTGAGGTCCAAAGCGCTCTACATTGCTGCATTCATCTTTCTCTCGATCCTGACTAGTCTCCCAGTTTCTGCCACTGAAAAACATCCCCACAGCATGATGCTGCCACCACCATGCTTTACTGTAGGGATGGTATTGGCCAGGTGATGAGCAGTGCCTGGTTTCCTCTAGACATGACGGTTGCCATTCAGGCCAAAGAGTTCAATCTTTGTTTCATCAAACCAGAGAATTTTGTTTCTTGTGGTTTGAGAGTCCTGCAGGTGCCTTTTGGCAAAGTCTTTTACTGAGGAGTGTCTTCTGTCTGGCCACTCTACCATACAGGCCTGATTGGTGGAGTGCTGCAGAGATGGTTGTTCTTCTGGAAGGTTCTCCTCTCTCCACAGAAAAATGCTGGAGCTCTGTCAGAGTGACCATCGGGTTCTTGGTCACCTCCCTGTCTAAGGCCCTTCTGCCTCAATCGCTCAGTTTGGCCGGGCGGCCAGCTCTAGGAAGAGTCCTGGTGGTTCCAAACGTCTTCCATTTACAGATGATGGAGGCCACGGTGCTCATTGGGACCTTCATTGCTGCAGACATTTTTCTGTACCATTCCCCAGATCTGCGCCTCGATACAATCCTGTCTCGGAGATCTACAGACAATTCCTTGGACTTCATGGCTTGGTTTGTGCTGTGACATGCACTGTTAACTGTGGGGCCTTATATAGACAGGTGTGTGCCTTTCCAAATCATGTCCGATCAACTGTATTTACCCCAGGTGGACTCCAATCAAGTTGTAGAAACATCTCAAGGACGATCAGTGGAAACAGGAGCACCTGAGCTCAATTTTGAGTGTCATGGCAAAGGCTGTGAATACTTACACCCTGTCCACACGAACACGGGTATTTTCAAAACCGCAGCTTTTTCTACGCGATTAGGCTGTTCGTCCACATGAACATACGCAGTATCCGATTACTGAAACCAGACTTTTTTGAAAACTCCGGCCAGGGTGAAGATTTTTAGAAACTCCGGTTACAGTGGTGTAGACGGCGAAACCAGAGATTTCGGCTTGTTAAGTCGAAGTGTGCGCCGTTCTCTCCTTTGTTTGACGTCAGATTGTGCGCCGTTATCTCTTTTATTTACATGAGTCGAGTCTATGCAATGGCGGACGTAGCTTTTAATAGCTCTGCTAACAGCGCTTATCACATGTATACAGATACATGCGCAGTTATCTCGTTGTATTCCAGAACAGAGGCGCCAGAATTCAATAATACAAAATAGTAGGGCAAGTGTGTGAAGCTATACAGCACCACTTGGGCCCTGCCCCTGTGTATATACAGTTACCTGTCACTGAGTCCAGTAAAGGAACTTGCAGAAGGGTTTCACTGAGCCCATGGCATCCCTCAGTGCCGATGGGACCCATGTGGAAATCAGGCAGCCAATCATAGCGCGGTTTTGCGTTTTCATATGGACAGATTTTTTTAAACCCGTGCTTGTGTGGACGCGATTGTGGACCAGAGGTGGAAAAACTCTGGTTATAAAAATACCTGTGTACGTGTGGACTAGGCCTTAGATACATGTGCTTTTGTTATTTTTTTATTTTAATACATTTGCAAAGATTTCAAACTAACTTCTTTACATTGTAATTATGAGGTATTGTTTGTAGAATTTTGAGTAAAATAATGAATTGGAATAAGGCTGTAACATAAAATGTGGTGTGAAAACTACCAGTGCTGTTGGACTGTTATGTTAGCATTCTTGAAGTGCCGCTGGATCTAATTCGAGGACCTGTATTCGGACGATTTGTCTTACCCGCTTACCCGTCACAGTGCTAAAACTGTTTTTTTTCTTTCCCAACACACACATCGTAATTTGTAGCTATTTTACATTTTGGCGTTTTGTTACCTTTTGTTAATATTCATCCATCTTTTACATTAATATTCATCATACGAAATTGCTAACTAATTTTCTTGTGAATTTGCTTTTTCCTTGCCACTGTTGAGTGTCTTGACCTATGGCCTTGACCTTAAAAGTTGCTTTAAGAATTGAATATGCTGCACTCAATGTAAGTCATTACACAGTCACAGTCTCTCATTTCTTCTGTAGGTAAAGTGTACGTACACTGTCAGAAAGGCTACAGTCGTTCGGCTGCACTAGTCATTGCACACCTGATGCTGCAGCACAGGATGGATGTACGAGCCGCTGTGGCCACAGTAAGAGAGAAACGGGAGATCGGACCCAATGATGGATTCCTGCGCCAACTCTGCCAGCTAAACGATTGGCTGGAAGGCAAAGGAAGGCTGGGTGATTGAAATAAATCTGTTTTTATCAGCTAAATAATAGTTCGGCAAGTCAATTCTGGAAAGCATTTAGTGTGTCATTTGGAATGATAGTTTTCCGAAGTGTCTCCTGCCCTCTAGTGGTACTGTTAATCAGAGGCGTGTAGGTAGAAATTGAGTACAGACTGAATTTGGCTACACTTCAGAATAAGTGCTAATACATATAGGCCTATACACAACACTTTTGGTAGCCCATGATACTAATAACAGTTTTGATATAACTACATAATCAAACACAAGAAGTCTTCACAACAGACAACAATCATTTATTAAACATCTTTAAAGTGAAAAGTAGCACACATACCTGAGTTACTCTGAAACCCCTCCAACATTTTCTGCTTTCATCTGATTGGTATTGAACATTTTAATATATTGTGATTGTTTAGCTGCAAATAGGACAGATTTTTTTAAACATTGTTCCTGCTTGTGAAAATATTATCTTAACTGTAAAATTATTTACGACATGCAAATATAACAGCTGAAAGCAAATACCTTAAAAATATAGCCTATATATTTTGACTGAGCTACAGTCCAATGATGGTCAGCAGTTTGAGAATCAGTTAAATCTATTTCGCCTCTCTCCAAATAAAGTTGAAATATAAAAAAGGAAAAAAAAAAAAAAACGTTTGCATTGCATCCACTAATCCACTGAACAGAGGCGGGGGGGGGGGGGGGGGGGGACTCACAGTCCCTTAACATCCATTACAGGTTGGTACTATGAAACAGTTTCATAGAGGGATAATGTACAATGCTACAAAGGAGGACTTAACAGCAGTTCTGCACGCTGGACAAGATGGTGTGCCACCGACCCATAGAGGAGAGGGCATCTCAACTTCCTGTATTAGCATGGTTAGTGTAAAGCACATCGATTATGCTCCACAAGCAAGAATACGACAGACAAACATTTGTGCAAGCATCACGGTCTTTGTCATTATATAGAGCTATTTGTGGTGGAGAGAATGCAGATAAAAACAACAATGCACAGATATATCTTATTGAACATAAAAAAAGGCCTATTTCACTAAAACAAAGGCCAGTGAGGTGCCCGTGGTGAGGATGAGGATGGTTTCTTACAGTAAGTGAGGTCCTGCTGTGTATTAGACCCTGTTGAATATTGTAGTTTGAGGTTTAGCTTTAAAAAAAATCACTTCTCTTCAGATCTGCTGCAGACGTGTCTTTTTATAGCTGGATAAAAATCTGCTTAATTAACATTCAACATTCGCTCCAGCCTGAACACATCATGGCAGCATGTGTGTTGGCTAAGATAACCTACTGGAGGAGTGAGAATTACTGTCTAATATTGTCCGAAATGTGAGAACGATTCTACGCTGAACTTACTATCCTATATCGTTTGCATGTGAGGTATGAAGGTTTTAAATAACAGAAGTCATTGTTTTTTTTTATCGAATCCCTATATGTCAAATCAAACACACGAGAAGCACGATGGCTGTCCACACTGAGAACTTACAAACCCACAGTACAGTTCAGATTGAAAAGCATCTACAAAAAAGCACAGTGTCTAAAATGAACTCTAGTTTTGCTTTGAACAATAGCTTGTAACAATCCACTCGCTGAAAATTCACAGTCCAGTTCATACTTCCATAAACAGCCTGCAAATGTGTCATGTCCACTCAGCATGAAATACAGCAAGTATTCTGAATAAAGAATGAGCGTTTTCTCTCTTTCTTTTTTTTAAATTCCTCGTCAGAAGGAATGGCAGGTCTTCACACGGAAGTCAAAAATGACTTTGCTACATTGCAGACTGAGGACATGTAGATGATAAGGAGTTTAATAGCTCGAATTAATCTTCCAGAAGGCTGTTGAAAGACCATTTTTAAGACCTATTAAAGGAGTCATAGCATTATTTACATTTTTTCCCCCCGAGGTCCACTTTTTTTTTGCTCCAACAATAGTCCAAATGTCATTTTTAATGGTTCTTGTGCCTTTAAGTCATCTACATATTTTTTTGTCACATGCAAAATGAGAAATGACTTTCTTGTTGTCATCTGATTCACTCAGTTAACATCATTCTGGTTCCCAATAGGATTTTTCCATGGGCTATCGCATAAAACAAGCTCTTTGATCAACAAGCCTTTATAATACTTCAAGTTAATCCTCACAGATGAACACAACTTTATGAAATTTGAAGCCTAAATGCAGTCGCCAGAAGTAAAAAGCTAAAGGTAGGCTATAAACGGACTACACCACAGTCCCACGACTTCAACGTCGCCACCACTAAGCTTCCGACCACTCTTTCAGTTTTTATGTAAAAAAACATTTCCCCAGAAAGTTTGATTTAGAATAGTTTATATGAGCACAATTATAAGCATAACGAGGCCGTAAAAGCGGACTGAGTTTACCCTTTCGGAGTGATGACGTTTAATCTCCTCGACAGCCTCTGTAGGCCCATTTAGCCACTTGTTAGCAACCGCCTTTTTCAAGACACATAACAGCTCCAAAAAAATCAAGAGTGGGGGAATTCAGATGTATTTTATGTTGTAGAGTAAAACGTGAAAGTATCTTGAGCTTGTGTTAACCACAGACCTTATTTCAGACATTTAATAAAAAACACATACAAAAAAAAACATCGACTTTGGGACGTTGGAACCGGAAGTGCTAAAATGCTAACTCTTTTCTGCATTTTGGCCTACAAATTTACGCCATACCGTCACCACTCTATATAGACTGAACATGTAATACGCATGCACATGACGTCACCGCTTTCACAAATTCACATTTTTGTAGTTTACACGGAGACAATAATGGTATCATTTTTAAAAAACTTGCACTTTGAAACTTTTTTTCAAAAGTTTGCGTTTTCAGGCCCCCAAAACTCAGTTGATGTGTAAATGAACGGCCAAAACACACAATTTTTTCCGTTTTTAGTTGAAAGCGGTGTTGTGTAGATGGCCCCTAAATCTGAACGAGGGAAGAAGTTCTGGAAGTTACAGTATGATTTCATAGCACAATAAACTTTTATTTAAAAATATCATGATATAACCCCTTTAAGAGTCAAAGTCTCAATCAACATATTAATGATCTGGCTAGCTGGCTAGGTGTGAAGGACCGAATTCTGTTCTAATAAAAGTGCTGTAATCCAGGTTTGTACATCCAGCAACAACAACAACAAAAAAAAGCTTCCTGATCCCCCGTTATCAAGAGCAGGGTTTGTGGGCAGGGATCAGCTGCGCTGACCCTTGCTGGTGCTATAGATTGTGACTGTGGGCAGTGCATGTCTGCAGTGCTGGTGGGTAGGATTGAGCCTGAGTCAGGTGCATGGCCTGGGGCCTCATGGGAGTTCCGTGCCTGAGTTTATCTTGTCACAGTGAGGATGTCCTTTCTGCCTTTTTGTCCCTCATGTGTCACTTCCTGGATCCATACTGACACGGTATTGGTCAAAAAGGACACTGAAACCCTGCTATGCATTTGAACCAGAAAAAAAACAAGCTGGTTAAACTGGTTTGAAGAGGTGTTTTGGGGGTCTGGCTGTGTCATTTGCTGGGCAAAAGTTTATGTAAAAGTTATTGTGTGAGATGTTCGATTGCATGTGAACGGGGTCAGGTTTGGAGACACGGGGACTGGAATGAGGTTCGCAGGAGCCATCTTCCTGTGCTGCCTCTCCAGCGCTGCCTTAAAGCAAAATAATCTGCTGAGCAATCTGTTAGCTCGGTTACAGCACTGCGGAATTCATTCAGCCTGGCACATTCTTACTGTCCTCAGAAACAGGGAACAAGACTGACACTTGGTCCCACATCACAAGGGAAAGGGAAAGCAGTATACACATATGAGTGAGGTTGCCATCACGTTTATGTGAATTTTTAGTGTAAATGTGCACGTTTATGTACAGGTGTAAGCATGAATATGTACGCAGGGATGAGGGGTGAGGTAGAGTCTGTTTGAAGACATGGAGAGGTAAGTGACACTCATTTAATTTCCTCTTGCAAGGAGGTTAGGGAGATTGTAAGTTCCCTCCTTTCAAAATCACTAAAGATGTAGGGTACAAAAGGGCTAAAAGTCCTGTTTTTTCCCCCTCCCAAAACACTGAATAGCAAAAAAACCAAACAACTACAACACTTTCCTGAGCACCGGTATATATTTAGAGACAAAATACTTGCATATGATTTTCAGTTTTGTTGATGGTGATTAAGCCAACAGTTTATCAGCAAACTGACAATTAGTGAATTTGCTGTTTACGCAGGTAAAACATTTGGAATGCATTTGGAAAATAGATTATTATTCTGTATGAAAATTTCAAGACAAACCTACAATAAGCTCTGAGTTTATTAACTGATGCCGTTTCATCTTGGAGCTGGTTAGTTTGGTTCAAAATCATTTTTATAAATTCCTATGGAGAAAATGAATGGTAAATGGACTGCATTTATATAGCGCTTTTAACAGACCAATGGCCATCCAAAGCGCTTTACACATTGCCTCACATTCACCCATTCACACACCGACGGCGGTGTCAGCCATGCAAGGCGCCATCCAGCTCGTCGGGAGCAGCTGGGGTTAGGTGTCTTGCTCATGGACACCTCGACACTTGGTCAGGTGGAACCGGGGATCGAACCACCAACCTTCCGGTTTGTAGACAACCTACATGAACCACTGAGCCACTGCCGCCCCTATAATGGGGGAAAAAAAACTTCCGAAGCCAAGATGGCTAAAAGGTGGGCCCGCAATGACTGTTCCAATAACAATAGAGATTCAGTTGTGAAACATCCATAATCCACAAGTTCTTAAATACTACACTAAAATTATTTGCGTATTTATTTTAATCATATTTCCATATAAAATAATTAAATAAACAGTTTGATACCTTTTGTGGAAGTTGTTATTTTAATGTTTAGCCCAGTTGTACCCTACAACTCTTATTATCTAACCCTTAGCTTCTACTTTTATGTCAAATTCAGATTTTCACAAATTTACTTTTTCCCAATTATCTTGGGATAATTTCCCACCCTGTACTCCTAATGTTGTCCAAATAAATGGAAAGATGGACGGATTTCAGGGGGAGTATTTCCAAGTACCATGGCTCTACCATGTTTTTTCTTTTGGACAATACCATAGTATTATGGTACTACCATCTGAAGAGAAAGATGAACACAACGAGCGATCTGAAGGCCATGATGAGGAGATGTATGAGTCTCAAATACAGCATATGGCATATAGCATATGTGTAAATTAATCTGTCAGTCCAATTGGATAACACTAGGACAGACCGATACCTCATGACAGCTATATGGGTCACGCGGCAGAAAGTGACAAGAGATGTCACAAAATGTTCAGCTTAAGTAACATACGCAATGCAAGTGGATATGATAGCTAGGAAGGTACTTGAGAACCGTATACACTGCATTTTAAGAAGAAAGATGAGTTGATGCAGGTAGAATTGTGAGCATACATACATGTGTGGACATGTTGCTACATGTATGTTTGTATGCTGGTATATATGAGGTATGAAAAGTTCACACAACATATTAATGTATGCACAGTGTGTACGAGTGCACACAGGTAGTTATGTTTATAAAGGAGATATTCTATGCGTGCAAAGAGGAAGATGCTAAAATACTACTGTAATCGGTGGGAAATTAGCATTATTTTGTAGGTTAATAGTGTAGGGCCCAAATGTAGGTGTTTGATGTTGCTCAAAGAAGTTTCCTCTGTTCATACAACAACAGCTAGCGTTTCTGAAACAGGTTGTGATATTGAAAGAGTGTGTTTCTTTGTCACGCTTTTATAATAAGCTCCTTCTGAGGATGGGAGGTATGTTGGTACGAGAGGTAGGTTGATGCATGCTAGCTTTTTGTCCGTCTGTGGGAGGAATCTGAATGGCAAATGACTGTGAGGGTCGAAAGCTGTGGAAGTCGACAACCCAAAACATATCCCAGACAAAGCTGACGAGGGACTGACGGTGCAAAATAAAGTACTTGTCCCGATTCGGCATTGCACGAGGATGCAAAAAGCAAATGCTTCTGGTATGCTTTGTGAAAATAAATTCATGATCAGTTTTGCCCCCCCTTTTTTCCCCTCCCCAATTTCCCCTGTGGCTCTCGATCACACCTCCTGATCCTCGAAGACCTCTAGGAAGAGCGGAGGGAAGAGTTCTGTAGGACACTCCACTTTCATGTGCAGGAAGCGGCTGGCGTGACAGGCGCCGATCATGCGCAGGTTCGTCACCTTCATCAGCAGCTTGGGCCAGAAGTGAGAGACGTTGTGCTTGCGATGGTTGATGTAGTGCTCGAATGCTAACAGGTACATCTCCTGACACTTCTCGATCTTTTCCACACACGTGAGTCCACAACGATCTGTGTTATGGAATATTAAACAAAAATGTAAGTAAATTAGTCTTTAAAGATGAGATTGTCATAACAGAAAGCATAATGTAAAGTTAAAGGGATTTCATCATTGACTCACTCTCCTTTGATTTAAAACACATGTTATTTTTCCCATTGAATACAAAAGGAGAAACTGATAACTGGTATGCAAAACCAATGTGTTATATTGTGTTTTTTGCACAAAAAGGTAAATCATTTGACTACGGTTATGTTTAACAGACTACTGTTATATTTAAAATGTTATACATCAAAATTTCACTTAAGCATGAATTACAATGTTAATTTGTAAAAACAAAGTTATTTGTAATGCTGTTTTGGCCATGATTCTTTTGACCCACTAGATGGTGTCATTCTAGCCTGGATGCCAGCCGAACTTAGCCCCGCCCACGACGTTTTAACTCGGGCAGTTCGGTCGTGACTTGATCCGTAGAGAAGTAATTATGCCCGAACAGAAACTGTTCGGACCAATGAAATTGTCAGGGCGGGCTTTAGACGATGATGGACAGATGATCAACAGTAACGTAATCATCCACGTCACCAAAGACCACTTGGGTTGAATTTGTTCTAATCCTAAACGGAGAACTTGTTCGTATATGCATTCACCTTTACTATTTCTCTCAGAAATGATGATCGTGTTGGTAAGTACTCTGTGTATCCTTAAATTCTTTTTTTACAACACCGGCAAAGATCGTTTACACTCATCTTTTTCTTCTAACGTTACTTATTCCAGCGTGCGGCACAGGGTTGCCAAGTTTTTACAAAAAAACCCGCCCAATCGTACTCAAAACTAGCCAAAAACAAGCCCTATAGCTTTCCGGGGGGGTTCTCCGGAAAAAAAAAAGTAATTTGGGGGTAAAATATGTGTTATTTTGGCAGGGCTGGCAGCTAAATTTCGCATTCCTGGGTCTGTATATCACATAATTGGGATCGCTTCAGCCCGCAGACATGGAAAAACAGTGCAGTTGAGTTCTGTTGACATTTGACAACTAATGTTATGCGTCGCTCCGTTGCTCTGATTGGTTGTAGGTCTATCCAATTGAGGTCTTTCCTGGTTCGGTTGAAACACGCCCCATAATCACAGCCCAAACTCAAATTCTGACTAGAATTGAGTATGACGACGTCAGGCTAGTGTCATTCATCAGCATACACAAAATGAAAGAAAACATACCTTATTACATATACAACTTTGAAGTTGGTACAATGTTTTTTATGTTTTTGAAAGAATGCTCAGTAAGTCTGCATTTATTTGATCAAAAATACAGTAAAATCTTTCAATCTAAAAAACTTTTCTATTTTAAGTATAAGTATAATTTATTCCTGTGATGGCAAAGCTGAATTTTCAGCATCATTACTCCAGTCTTCAGTGTCACATGATCCTTCAAAAATCATTTTAATATGATCTGACGCTCAAGAAACATTTCTTATCAATGTTGAAAATAAGTGTGCTGCTTAATATTTTTGTGGAAACCATGATGCATTGTTTTCAGGATTCATTCATTGATGAATAGAAAGTTCAAAAGAACAACATTTATTTGAAATCTTTTTAATATTATAAATGTCCTTTCTGTCCCTTTTAATCAACATCAGCCAGGCACCCTTACTAAATAAAAGTATCTTACTGATCCCACACTTTTGAAGCATAAAAGCACCATAAATGTAGTACATATGACTTGTGTGCTATATGGATACACAAAAGCTTTGTGTTCGGAAACAACTGAAATTAAAGTCGCTATTCACTTAAAAACCATCCTTAATATTGCAGCTCAGTCTTGTCACAAACCTTACATTGGCGTCTAAAGGCCTGTTCACTCCGGGATGATTTTCGCGTGCGTTTATCGCTGACCTTTAACGCCTCATGACTAAACAAAGAGCGGCAATGTGAGTGTGCACTCCGACGCGCAAAACAGCAGGCGTAAAAGCGTCATTTTTAAAAAAAAAACGCCTTGGGTTTGTTTTTTTATTTTGCCGTGGCACATTAAAAACTGGCCGATCAATGAGATCAGCGCTTTTGTTCACATGCCTGGAGCTGCTGACGTGACAGTAAAACACGACTTGGTGGTGCTCAAGCACAAAATGGTCTTGCAGAGCACACATTTATATGACGAAGAAGTAGTAAATAGACAAAGAAGAAGATGAGCTGCTAATGCTGCTTGCCAGTTGGCAAAAAGTGTGTGAATGGTTTTGGCCATAGACATAATATGTCTATGGTTTTGGCAAGCACGTAAATACTGTCCCTCTTCATCTTCTGTGTGACAAGCGAGTGTCAGAAGCGAAAAGTGCTGCAGCACCACCTTATGTACCGGGAGCACTATCTACTGAATTTGCACGTTTACTCAGCGCATCGCCAGTGAAAATCCCTTGGGTGTGAGCACTCAAGACGCACCGAAAAACATCACGAAAAACGCTGGCGATAAATTTAATATTCGTCCCAGTGTGTGTAGGCATTAAGGCTATGTTCACACTGTCAATCCAAGTCCGGTTATTTGGACTGACAGTGCAATTATGTTTCCTATTACAACGTCTGACGTTTATATTTTACGTGGTGTGAGAAAGTCACATAAACTATGCGATAGTTTCAAACATGCGATAGTAAAAATGTGATTTCAAACTACATATGAATGTAACTCGAAACGGATGTGTTTTGCCGTTCACACTTTCTAAATCTGACCGGAAATGCACATAAATCAGATTTGGACTGACAGTCGGAACGTAGCCTTAGGACGATATATCTGATTTGAAAGCTGCAGCGGAAGGAAAGTAAACCATAACTGTTGAAATTTGAAATTCAAATATTCTCCTTTTGTGTTCCATGGCAGTAGAAAAAAAATGTCATACAGGTTTGCAACGACACAAGGGTGAGTAAATGATGACAGAACTCCCATATATGGCTATAGAAGCTCTCGGTCCATCTCACCTGAGCTCATGAGCAGTACAGCCTGCAGCAGCGCCACCTCTGAGTCATCCAGGTTGAACTGTGACAGGCTCTTGCCCAAATCAAAGATGGCATCAGACACCACTCCTAACCCGCCATTCTTCAGCTGCTCTCGACTGACAGCCATTTCTCCGCTCAAGGTCAGCGTCTCGCTCTCTGGGTCATACCGCACCGCCGCACGCAAGGACATGATCTCCATACAGCAGCCTTTCAACAGGATAATCTGGTCTTCACAGGGCAGCTGAACACCAGTGGAGGAAAATAAAGTGATTATTGTGCTTTTACAGAACATGTGATATCTTTCAGAGCTCAAAAACAAGGATGGTTCACAGTTTGATTGAGAATTGTGCTCGTCAACTTTAGGGGGTCATAAGGAAAAAAACAACATAGCTGACATTGGATTGACAATTACAAAGTAATGTTTTGCCATGCCATCATTTTTTCAGTTTATGAAATTGTTGGCTGTACTGGAATTCCTATTTAATTATAATAAATGTACTTTTTCATTTATATGTGTGAATAAATAATATTTAACATAATATTTTAATATTGCTTGACAAATATATTATAAATAAATAAATATCAAAATCATACATTTAAAAAGTTAAATTCCGTGATTTCCATGAGTGTAAATGTACATTTATAATACAATTAAAATTATTATAAAAATTTAATTGAAAAAAAAAAAAAAAGTGTCTGTACTGGGGCCCGATAAAATGTTGGCTGGTAAGCGAAATCTGAATTTTTCAAACAGAAAACCAATCCTTATTGTCCTGCCTTCTGAAAATGACAAATCTGGCTTTAAACCACCACCCTTAGTAAAACAAGTGATTCAAAGCACAGCAACAGCCTATAAATCACAGCCAATGTTTTAATGAAGCCATTACTCAAATGTGGTAGGGAACTAGAGGAAACACACAAGCAGTCGTGGTTCAGTACAGGGAACAGCTGGAGCCGAGCAGGTAATTGCTCTTTCACAGAGGTCTTTGTATGACAATTGCTGCAATAACGCAGGGCAGTATTATTTATGAAAATGTTTTTTTATGGAATAATTATTGGCTGTCCAGAGAGTTTTTCAGGCCCAATAGAGAGTTGAGCCATTTTTTGAACAGTACCCTATACAACAGACACTGACCTCAGAAAACATGGGCAGTTTTTTGGCAAAGTCCACAACTCTTGTGATGGCTGGGGTGA
Source organism: Romanogobio albipinnatus (assembly GCA_023566225.1). Classification (NCBI taxonomy): domain Eukaryota; kingdom Metazoa; phylum Chordata; class Actinopteri; order Cypriniformes; family Gobionidae; genus Romanogobio; species Romanogobio albipinnatus. The sequence continues at coordinate 28,434,506 of CM042240.1, read as the reverse complement.
TGATCTTGGTGAACTCACTGAAGGCCTCCAGGTCGACTTTGTCGTTGTCTGATGTGGGTGCTGGAGACTGCCCGATGTCTTCTGGCTGAAAGACAAACAGTGAAGGTTTGGAATGAAAGAAATGTTACTAAGAAATAGGGTTCAGCAACAGACAACATTCACATTTTCTACAAATTGGCCCCACCGTTAGAAATACTTTTCAAATTTGTGAATGATGTATGTGTATCGTGTAGTTCGACGTCTGTTTAGTTTCATTGTGGCCTGCAACAACTAATCGATAAAATCGATAATGAAAATCATCGATAACGATTCTCATTATCGATTAGTCGGGTCTGCTCTCTGTACGCAAAGCTTCCACCAGTCGCGCCAAATTACAGCCCTGAATAACACATTTTAATAAACAAAATGTGCATCTAGAAATAGTGGAGTGGAAACAGAGTGAGCTGATGCAGGAAAGGTGCCCAAAACATGAGAATTGTTTATTTAAAGCTTCAAGCGAATGCATTAGCGTTTAACATACCCTGTAATGCTCTTTGACAGATGTGTGTGTGCGTCTGCGTCCTCAGCGCAAAACGTTCGTTTTACAGGTTATATTCACTGATCTATACAGGGAACAGCAGTTATATCCTCATCTGTAAATGTTACTAATTCACGCGAGTATTTCCATTTTGCATGAAAGCGCATCCTGGTTCTGACAGTCTGTGTAACTTCACTAACAGACAGAACGCTTTAGAGAGGGAGACAATTAATATTCAGCGCAAAAACATTCATTTAGCTGAAATATCTGCTTCAGGTGCTAAATTTAGTTTTAAAAGTCAACATGTTATTCAAGTAACTGTAAAGGGATAACAGCGTGTAATTGAATATAAATGTAAGAAGTTTCTACAGGATAAAGAAATTACAGTAACAGGTACTGTGTCCATAGAGAGAGAGAGAGGGAGAGAGGGAGAGAGGGAGTGTGTGTGTGGGTTCCTGCAGCAGAACATTCCTCTTTGTGTGGTAACACTGAGTTTGTGGGTTTTTTTTCCTTCTTCTTTTCCCTTTAATATAATTTTAATGTAGGGATTTGCTTAGTAACTTTTTTTGCACATAATGTATAGCACAAACATGCCCTTATGAAAATTATGCTATTGATAAGTATTTGTATAACCACACAAATACCATTATAGTTAAACTATGGAAGCAAAACAATGGTTAATTTGTGGTTACCATTGAATAACTAAAATAACCCTGTTATTTATTTATTATTATTATTATTGTTGTTTGTTTTGTTCATTGTAAAACCATGATTAATTTATGCAATGGTAGATATATTCACTATGTATGTGTTCATAGCACATAGCACTAGGACAGGATGTGGAATAGTGTGTTTTGCTAATAAAAAAAGAAGGGCTTTTTATTTGCTTAATCGAAAAAATAACCGGCCAACTAATCGATTATCAAAATAATCGTTAGTTGCAGCATCTCCTCCTTTGGAGTTAGCAGCGGCTTAAATCGCACCATTCACATCCCGGGCAACCTCAATCGCGAAGCCGATGTGATCACACAACAGGTCTCTCTCCGTGGAGAATGGAGACTCCCATGACAAACAAATCACACATGAATGCAATGTCTAATAATCAGTCATCTGATGTGACTGGCATAAAGTTGGTTTGATGTTGGAGGTTCGATATTCGTGTATTTAGAGACTGTATCTAAAAATCACATTCGACATTGGTATACACGCTTCTAACTTCAATAGCATTTGAATATAATTACTTACAGTCATAAAAAACAACTGTAAAGTGTTCATCTAGGTGTCAGGTATGATGCACACCTTTTAGATTTTTGATATTTTATAAAATAAACTGTCAAATCACATGAAAATATGGATATGCATTTCACTAGGCTACTGTACACTCACCTAAAGGATTATTAGGAACACCATACTAATACTGTGTTTGACCCCCTTTCGCCTTCAGAACTGCCTTAATTCTACGTGGCATTGATTCAACAAGGTGCTGAAAGCATTCTTTAGAAATGTTGGCCCATATTGATAGGATAGCATCTTGTTGTTGATGGAGATTTGTGGGATGCACATCCAGGGCACGAAGCTCCCGTTCCACCACATCCCAAAGATGCTCTATTGGGTTGAGATCTGGTGACTGTGGGGGCCATTTTAGTACAGTGAACTCATTGTCATGTTCAAGAAACCAATTTGAAATGATTCGAGCTTTGTGACATGGTGCATTATCCTGCTGGAAGTAGCCATCAGAGGATGGGTACATTGTGGTCATAAAGGGATGGACATGGTCAGAAACAATGCTCAGGTAGGCAGTGGCATTTAAACGATGCCCAATTGGCACTAAGGGGCCTAAAGTGTGCCAAGAAAACATCCCCCACACCATTACACCACCACCACCAGCCTGCACAGTGGTAACAAGGCATGATGGATCCATGTTCTCATTCTGTTTACGCCAAATTCTGACTCTACCATCTGAATGTCTCAACAGAAATTGAGACTCATTAGACCAGGCAACATTTTCCCAGTCTTCAACTGTCCAATTTTGGTGAGCTCGTGCAAATTGTAGCATCTTTTTCCTATTTGTAGTGGAGATGAGTGGTAACCGGTGGGGTCTTCTGCTGTTGTAGCCCATCCGCCTCAAGGTTGTGCGTGTTGTGGCTTCACAAATGCTTTGCTGCATACCTCAATCAAATCAAATCAAATCACTTTATTGTCACTCTACCATATGCACAAGTGCAACAGTAGGTGAAATTCTTAGGTGCAGTTCCGAGCAACATAGCAGTAATGACATGACATGTACAACATCATCCAACCTCGGTTGTAACGAGTGGTTATTTCAGTCAAAGTTGCTCTTCTATCAGCTTGAATCAGTCGGCCCATTCTCCTCTGACCTCTAGCATCAACAAGGCATTTTCGCCCACAGGACTGCCGCATACTGGATGTTTTTCCCTTTTCACACCATTCTTTGTAAACCCTAGAAATGGTTGTGCGTGAAAATCCCAGTAACTGAGCAGATTGTGAAATACTCAGACCGGCCCGTCTGGCACCAACAACCATGCCACGCTCAAAATTGCTCAAATCACCTTTCTTTCCCATTCTGACATTCAGTTTGGAGTTCAGGAGATTGTCTTGACCAGGACCACACCCCTAAATGCATTGAAGCAACTGCCATGTGATTGGCTGATTAGATAATTGTATTAATGAGAAATTGAACAGGTGTTCCTAATAATCCTTTAGGTGAGTGTATATGCTAGATTTAAATATGTCACAGTTGATAGAACACTGATGAGAATATTGCTTGAGAATAAATTATATTTCAGACAAGCCTCAGCACAAACCTGAAGTGTGTGTTGCATGCCAGTGCTTTATATACCCGTATGTCCAGGGGCATGGATTGACATGCAAATTCCACACACCAATTTCATTCTGATACTCTCAGAGGTGATTGGGACTCCCAAGGATAGTGCCAGTTCTCTCCATCAGGGAACGATGGTTACCATACGTAACCGAGACATTAGCTTCACTTCCTGTCTCCTGAGATACATTCATCTGATTGAATTTTAAAGGCTGCATAGATGTATCCGTCACTGCCTTTGATATCCCATAATCCTGTCCATTCAATTCTGTGGCAGTTAAGCTAAAAAAATAAAGATGGCGTTTGTTTGTTCGTAAATGTAAGATTTTGACCAACGTTATGTAATTTCTATGAAGAAAAAGCTATCATCAAAGCTCTCTCTATTTTGTAGTACTTCGTTAAATCGTTATGCTGCAGTCTGCAGGAACCCACCCACCTGTACAATATAGTAAATAAGGCTTTGCATAATGCTTTTCTCATGATCACAGACATACAGACACAACCAGGCCTCTTACTAGGAACTTGCGTTTCTGTTTCCAGTGAGGGCCCTGGGCGTTGGTGTGGCGATGAGCCTCCGTCACCATACGAATGAGCTCCCACTCCGTGACTGTGGGCTCAGGCCGGTTGTGCAGCGTTTTCACAATCTCCTCTTTCTTCCTCCGTTCCCGGTTTTCCTCGATCAGACGCCTCTTGGCCACACGCTTTGAATCATCCAGCACCACTGCCAGGGACATGAATCACTCGCACAATCACTCATTTAATACTCTCAGTACTAAACAGGAAACGACAGACAATGTTATGTAATGTTATTATTTGTAAGGAGATTATAGCAGGTTTTTTCGAAGGCCACATTTATTTTTTGACAATGTCTTTAGTCAGAGACTAATCATTTTTACTAAGACAGAAATGTCAACATCAGATTATGCTGAATTAATGTTTTGTTTAAACAAAGTGTAAGCATTTGAAAACATTTTCTATTGGTTTTAGATTGAAGTCTCTTCCCAAAGATTTTTATAAACCAAATGTCCCCACAAGGATGGTAAAACCTGAAATATTTCACAAAATTTCAGCCCCCATGAAACTAGATCATACCAAATTATGTTTTTTTGAAAATGGAAAAAGCACAGTATGTTTTCTGTAAGGGTTAGGTTTAGGGGACAGTATACAAATCATTATGTCTATGGAGAATCCTCATAAAATACTCACAGTCAATGGCCATGCCCACCGAGATGCACTTCTTGAAGCGGCACAGCTGGCACTGGTTGCGGGTGATTTTATCAATGATGCAGCAGCTGTCATATTTACAAGAATAGGAAGGGTGAAGATTCTTCTGTATTGTCCTCCTGAAGAAACCCTAGGAGCAGAAGGAAGCAAATGAATGAGTAAGTACAGACTGATTGAGAATCAAGCGGTTCATGCGTTGGAAATCTCACCTTGCAGCCCTCACATGTGATACAGCGGTAATGGTAGCCGGTGGCCTTGTCCCCACAAACCACACATGGCTCATCTTTCTCCAGGTAGCTGGGAACATACCCTAGAACAGAGATGCTATTCACTAGAAGAGGAGGAGGAGAATGAGTTGTTACAGCAGAGTACATACACACACACACACACCAACTCTACAACCCTGTGAGATCATTTCTACAACACTGATTGTCATCAGTGTGTTAATAATGCCTTTTGTGTTCTGGGAAGTCATACATATTTCAATCATCATGAGCGTGAGGAGATGATTACAGAATTTTTTGTTTATACCAAAATGATCTGCAGATTGTGCAACTCAACTGAACTGACTAAACATAAGACATGTTTGGTGTGATTTCTGCCACGCGTTTCAGACAAATACTTTTTACCTACAATAATCATGCTTTAACATAACTCTCAAAGATATCAATATTTATTTTTGGCAGTTGCATTCAAAATACGCTTTGCTCAAAAAGGAGGGGGTACGTTTGGGCATCATAAGCCCAAAATATTTGGGTTTAGACTCCAAAATCCTTACCAGACGTGCTCTTCATAGAGCATTGACTATTCTTTCTTTTTCTTTTCACTCCATTAGGCCACCTGACAAAAAAGAGAGAGAAAGCAGAGATGAGTATACTGTAAAATCAGCAATTAGCAGATTTTCATTTACTGTTTCACAAGACATTTGACATTTCACACAAGTTATTTAAAATATAAAAAGCCTCCTATATACACAACAGCTGAAAAGTTTGGAGTCCGAATGACATTCAGTATTTTTGAAAGAAGATTTTTATGATCAATTTATTTGATCAAAAATATAAGTAATATTGTGAAATTTCTAAAAATGTTTTCTAATTGAATATATATTTTAAATGTAATTTATTCTCGTGATGGTAAAGCTGAATTTTCTGCACCAGTCTTCAGTGTCTTCAGTGTCACATGATCAGAAATCCTTCTAATATGCTGATTTGTTGCTTAAGAAACATTCTTTATTATTATCAATGTTGAAAACATTTGTGCTACTTAATATTTCTGTGGAAACAAAATAATTTTTTTTTAGGATTCTTTGATTAATAAAAAGTTTGAACAAAGAGATTTATTTGAAACATAAATCTTTTGTAACATATCTTTACTGTCACTTCTGATCAATATGATGCATCATTGCTCAATTTAAAAGTGTGTTTTTTCAAACACACACGGACCCCAAACTTTTGAACGTTTTACATTATTTATTATAAGGCCTAACTGTAAAAAATTATACTATTATAGCATCATCAAACAGAATAATTACCAAACACTCCACTTGTCTGTCACTGGTCAGACAAACAGACAGTCCCTCAACAAACTAACACCATTGGCTGAGACAATACAAAGTTCTGTCATGAAACTCTAGATGGCACAGGTTGATAGGTCCTTTAATATTAACCCAAAAATTATCCCATCATTTACTCACCCTCAAGCCATCCTAGGTGTATATGACATTCTTCTTTCGGCCAAACACAATCGGAAATAAATATCCTGGCTCTTCCAAGCTTTATAATGGGAGTGAATGGTACCTTAGATTTTTAAGCCCAAAAAAGTGCATATAGCCATTATAAAAGATATCCACACAGCTCCTGCGTGTGAAAAAAGGCCTTCTAAAGCGAGGCAATGTGTTTTTGTAAGAAAAGTAGCATAAGCTTAGGTGAGGTAGACAAACTCAAGTTTTTGTTTTGTTTTGCTCTGTCCTCTGTGCTTCCGCGTTCGTCAATACGTATCCGCAACTAGATTTGTGTACAGCGTTTACCAGAAACCACTGATTATAGTTTATAAAGGTATAAATATGGATATTTTTCTTACAAAAAATGCATCGCTTCACTTCAGAGTTGTCATGACAGAACTGTTGCTATGTTAGACTAGTCCAGAGGTCTTCAACCCTGCTCTTAAGGACCCACTCTCAATTATTTCCAACTTTATTCAGCACACCTGCCTGTGATTTTCAAGTGATCCTGTACCTGTTTGACTTTCTTTCTTCTGTGTAACAAATTAAGATATTTTGAGAACGTCAATGGGGACCATAACTGTTTGGTTACCATCATTCTTCAAAATATCTTATTTTATGTTCCACAGAAAAAAGAACACCGGGTTAGAACAACATGAGGTTGGGGAAAATAAATTCACGTGGTGACCATGCGGTGGCACTGTATGAAAATAATTTCACACTGCATTAATCAGCTGACCGCCATAATTTGTCTGTCAATAGTGTTGCATCACCATGAAAACTAACAGCAATAGATCAAACCTCGAACTGGTTTTAAGCGTTAAATTCATGTGACTACCTTCATGACTACAAAACCCCAATAAAAGACACAAGCAGCACTTTCATGCAAGTACCTCATATGGTACTGAACAGCAAATGTCCCCGTTTACATTTGGAGCTCTCTAGTAGCATACAACAAATGAACCCGACCCACCTCCATGAACCAGCTCACAGTCCAGTTCATGCAAGGTAATGCTTGTGTGTATGGAGCTCAACACATCGACATCGATAGTATCCATATCAATATCACTCAACATAATAATTATGAAGACACAATAGTGTTATATTATTCATATACTGCAATGCATGAAGACTGTTACATTACATATGACCAGAACATGACAATCTACTGAACTCAAAGCCAACAACATGACTGCAAACGTCACAAATAACAAAAAAAACATGGGAAAACTTACAATCAAATGCAATTTATAAAAATATCATCAGTCATGTAGGATTTGAGTTTCACACACACACACACACACACACACACACACACACACACACACACACACACACACACACACACACACACACACACACACACACACACACACACACACACACACACACACACACACACACACACACACACACACACACACACACACACACACACACACACACACACACACACACACAGTAATACAAAGATCTTTTGAAGCAATCTTTTCTCTCTACCCTCTTGGACAGAAGAGTATTAAGTCCTACTAACAATCTGCCCGTACATCAATAGACACAACTGAACAAACAGAAGGAATGGGATGGATGGAAAAAGAACATTTATAATCTAACCTGTTGACATAATAGGGCTGTAAAATGTGCATGATTGCCGTCTCCCTCCTCTTGCCAAGTTGTCAGCAATCTATCTGCAGTAACAAGGACTGAGCTTGTAGAATGACACTTCTCTCACCAACCCCATCCCATCCCTCTCTCCCTTCACACACACACACATACACACACGCACTCCTCCTCCTGCCACAGCTCTTGTGCATCAGCCCTGTAAGCCCCACCTCTCCTCCATCACTTACCCTCGGCTCTCATCTTCCTCTTCATTCTCTCATTGTTTCTGCTTCAGGGTGTCATTTGCACACACTCCAAATATTAAATACTAATATTCAGCATCAGGGTTTCTAGCATATTAATATATTCATACATAAATCATCAACAGAACCATGTTAGAGCAGGACACACAGTGTTATACATCTTCAGGTTATAAATTCAAAGCAAATTAAGTCAAGTACACAGAGGAGTTCAAAATACTGAGACCACTAGTTAAAGATACTAATAATTTGCATTATTCTGAATGAATATTTGTCCTTAATCATTTTTATAATAATAATAATAATCAAATTGATTAGTTCCTGAATAAAAAATATTTGTCATTTATTTTTAGTATAATATTAATAATAATGATTATAATGACTTGTTATTAGTTGTTTATTTATTAAATGTACGTCATAACATTTATTTGATAATAATAATACAAATAATGTTTTTTGTATGTATGTGTGTAAATATACAGTGGAAATCTGGGATATAAAATATTTGTAAAAGTATAAACAAACTAAACATTTTTAAAGTATAAAAAAAAACTAAAAACTAAAAATATTTACGATTACATTTTTTTAAAAATCACTGCATATTTACAGACATCCCCCCCAATAATTCTCTCTCTCTCTCTCTCTCTCTCTCTCTCTCTCTCTCTCTCTTTCTCTCTCTCTCTCTCTCTCTCTCTCTCTCTCTCTCTCTCTCTCTCTCTCTCTCTCTCTCTCTCTCTCTCTCTCTCTCTCTCTCTCTCTCTCTCTCTCTCTCTCTCTCTCTCTATATATATATATATATATATATATATATATATATACACACACAAACACACACACTATTAACAGACGTGCTATACTTCTTTGGTGGTGAACCAGTTAAAAATGAGGGTTTCTGTCTCGTGGCTAAAGCTACACGTGAGCCGATGACACATCAAAGCAAAGTCCACGGGTGGACATCAAAGTCCCACTTCCTCCTTTTTAATTCCTGCACATGCTTTCAAGGAGAGAGAGGAGTTGAGACGCTGAGAGATCAACGCGCACGCTCAAAGTGAATAAGCCTTTAAATGCTCACTCGCGTGTGCTTTCTGCTAATCAAATTATAGAGGCGTAATTAAATGGCGGGTCAAGGCAAAGCAGGGTGCAGGACAAATCTGCCTTTCAGGGAACCGTCTGAAAGTTCTCTAGCTGCATAATAATCCCACAACTGACCCACAGGGCCATAAAACTGTGTGTGAGTGTGTGTGTGTGGTTGTGTGCATGCAGTAACTGAAAGTCTGGGGGGAGGGCGAGACCATGAGGCAGCACATGTGAGAGACACGTGCTTGAAAAGCTTCAAACACACACACACACACACACACACACACACACATACACACTCTGCCTCAGTAACACACACTGGTCACAGACAATCCACCGACTGTCGTAATGATTCAGTGTCCTGAATTGTCCCTTGCTACACAGTGGCCCCATCTGCCTTCCGTACCTCTCGCTCTTCTGCATTCTAATCTCACTCTCTATTTGTCTTGTTCCTCATCTAATCGTATGATCTAATCATAAAACTCTTCACACATTCGGATGACTCATCAGGCACTTTGGATTAAAATCACATTCGGTTTGGTTAATACTTTCTACTTCCTGTGCTGTATGACTCCTTATAATGCGTTTAAACGTTGCATTGATGCTGATGTTTGAATTTATTATATACTTGAGTCTGACTGTTCAGTCAAAGCATTGAGCAGTCAAATATGTTTGTATAATGACGCTACACTCTATTATTGACCATTGTACCTGCCAGCCAATCTAGTTTTATGTCTCTCTTATCACTTTGCGGCTTATTTCATCTCACATAATAAAATAATTTCAACTCAAAACTATATTACATGTCCATTTATGTGGTAAGGTGTAAGTGTAACAATTAGAGAAAACCCTTCTGTTTTGAATTGTTCTAAAGTATTTGATAATAACTGACAATTTGATCATAATAATCTTTATCATTAAAAACTCATTCTTTATTATATAAAAATGATCATCGTTATTATTTGTTTTAATTTAGAATTTATCATATATATTATTATTGTTATTATTAAAGTTTCAGCATAACAATTTGAGTTAAAAGTTATATTACATAAATTTGCAAATGTAAACAAAAGCACAAAATAATCCGATTATAAGTAATATGCTGGATTTTGTAGTCAACTCATCATTATTTCATAATATACTCAGGGTTTATCAAAAGAAAAAAGTAAAAAAAAATTATATTATAAATTGTATTAATATTTTAAATATTTTCCATTAGGAACTAACATCTAACACTTCTTCTACATAGTTAGAATAGGATAGTTCAGCCAAAAAAAGAAAATTCTGTCATCATTTACTCACCCTCAAGTTGTGCCAAACCTGTATGACTTTCTTTCTACTGTGGAACATAAAATAAGATGTTTTGAAGAATGTTGGTGACCAAACAGTTTTGTGACAGAGATTTTTCTCAAAAAAAAAAAAAAAAAAATGTTCCAGAGAAGAGAGAAGTTATTCTGATTTGGAATGACAGCATGAGTGCATTAATGACAGAATTTTCATTTTTGGCAGAACGATCCCTTTAAGAGCTAATGTATTTTATAAACGGTAAACACACACACACACACACACACACACACACACACACACACACACACACACACACACACACACACACACACACACACACACACACACACACACACACACACACACACACACACACACACACACACACACACACACACACACACACACACACACACACACACACACAGGATAACTCACCGTGTCTCATCTCCCTCTGGCAGGTTAAGCTCCTGCTCTTTGTGTTCCATTCACCTTGATTCCATCCAGCATCCAATCACACGAGACTGAGGCGGACCCGACCCTCGCCGCTTTGCTCAACATACGCAGGGTCAGTATCAGTCAACTGCTATAAGACGGGTCATGATGACATACCCCGAGCTGCCTTTAAATCAAACGTGTTTATACCTGTTTAAGAGAAAAACATAATTCACCTTCAATAATGTAATAAACAGTTAAAGAGTGTAAATAGAGAGTGTCAAACAGTGAATTTCTTGAATCAAATCATTTCCATGACACATCTTCACTGCTCCTGTCCTCTAGAGGCTGCACCAAATTCCATTTGTAAAGCAGCTGTGACTCACTTTCAACACATGGTGGTGCACATGCGCATGAGATCATCATGTCTGAACTCTCACCCCCAGAGCTAAGGCCAAGCTGCTCTCATTAATGGGAACAGGCCAAATGATAAATGCATATCCCTTGCATAGCGTATAGTGCATAGCGTATATCGCATAGCGTATAGTGTATATCCCTAACGCCTATGTGTTATTTTGGTGTTACTCTGATATGGCTTCATTGTGCAAGGTCAATAACTCATTTCCAAGGCAACCACTCTGCCTCTGTCTAATTATAGGAAAGCTGAACTGGGTTATTCCATAATGGCTGACCTCAGTATTTAATATTTTAGCAGTTCATTCCATCTCGGGAATAATTTACTTTTAGATTTTAGAGATTTCGTTTGTGAAGGATGTTACACTCTGTTCTGTCTCTCTCATACATTGCACTGATATTATCACTGCATGTCACAGCTTTAAAGGAACACGCCGACTTTTTGGGACTTTATCTTATTCACCGTATCCCCCAAGAGTTAGATAAGTCCATACATACCATTCTCATCTCCGTGCGTGCCATAACTCTGTCTGACGCACCCAGCGCTAGCCTAGCTTAGCACAAAGACTGGAGGTAAATGGCTCCAGCTAGCCTACTGCTCAATAAGTGACAAAATAACGCCAACATTTTCCTATTTATGTTGTGATGTGTATAGTTACATCGTGTACTAAGACCGACGGAAAATGAAAAGTTGAGATTTTCTAGGCCGATATGGCTAGTAGGAACTATACGCTCATTCCTGCGTAATAATCAAGGAACTTTGTGTGTGCATGTGTGCAGCGGCGCAATGATATAACGCAGAAAATAGTAAAATATTGGCGTAATTTTGTCACTTATTGAGCAGTAGGCTAGCTGGAGCCATTTACCTCCAGTCTTTGTGCTAAGCTAGGCTAGCGATGGATGCCTCAGACCAGAGCTGCCAACTCTCACGCTTTCGCCGTGTGACACACGGGTTTGCCTGTTTTCACACGCACTCACGCCACACATCCAATTTCTCAACAAACAAAAAAATTCCTATCTTGGGCCGAGACTCATTCGTTCTTTTCAAATTCCCCAACGGTATGGCGCTGATGAGCGCCACTGAACCCTAGAATGCATCTTGTGATATAGACTAGTGTCTGTGAATATTAAACAGCAAAAAGAAATACAATTCAGATGCGCTGCTGTCCATAGATGTGTATAAGTAGATGCCTCATTAGCGACTGTTTCTATGGGCCGTTTTCAAACGGTCAAAGCTGGTCGTGAACGCACTTTGTGAACGTTCAAAATGTTGCCTGTGGTCTGCAACCGTATGTTATACGCATGCATGTATGAATATCTATAGCCTATCTGCAATAGACTGAAGCAGAGGATTTTATAGGATTTAGTTTATCATTAATGGTAGATAATTCTGCATGCTAAAAAATATCGGTTAAAGATCTTAACATTATCTTAACATCATTAATATTATCATCAGAGAACCCTACAGACTCATCACTCAGCTTTTAATGAAAGTAGTGAACTCATTAACAAGTTAATTGGAAATAAATCATAAACCATAAACCAATCAGCCATCAAAATAAATGAATTATAAAATGAGTAATACATTAGCTTATGTGTTTAATAAACATCAATATAGACTATTTATTCAAACCAAGTTTCAAATAGGCCTAATCATTAATAGGTAGCCTATTATTTGAAAGCTTAAATTAGCAAAAACCATCCTGTTTTGCAATTGTTTTTAAAAAAGCTTTATAAAATAATCAACATCACATAACTGAATTTAAACAGTTTTCTAGGGAATAGGAGTCAAAATGATAAATTATACATTTATTTAAAATATGATTATATATAATATTTTATATACATTATTATTCTACATTATTTGAATGCACAACAGCAATCCAACAGTTAACATTTACAACACTTTGTGTATGTGTAAGTTGTGTAAAAAGAATGTTTTTGTGCCGATCCAAACATTATAATTGCTTAACTAGCACAATACATGAAGAACGCGTTAGCTAACATGACATTAAAAAGTTGAAAACCTGTAATATTTACCCAGCTCCTGATCTGCTGCATCTGATACTGATTATGCCTCACTTTTAGTTATTTTTGTAATGCATTCATCTGTTTTATTGCTTGAAAAAGTTGGATTGTTTAAGCACTTTATTTGTTGCACTTTATTTGTTTCTGATGGACCATGTGGTGGGAGGCTTTGCATGAAGAATAATGTCCCTCCCTAACTAATCTTGTGTCGTTTTTGGCTGAACATAAATCATTAAGTGATCTTAAGAATACAATTATTCACTACATAGACTAGATTTCAGTTAAGAATTAGTTTAATACCATTCTAATCAAAATATCAATCAACCTACCTACCTTAATCAACCTCAAACACTGGTCTATGAATAAGGCTTTATTGTGGTAGGCCTATAGGTAGTCATTTAGGCACAACAATAGTTTTCTGGTTGAATGTTTTGCTCAAGTCTAGAAGGCTCTACAAGTCATGATGCCAAACATGAATCAGAATAAGTTCGGGTATTGCACATCTTTAGCAGACCACCCAAAAATACACTAGAATGCAGGAAATCACATCTACTTAATCCAAAATTTCCTTGTGGCGAACCTTCAGCTATGTCTGCTTCACAGAATGTAACCGATATTGTCCATCTCCAGTAGGCCGTCCATATCAACTGCTTTGGGCCTCCCCACAAACCACCAGAATGCAGGGTACAACATAGGTACAACACCAAATGAATTCCAATTCTCTGATATCTGAGCCACCAACTTGTGTGGCTGCGTGCGCGGCATAATTTTGATCTCCCCTAACAAAATCTCACTCCAAGGTTTTTTGATAAGTTGGCAGCAGGTATGCTCAGACAGAGTTATGGCACGCACGGAGATGAGAATGGTATGTATGGACTTCTCTAACTCTGGGGGATACGGTAAATAAACTAAAGTCCCAAAAAGTCGGCGTGTTCCTTTAAGAGTCATTAAAGCTCCTTGAATGTGATTCAGTGTGATGTATGATGTCATGACTCACATAGTACCCTAAACAGGATCAGATATGAGGCACGCCCTGAGCACAAACACAATTACCTGTCGAATCTCTTTTATTTGATAGATTCCTGATTGGTCAAATTAAGGGTCCAACAAGAAAAATCTACAATAGTCAATATTTTTTCAGCAAACAATTCTTGGACCCGTCAATGATAAATAATCATATGACAATTACCGAAATCTAGTGAAAAATCTAGTGTCATTTGTTTCGGCTGATATTTGTTTGATTTTATTGCTGTACAGTGTCACATATGGTTGCTGGCAAACAGACAAGGAAGATGAACATAATCAATACGAAGTTCTATTACCAATAATCCAACATAATGGTGAATGTTGAGCAAAAAACACACACTTAACATATACAATACCGGACCACGGACTGAAAACAGGCAGGAACTTACACTGTAAAAAAAATTCAGGCCTCCAATTGAAAATTTTCTAGTGACTGATCGCATCTAAATTTTTCAGTTGGCCAAATTGAATTTCTGTGAATTGATGCAATTTAATTCACAGAAATTCAATTTGGCCAACTAAAAAAAATTAGATGTGATCAGTCACTAGAAAATTTTCAATTTGAGACCTGATTTTTTTTAAACAGTGTAAATACACAGAGGTAAACGACAAACAGTTGTGATGATTGTAGTTAGTGTCCATGGTGACAGATTGTGGCGGGAAAATAGAACAAATGAAGACATGTGACTAATGAAAACAAACTGGATGCCCATGAAAACTAAAACAAACTAAACTATGGCTATTTTAATGGCAAGATCAATGTATTTTAAAGGAAACAAATTGTAACATACAGTAGTATTGAAAATCAACAACTGGCAAACGACTCACAACATATACGATTTTTCATTTCAATATTTGATAAAACATTCAGGACTATTCCTGGGGAGACATTTAGGGTGTGTTCACACTTATAATTCGGTTCTCTTGCTAGAAAACATATTTCTAATTCAATAGTTCTGCTCAATAGCTTCTATTGTCACTCTAATGGAACAATCTGATTGTGTGTGTGTGTGTGTGTGTGTGTGTGTGTGTGTGTGTGTGTGTGTGTGTGTGTGTGTGTGTGTGTGTGTGTGTGTGTGTGTGTGTGTTTACACAGGCATTGCAGCAGCCTTGGCCAAAGACACACACATAACCTTCCCTCAGGAAATATATTCTTTAAATCTGATTGTTGCAACCATAGAGCCTTGAACATCTGCAGAACATCCAGAAACAACTCAAATAAAACTGTATCCGTTTTTACTGTACAATTTACTAATGTATTAACTAAATGGCTATTTGGAAAATCAGAAACAATTTAAGTAGAAAGCAGCTTCATTCCATTGCTTTCTGAACTCATTCAAGTACAGACAGAGGACATCCATTTGTATACAGCTCATGCCCACAGTCCATATGGCTAAAACACATTTTGGCAGAAGAGGACTCATGGGATGCCAAGGAAGTGACTAGATTTGCTAAATAAATTTGACCTCTCTCATTCCCTTCATGGTGAAGTGGACTGCTAGCGCCACTTTCCATTTATTTTCAATGGGGAAATCAACCTAGGAGAAACAGGAAGCCAGCAACGTGTAAAAGTACCTTGAGTGCAGAGTCTGTTTCTTTCAATAGAATACCATGGGTATTAGTCAGGAAATGCGTGTCTGAGCAGATTGTCTAGCTACAGTAGTCGACCAGCTAAAACCATGTAAAGCGAAATGGCAGATTTGTCAAACACAATTCAAGAGGATGTTTAACACTCTACTTAATTCTGTGGCTGTTTTAAAGCACTTAACCATAAAAGGCTCATTCAAAAATATTGATTGGGACACTGGGTCTCTCCCACTCAAAAGCCAAGGACAAACGAGGGATGAGTATTGCACTACAGATGATGGAATATGACAGAATCTAATTAAAACTCTGAACATATTAACAAAACTTTTAACTTTATTTAATCCTTCTGCTTTTAAAGCAGTAGTTCACTTAAAAGGTGCTGTATGTAAGTTTTTCATTTTACTAAAGCATAAAAATACCATAAACTACCATTGTTTTGGTTTGTGTAATACTGCACACTGCCTGTTTACCCAATAGTATTTCGACACCACAGGTTGCCAGTTGGCAGAAAACACAGCATATTGCTGCCATGGAAGCCAGCTAACAAACTACCCGACCTAGATTCTAACCGACCTAAAAAGCCGCAGGATCCATCAACAAATCTCTATGAACGAGACCATATTAAAACACGGATAAATTAACTCATCAACTTACAGCGTGGCTTTCATTGTTAAATGCGCTTGCTCAAGATGCGTGTCCTCAAGCTGGCTGTCGAGTCTGAGGAGGAGGGTGCGGGGGAAACAACGATCTCCAATATTTTGAATTTGGACTGCAGTACCCATTTGTCAATCATACATACCGCACCTTTAAAATGAAAATTGCACCATGATTTAACTCACCCTCAAGCCATCCTAGATGACTTTCTTCTTTCAGATGAACACAATCAGAGTTATATGAATAAATATCCTGATGTTTCCAAGCTTAAAGGTCCCGTTTTTCCAGTTTTTTTGAAGCTTTGATTGTGTTTACAGTGTGCAATATAACATGTGTTCATGTTTTGCGTGTAAAAAAACAAGCATTTTTAACACAATTTACTTATCTGTATACCGCTGTTTTCACTGTCCTAAAAACAGGCTGATGACTTCCTTGTTCTATGAAGTCCCTCCTTCAGAAATACGTAACGAGTTCTGATTGTGCCAGCGGTTCCTGTGTTGTGATTCGACAGCAGCTTAGCGCACGTTGCCCGGTACCAGAGATGCATGCGCTCAGTGTTCTAGTGATGTCATTAAAGAAGGAAGGAGAGGGATGTAGTCCTAATCGGCCGTTCGCTGTAGGCTTTGAAAGGGGACTTTGTTAAATAAAATATCTCGCTTGGCATTGAACTTTGAGCTTTATAATTTTACAGGCAACATTACACACTAACTAAAGTTTGAAAAATGGGATCACGAAGAACAGGACCTTTAATAATGGCAGTGATGGGGTCCATTGAGTTTGAAGCTCAAAAAAGTGCATCCATCCCTCATTAACATACCTGGCTCCGGGGGGTTAATAAAGGCCTTCTGAAGCGAATCAATGGGGTTTTGTAAGAAAAAAATTAATATAAATATTTAAAAAAGTTATAAAGTAAAATATCTAGATTCCGCCAGGCGTAGCATAAGTTCTGGTGACGAACATTGCAGTTTGTAAAGTTTTAAACAGTGTTGGGGAAAGTTACTTTGAAAAGTAATGCATTACAATATTGAGTTACTCCTTTAAAAAGTAACTAATTACGTTACTTAGTTACTTTTAAAGAAAAGTAATGCGTTACGTTACTTTTGCGTTACTTTTTCTCACCTGGGCTGGACTTGTTTGCTTTTGTACTTTTTATAACAAAAAAAATTCTATTTTTGGCCAAATGTAAAGACCCTTTCACATCAAAATTAAAATAACAAGCCTCAGGCTGAAAGAAATGCAAATTCACACGTGTACAGTAGAGGGCGCAGCTCAAACAAACCTTTTAGCTGTGCTTAGGCCTGTCGCGATAGTCAATAAATCAATGAATCACACAATAAAAAAAAATGAGCTCGATAATTTTTCTGGCCGCGATAATTTCCAGCGTCCGTTTTTATATCCATTTTTGCAGAGCGTTACATTATATGATCACGCTCTTATACATATAAATGCTTCTAAGCGCGACAAGACGATAATGCGCTGTATGTCAATGTCCTGTGTGTGTCAGTGTCCTGTCTGTGTGTGTGTGTGTGTGTGTGTGTGTGTGTGTGTGTAGTGTGTGTCAATGTCCTGTCTGTGTGTGTGGCTGCGTCTCATGTCAGCTAATCGAGGGACACTCTGACACACACACACACTCGATGCACAGACAGACTCGAGTCAGTCTCCTGCTCACATCGAGTTCTCTTTTGCTCATGAAAAAACAATAACAACAAACACAGAGAATTTAGAGTATTCTCATATTAGGAGTCTTAAATTAGTTAAATAACGTCTTAAATGAACTTAAAGAGTTGTGAGGAAATGAGATGCGCGGGACAGCCCGTGAGAGCCGCGTCATGTTCGGCAGTGGCTGTTCTTAAAGTGACAGGAGCACTGATGATGCCTGTCATTAATGTTCATCAAAGAACAACGGGAACAGAGAAAATTGTAGCTTTAATGATGATTAATCTATACTTAATTTATTATTTATGCAGTTAAGAAAGGTGTTTGATAACTATTACATTTCTGTATATGTCTAACAGGGAAGGCACAGGTAAAAATAACATTTATTATAATGGGGTTATGTAAAGATTGTTTTAAGTTCACTTAAATTTAAAAAAAAAATGTAAAGCCTAATAAATGTTGAAATTGGTAGCTTTCAGTTATACTGTAATGTAACGTCATTAATGTTTCATAGAGACATCAGTGATACTGGCCTTCATTCATAAAAACATGACAATAAAACACATATTTAAAATATGCTGTCCACAAATTCTTTCTACATTAATTTGGAGAGTAACTGAAATGATTACAATATCAAGACATTAAAAACGTATTCATTGTGATTAATTACAGAAAATAAATGCGATTAAGTAGTTGTTTGTTTTTTTATCGTTTCCCAGCACTATCTAAAACACAATCATCCATTGCAGTTTTCCCAGCTGTTTATTCAAGTGCATTTTTTTGTTAACAGACTGAGAGTCCATTGCTTTTTTTTGTTTTGGTTGTTTTGTTCATTTATTGTGGATATTTAAAATGTTTTCCATTTTCAGTGTTAAATAGTCTTTAGAAATAAAAGTTTATTGATCTTTGAAAATGTGTACCTGCATTATTATGCCATTATCATTATTTTAGATGAAAATGGTCTCAGAACGACAATATTATCATTTATCGCAATAATTTCTTGGCCAATTTATCGTCTAGCTGTGCTGCTATTCTGGATAACTGAAGAATAGGACGCTGGAGAAAGCAGTTTAACACTTAACACTTAACACTTCACCAATAAAAACAAAAAATCTAAAGTAATTTTTGCTTATGGTTTAACTGAATCATCGAAGGCCAGCAGCAAGTACACTGGTCAATAAAGTGAGATTAAATGCATAAAAAAATAAAAAAATAAATAAATTTGGAGGTTTGCATAGTATTCTGATTATGCATTTGACTGATTTTATCCATTTTGAGGACTACTGAATCTTATTTGTGCAAGTGAGATAAGTAAACGTATGCTCACATTTAGTCTAGAACTACAATAACCCTGTTTTTTACACACAACGTCTCTGCACTTATGATTTTTCTCAACATTGGGACAAGAGAGCTGTCAGTCAATAAATGGGAGAACAAAGTAACTTGCGTTTCTTATTTGAAAAAGTAACTCAGATATTCTTTTGTAATTTTTAAAAGTAATGTGTTACTTTACTAGTTACTTGAAAAAGTAATCGATTACGTAACTCAAGTTACTTGTAATGCGTTACCCCCCACAACTGGTTTTAAATATGGATTTTTTTCTTACACAAACACATCGCTGCACTTCATCAGAATGCCTTTATGGACTTTTATGGACTTCAAAACAAAAAAAAGCCATTCACTGCCATTATAAAGCTTGGAAGAGCCAGGACATTTTTTAATGTAACTCCGATTGTATTCATCTGAAAGAAGAATGTCATATACACCAGGAATGACTTGAGGGTGAGTAAATCATGGGCTGATTTTCATTTTTGGGTGAATTATCTCTTTAAGTGAATGTATACAGTTGAGAACAGATTGGATCCGTGCAGCTCTTAAAGTGACAGCAGTCGAATAAACCTGATTTCTCTGATTTATCTTTAGCCTTTGTTGTTTGATTAACATTAATGACACTCACTGCTCTTGAATGACTTACTTTTGTAATCTGTATTTAATTTATTCAGGGAAGGCCAATATTATTATTTGATTCCTTAAGTAAAATTTCTTTAGTATTTCTTACCTCAATACTACTGTTAAGCCTACCTGAAAAAACTGAATGCACTGTTTATTTTATTTGTATCTTTATTCTATTTTATATATTCGTGCTACTGCTTGTAAATTGTTTATTTGTTCTTATTTTATTACTGACTGTTTACTTGTCTATTTTGTGAATTCAATTCACAGTTTGAAATCCGGCTTGTGTTGAGTGTAAGTTATTGTGCAACAATTGCCCTATTGTAAAAACAAAAAAACACTGCATGATCAAACATATAGGTGAGATAATTACATGAAATACTGATCGGAGAACCCTTACTTCGAAACTAATCCATTTAAATTTTCTGAAGAGACACGCTCGCTTTATATGATGAACAGATTAAAGGAACACGGCAACTTTTTGGGACTTTAGCTTATTTACCGTATCCGCCAGAGTTGGTTAAGTCCATACATACCATTCTCATCTCCGTGTGTGCCATAACTCTGTCTGACGCACCCAGCGCTAGCCTAGCTTAGCACAAAGACTGGAGGTAAACGGCTCCAGCTAGCCTACTGCTCAATAAGTGACAAAATAACACCAACATTTTCCTATTTACATGTTGTGATGTGTATAGTTACATCGTGTACTAAGACCGACAGAAAATGAAGTTTTCTATCTAGACTGATATGGCTAGGAACTATTCTCTCATTCCTGCATAATAATCAAGGAACTTTACTGCCGTACCATGGGTGCAACGGCGCAATGATATTACACAGCGCCGGAAAATAGTCCCCAGCACGCTCTGTGTAAGCAGGTTGTCACGTTGGTTATGTTGACAGAAGTTAGCCTATTTTCAGGCACTGTAGCATGTTCACTTGATGTGCGAGAACCAATGAGGTTCATTCTCGAGTTATGTTTGAGTTTCCGCAAGAACCAATGAGTTTTGTTCTTGCTCGTCAAGCAGGTGCGGTTGAGCTTCAGTTTATGTTCACTGATCAATGATTATATATGAATAAAGTGATCATGTCTTCAGACAATTTGGACTAAACCGGTCAATTCATTTGGAATTAGTTTTATGATGTCTATGAATTTTTTGAACCATCAAAGTGTCAGTTGCATAGCTGTCAATCGCTCTGACAGAAATCACTCAGATTTCATTAAAATTATCTTTGTGTTCAAAAGAAGAGCGAAAGTCTTGGTTTTGGAATGACATGAGGGTGAGTAAATGATGACATCATTTTCATTTTTGGGTGAACCGTCCCTTTAAGGGCCCACAAGATTAAAATTACATCTCCCAGAATACAATTGCAAAAATTAACCATAAATGAGGAGGAGAAACAAAGTGTGTGGATGTCCTATAGAAGCTTGAGCTTTTTAGGATGAAAAGAAGAAAAAGTTGTAACAGATGTAAACACCATTTTGTTGGATTGGTTTGGTTTTCTGTGCGGGTAGAACTAAATCATTTGAGACACCTCCTAACTGTTGGTGGTATGAAGAAATTGATACTAAATAAAACCATAATTTTGGTTCTACTAGATTTACAAAACCAGACTAAATGAGATCAAACTGCTTCAGACATTCGTTGAGACACTCCTGGACTGGTCAACTGAAGCCATAAAATGAATGAAAGAAGTCACTTCCAGAAAGTGGCTGTGGGAATTCCCTAAAACTGAGCCATGTATTGAGCCATGTATTGCGCCATGTAACCACCATCATCCTCAGTTATAGGATATTGCATTAGACAAACACTGTATGTTCTGCAATGGCAAGACAGAATCTTTGAATCTGATCTGCTGAAAGTCTTCAGCTTTTACTTTATTTAGAGATGAAGCCCAAACATGATGACAACCATCTGTTTAGCATGCCAGTCTTGTGCTACATGTAAAACTAAGGCACTTATATTAAGTTGCATTAGAAAAAAGCATTCCCTAAGTGCTTCAAATCTAAAGGTAATTGGCCACAGTGTTTAACACATTATTCTAAAAAAAAAAAAAAAAAAAAAGCAGTCTGAATGCCTCTTAAAAAAAGCCTTACAAATGAAGTCAAACAGCCTTCACAAACCATCAAATAATCTTGTTACCGTGGTAACTGTCCTTCTATTCTCAGTATTGATGTTGCAGAATGATTATGTCACTTACTGACAGCTGAGGTCAAGAGGGTTGAAAACAAATGAAACAAATGTGTACTCTGTCCTCTCCATGTGCTCCTGTTTATTTTGTTGTCGATTGCAATTGTGTGTGTCTCCACAGTAACTGTAAGCACTGGAACACTTGAGTCAGAGCAGCATCTAACATTCACAAGGACGCAATGTGATGAGCAGGATGAAGAATTCGATTTATCCCTGACATTGTGATTAATTAACTTGCTAGTGCAGAGCCGAGCTGACAAGAGGTGACAGAATGAGAGACTGACAACGGCAGTATGCATTCACTGTGAAACACCTCATGGCCTTCAGTCATACAATATAAGAAAGCCCCTTGAGACACATTGCACGCTTTAAAGCACGCTCTATTATGTTTTTTTTATTTTTATATTCCCTTTCATGCAGTTTGTAATATAGCAATTTGTGAATGTAAACGTTCTGCAAAGTCGTAAAGTCAAAAGTGCAAGATAAATAAAGTTATTGTCTCCCAAAAAGAAAGAATCGACTCTGAACTGCCTATACGACTCATTTGTCATTAGAAACCTACTATGTTATGGTTCTTCTATGCCAATAGAAAAGACATTTCTAGTGGCCCGTCTGTGAACAACCTAACCAGCCCTCAAATGTTCAACGCGGGATTCGCAAAACGCTTGCTTTTGAAAGATAGGTCAGTACTTGGTCAGTTTATTTGGACCAGCTTGCTCCCCAGAATCACAGCCTGTAAGTATGAATAATTATTGATGTATATATTTTCTACCGGGTGTTCAAAATACGTAGTTTTGTGTTTTATATTGTGTAAGTTTCCGGCTAACTCACGTTATTGTCGTCTTACTGAAATACTTCTGCTAATCAGCTGTGGGCCACTATTACCTAAAACTGTTTCTTACTACTTTAAATATAAAGGTTGGGGCAAGATTTGTTTTACAAACTTTAATGTTACATCAGTCATTCACGTTAGTGCTGGGCTAACATATGCACCGTTATGTGCACATGTATAAATTAGAAATATACACATTACTTGTTAATGGACATGCTCTTGTTATTGCTGATGGTGAGGTATTACAGTTGCATCTCATAATGTACGTCAAAATAAGTAGTGTATATCACTGAAATATGTCCTGTTCAAGTCGTCCTTGCGATGGAGGTTTGGGTCGAAAAAGTTCTTCCGATGTTTTATTATCGCACTCGCGGTCGGATTCAGGGTGGGAAATTAAGCCACAGTGGCTGGTGGATGCCCAATTTTACCAGCCACTTTTTCCAGAACTCAAATTTATAAAAGAAAGTGGCTTGATTGGGACACTTTTTTTCCAAGTCATTTCAATGGCAAAAACTGTCAGAATCATTTGATTTTGTAAACTATCACACACACAGTACTCAAATGGCCTATATCTCAAACTGGCTGTCAAAGTGCTTAATTGGCTACAAGTTTAACATCAGAGCCAGAACCAAATGTATGCAACTTAAATTAAATACTCAGGAGTCAGGATTAGTCTCACATCACAAGCAGTGATGGAGCTTGCAGCATTCTGAACAGAACCGCCAGTCATGAGCTGCTCACGTGAACAGTGCGCTTTGCTTTCTTTTCGTTTCGAATTGTTTCATAATCGTTTAAAAGAGGACATTTCAAGGTTTCTATACACATATTTCTCATGTCTGTGAGAAGTAGCCTATACACTGAGTTTTGGATTATTTATGAGACGCGCTCCAGTTCATGCGCAACGCAAGTGATCGCTCCCGCGCCTTCATGTCACGATTATTGTCTGCTATAATTTGCTTCTTATTGAATAAATCTGGAATATGAAACATCGATTAAAATACAATAAATACAATTTATACAAAACGAAATTCACTTTAAAGAAAGGCTTTCTACAAAAATGTAAGTGTCAAAATCATTTCTGACCTTATGTCTTTGACATATATTACGCATTTTTACACTTTTAATTATCAATATAGCGTAGATCAGGGGTTTTCAAACTGGGGTCCGGGGACCCCCAGGGTCCTCCAGAAGGTTCTAAGGGGTCCCCAGAAAATTTCAGAGAATAAAAAACTCAAAGCAAAAATGGTTAAAGTCTACCGAACATTCTAACTGCTTCATTTCTAAATGTGTCTTGCTGTATACATTCTTTCCAGAATTGTATATTTGCTTTGTATCTTTCTAGTGAGTTTCTCACTATAGTCCCCTTTATCTTGCTCACTGGGGTTGTAAAGTAAAATAGACCGCCTTCAACTTACGAAAAAATATTTGAACTGCGAGAGGCGTTACATTTTCTTTTTAAGTTGAATACAGAAGGCGGTCCGAGGGAAGATAGAGATTTTACTTCATTAAGTTTTAAATATGGATATTCTTCTTACACACACCCATCGATTCTCTTCAGAAGGCCTTTATTCCCTGAAGCCATGTGGGGCACTTTTATGATGGATGTATGCACTTATTTGGGCTTCTGATTTTGGGCAGCCATTATAAAGCTTGGAAAAGCCAGGACATTTTTTAAAGCAGCACTAGGTGCTAACTTTTCAACCTTCATAATATATTTTCAAGACTCTTGTGATGATACATCGACTTACAATAGGTTGAATGGCACGTCTGCCATAGCCTGACTGGGTCTGTATCATTTTTAATCGTACTTTTAAACTTCGGGTTTCGGGTAGTAACCCGAGAAAAAAAAGAACTACAAAATTCGACTGCTTTACGGCATATACGTCACTTCCACCATCACCCCCACTTCCTTAAAGGTTTAGTTCACCCAAAAATGAAAATTATGTCATTAATTACTCACCCTCATGTCGTTCGGCAGAATCGACACCCGTAAAACCTCCGTTCATCTTCAGAACACAAATGAAGATATTTTTGTTGAAAGCTGATGGCTGAGAAAGTCCTCAGCAAGCCCTCCATAGGGATTCAGTACATTTACACTCACAAGACCCATAAAAGGCACTAAAAAAACGTCATTACAAAGTCCATCTCACTACAGTGGCTCTACAATAATATTACAAAGCGACGACAATAGTTTTTGTGCGCAAAAAAAATCAAAATAACGATTTTATTCAACACGAACTTTGGCCTCTGCCGTGAACTCATGAAGCACCATGACGCATGCGCGAGAATATTACGCAGATCCGGCGTTCGGACACACAACCCAGAAGCGAGGAGGAGATGTGTTTACAAGCAGAGGAAGACGCGATGTATCTAAGCTGTTGAATTCTACATTGATCGTGCTTTAGGTCTCGGCGTAGTGCTCAAAATGGGACTAAAGTGTGCATTTCATGGATTCCCGAACGCCGGCGCTACGTCATATTCTCGCGCATGCATCATGTTAACAAATGCACGTGCGATGCATCCCCTGATGCAGGATGACAGAGTTTACGACAGTAGTAGAGGACAATACTGTTTAGGGGGACCCCGAGAGCAAAACCTACCTAGTACTGCTTTAATATAACTCTGATTGTATTAGTCTGAAAGAACAATATACACCTCATATACACCTAGGATGACTTGAAAATGAGTAAATTATGGGATCATTTTTATTTTTGGGTGAACTATCCCTTTAAATATAGCCAATTTAAGTTTGGAAACAATATGTAGTATTTATAATGTCACACTTACTATTTATCTAACAGTTTTTAATGTTTTTCATACATACAAAAATATAAATGGATTTTAGGAAGGGGGTCCCTCATAAAAGGTTCATCATATATGGGGGTCCTTGGCATCATAAAGTTTGAAAACCCCTGGCCTAGATGAAATTTAAAAATAGCATTATAATATTTAAACATAAATATGAAACAAAATACATTCTCTTGTAGTCGTTCTACATTTGTACAAAATACCACATGCTATTGATAGACCACACTTGTAAGTTATTGACCACAGCAAAAATATATCTCGGTCTAAAACATTTTCTTTTAAAATTAAGTTTTTCAGAAAAATTTTACTTTCGTCCCTGCTCTCCCCCTAACCAATAAAAAATTCAATTCAATTCAATCCACCCGCCACTGTGGCTGGTATACAAGGCAAAGTCACCCGCCACTTTGAAAAAGTATCCGCCATTGGCTTGTGGCGGGTGCTAATTTCCCACCCTGCTCGGATTGATATAGTAAAATAGACGCCATCGTTACTGTCTTTACAGTGTGTACAATCGCTGAGCTTTAGGAAGCCTCCGGAGCTAAAGTTTCGTTAAAGGGTGTTCAGCTTCCGAGACATGAGCTTTAAGCGGTAGACCAATCACAACAGACTGAGCCATCTGACCAATCAGAGCACAGTAAGCTCAGGGTTAAAACTATGACTGTCAATATACACTCACCTAAAGGATTATTAGGAACACCATACTAATACTGTGTTTGACCACCCTTTCGCCTTCAGAACTGCCTTAATTCTACGTGGCATTGGTTCAACAAGGTGCTGAAAGCATTCTTTAGAAATGTTGGCCCATATTGATAGGATAGCATCTTGCAGTTGATGGAGATTTGTGGGATGCACATCCAGGGCACGAAGCTCCCATTCCACCACATCCCAAAGATGCACTATTGGGTGAGATCATGGTGGCCCCACCACATGGTGGTCATAAAGGGATGGACATGGTCAGAAACAGTGCTCAGGTAGGCCGTGGCATTTAAACAATGCCCAATTGGCACTAAGGGGCCTAAAGTGTGCCAAGAAAACATCCCCCACACCATTACACCACCACCACCAGCCTGCACAGTGGTAACAAGGCACGATGGATCCATGTTCTCATTCTGTTTACACCAAATTCTGACTCTACCATCTGAATGTCTCAACAGAAATCGAGACTCATCAGACCAGGCAACATTTTTCCAGTCTTCAACTGTCCAATTTTGGTGAGCTCGTGCAAATTGTAGCCTCTTTTTCCTATTTGTAGTGGAGATGAGTGGTACCCGGTGGGGTCTTCTGCTGTTGTAGCCCATCCGCCTCAAGGTTGTGCGTGTTGTGGCTTCACAAATGCTTTGCTGCATACCTCGGTTGTAACAAGTGGTTATTTCAGTCAAAGTTGCTCTTCTATCAGCTTGAATCAGTCGGCCCATTCTCCTCTGACCTCTAGCATCAACAAGGCATTTTCGCCCACAGGACTGCCACATACTGGATGTTTTTCCCTTTTCACACCATTCTTTGTAAACCCTAGAAATGGTTGTGTGTGAAAATCCCTCAGACCGGCCCGTCTGGCACCAACAACCATGCCACGCTCAAAATTGCTTAACTCACCTTTCTTTCCTAAATTTTTCTAAATTTTTCAACTAAATATCAAAATAAATCTAATTATTAAAATAAATTATCCATATAAACTAAATTACTGATCTAATTACTGATCTAAAGCCCACACTGCCACTGTATGATAGTTGAAATGAACTGATGACATCACCATTTTCTCCAGAATGGCTATACGGCTGAATAAAATTAATCTGCATTATTTTCCTGTTTAACACTGTAAAGCTGCTTTGAAACAATCTGCATTGTTAAAAGCGCTATATAAATAAAGTTGACTTGACTTCAGGAGATTGTCTTGACCAGGACCACACCCCTAAATGCATTGAAGCAACTGCCATGTGATTGGTTGATTAGATAATTGCATTAATGAGAAATTGAACAGGTGTTCCTAATAATCCTTTAGGTGAGTGTAAAATAATACAATAAAATAATGGATAACCTTGTGTGTTTTTTGAAAGCAGAATAAAAATGGTAATAATGCATTTAGTTTTGCAATTTGGTAACACTTTACAATAAGGTTTCATAATAATTACCATAAGAGAGACTTTGGAGCAGGAATGAGGACATATTTGTTAATTTCTCACATACAGCATAGCCTTATTTTCCATCAGGTTACCGGGTTACAAAGCAAAATGCACAGAGCTGCATTAAGTGTCTGAGTCAGATCATGTTAAGTTTGAATAAATATTGTAAAAGCCTCTCACATGTTTTCACAATATAAAGGAACATGTGCTTATCTTACCTTGATCTGAGTGCCTACTAGCCCTAAAGTAAATCTGCCATTGAGTTTCTGTTTGCTAAGGATGCAAAGGACAAATCAGATTGTTGGCAGTAATGCAACACAAATCCAATGTTTGAATTTGTGCTTACAACAGCCCCTGATTCCCTCTGAGTCCACAAAACACAGGCATTAGGTCCATGAAGTCCATGGCACCAGTCGGCTAAGCATTAGATTTAGGGGTTAGATGGGGTTTAACAGGGTTGTCAGTTCATGGGGAAGAAATGGATTGCATGGGGGGAAAACATAGGGAAACATATAAACGCAATCCACTGTATTGTTTCTTGCTCAAAACATTCTAGACACATTCATGGATTTGGGTCCTCTGGCAATGTCCCAACAGTTCCTGAGAGGTACTGTGAGCATGTGGTCAGGCCAAAACAACAACAACAACAACAAACCCTGGGTTACACGGTAAACATCAGATTCACAGCCAACATGTTCCATCACCTATTATATATTGTTGCACTCCTACAAACCCCCGAGAAACACAAGCAGATTTTTCTTCATAAAAAGAAAAAAAACTAGCTGAGGCCATTTAAAGGGCAATATAATTTCCCAGGGGCAAAGACAATTTCGGTGGTTAAGCTTAGGCAGATCAATTTACACTAAATACAACTAAATAAACTATAAAAGCATAGGTGACAAACAGCAGTATTAAAGGGAGAAATCTTTCCTTATTTTACACCAAGAAATGAAAGATCAAGACTTATTGATGTTTTATTTTACATGGAGCCTGTCGGTCGCCTCAAGGAGCAAACACATTGAGATCACATTTTCCAGCTGAACGCTATCACTTCTCTATAATACTCAACATAAACCATTACTTCATGGATACATAGCTGATGTCAAAGCTTTATCAGTTTTACTGAATAATAAAGATTGTTCCTTCTTAAGTTCAAAAGTGCCATAATGTTTTTCATCTTTCATTTGAAAGTGGAGATAATCTTGGTGGTGAAAGTTCACACTAACTGGTTCGCTTTGGTGTTTACAGCATTAAAGAGAAAGATACTGTACCAATAAAAATAAAATATCATAGCAGTTCTCTGCAGAGAACTTGATGCTACACAAACCAACACGTATACACATGGGGACACCGCTTCACTTTGAGCGTCTTATAACAAGCTACTTTTTCAGACAAGTATAGTGCTACAATAAAGCTGTTTTTATATCATATTATATTGTGTACACTGCTTTACAGCTGAGCGAACTGTGGTAACAATCAAACGTTCTCCTAAAATGTCCTCTCTCTCTCATTTGAAAGATCTGGAAAGTCAAATTCATTTTAGTGATTAGGTTCGTTTGTAAAGTTCAAAAAGTAGCAATTCAAAGGATCTGTTTACATCACGCAAAGTCAGCAGTTTTCCCCGAAATACATAGAAGTGGCCAGTGAACATGGGAGAAGAACAAACTTTATTGTTTCATGCACAATGTGTATCTGATATGATTTATTTAAATTATAATTGAAAGGATTATCATTGCTGCAGCTTCCATAGATAGCAGTGTGTGGAATTGAAATTTAACAAACTATACATGTCTTTGTATATAGGCTAGTAATTCATTTAAATGTCTAGTTAAATCTCTGAAACCTCAAATAAACATTATGTGGTTGAATAGTGATATATGAATCATGATATATATGAAAAGCACCGAGCGGGTCGTCTCTGGTTCAGCGCCAGCCAAAGCGCGGAGGCACTGTTTGAATTTATCAGTGACGCACACAAACAAACCAAAATAATAGACATTACTTTCTCAGGCCACATGTAAAATTATATGAATTATTAAAAAGATTATTCAAATGAATATGTATGGATGATAGTTGGTGACAGTAACAGTTCAGTTTATTCCCCTCATACTAACATGGATGTTTACAGAGCAGAGGTCACATTTCTTTCAAAGGGAGAGATTATTATTTTGCGCTGTATTATTTGGTTACTTATTTCTGGCTCAAAAGGTAGCAAAAAATAACACTTTTAAAGCTAAAGAGTGTTCATGCGATTTTATGCATTGTTGAGAAATTAATGAATGCATAATAACGTGATTATTTCTCAGACTATAACCGTACCAACAAAATCTATAATCGTTTGAAACATTTTGAAACAATATTTCGTATAATCTTGTTTTTTGGAAGCCAGCTTTATTATTGCCAATATTTGCGGGCACCATATGTTTTCATTAATGATATCGTCGGTTATTTCTTTATGCCTTTTTGAACTTTTCATATGCTGTGTCGTCGTTCGTTTTTATACCTGGTTTGGAAGAATCTTTTTCGTTGGGACGTTTGGAACAACGTGAGGGTGAGTAATAATTACAGAATTACTCCCCCCAAATGTTTATAAAAATATCAAAACTTTCCACAGTCTGAATAATAAATCAAAGACATTATTTCCTTTATCCGTCATATTAGAAATGGATGGCTAAGTAAAGCACACTGCACTGTGGGATACATTATTCCAGATGTAAGCTCTGTTGTACACTACTCTGCTGTTTTCTGTATTTCATGCAAACAAACAAAAAATGCATAGTGTGCACACAACACATACTATATACTGCAGTGCAGGTAACAGCAGTATGTTAGTATCCTCAAGTCTTAATAGTGACTCGATTGATTCCCTTTAATGCCACAGTCCTTCAGTCCAAAACTACTGAAAGAGGCTCTCTGTTGTTACATGACACTGATTAGTGTACATATATAGTAGCAGAGGTCGGATGGCTGTTAACTCAAACAACAGGAGGATGAGTTACTCAAAATGAATAAGTACTCCATGCGTTTCTATACGTGTTTTTGTTTGCGTTAACCACTATAAGGCTATACTTTGTCTCCATGGAGCTCAAGGTGTGGCACTATCATAAATGTCACAGCACATAGTTATGTTGCCAACTTAACAGATACATGTCGCACTATCGCAGAAAGACAAACACATAGTTGTGAGGGAAAACAGGGAGGTGGTGAGGGCATGACAAACCAGACAAACACATAAATCACCCTGCTGGAATATATATACCTGCGATCTTCACATTTACATGCAGACTCGCACACAGTCATGCAGGATCAACAATCTGAATGAGGTGAATGAGGGGGCAGAGGGAGGCCAGTGGAACCCGATCTGCTTCGATCTTCTGGTTTCAGTGCTATCGCTGTAATGCGGAATAGCTTTTTGGGGAGACGCAGGGGTCATAGCTCGACACTGGGGACATTTCCACTGCACCTGTGCCGCTTTTTAAACAAGCTGCCACTCTATACAGTCATTGACACTTCATACGCTCATGGCTCACAGCACCGCACGTGCATTCAATATAGCGAAGCATTCTGGGAAAGCCTTTCTGGGAAATGAGGGGTTTGTGTTTTTGTGTCAGCCGAATGTACACTGCGCAAAGAAGCAGATATGAAGCAAACAATTAAGTAAACAAGGAAAATTATGTAATCTGTTGGCAGTCATACAGAACTGTGAAATATGATATTTTTCTCTACATCAGGCATATGTTCTGATCATGCCATCTGAGAGGGTTTTCTAGCCAAAGAGGATAAAAGAAAGAACAGAGCAGTCGAGAGCAGCGATTTGAGCCGTCAGATGTGACAGCAGATGGCCAATTTATCACGGTTGCCCATCAGTCAAAGGCAAATGTTTGATATTAGTCACACTTAATGGCTTGATAGTAATAAATACGTTTTTTTTTTAAAGATTTGATTTATGTTGTGATGTGGGGGAATGATGAAAATGTTATTTCATTGACACAATTGCAAAATCTAGTTTTACACTACAGTTCAAAAGTTTGGGATCGGAAATGTTTCTGCAAAAAGTCTCTTATGCTCATCAAGACTGCATTTGTTTGTTAAAAAATACTGTAATATGAAATAATACAATTTAAAATATTTGTTTTCTGGTTGAATATATTTTAAAATGTAATTTATTCCTGTGATGGCAAAGCTGAATTTTCCATTACTCCCGTCTTCAGTGTCACATGATCCTAATCATTCATTTGGTGCTTAATTTTTTGGAAGGATAGTAAAAGGATTAAAATAACACAGTTTTTTTAAGTAGAAATATTTTGTAGCATTAAAAAAAACGTTTTACTGACCCCAAACTTTTGAATGGTAGCGCAACTCTCCCGAAAAAGAGGTAACCAAGACTTAGATTTTGCAGTTTCAATAACCTCAAACCCTGCAAAGGGTGTCCAAATGGCCCAGTTCAGTGGGGCCAGTTTTGTTGCTATCATCCATCACACAGCTTGTTCACACTTCTTCCATCTGGAAAATGTTTAGAGAGCATTGATGCCAAAATACTTCACATCACTAAACACGCTGCCAAACTATTACATCCTGTCTGGACTCCACATTCCCTGTTCCCTCCAACAGTTTGAAATACATTAGAACTATAGACTTTACACTCGCATCTAGGGATTCACCAAGATGCACAAAGCTTTTGCGGCTTTTCCATTTGCGGCTCTGCAGTTGGATACTATTATGCGCGTCGTTCTGTTTGACAATCCCCTTTATGCCTGTTACTCAGACGTCAAAAATGTTGTCTACTTGAACAGATAGTGAAACTAAGGTGCTTCAATCTCCTCATGTGGGCGGATGAAGACAACAGCCCAGACAACATTGCTGTGTGAAAGGGGCTATTGTGCAAGCATGAGTGGAAGCAACTAATGATCGATGTGAAATATCTGATGTGCAAGAAACACAAAACACAACTTATTTTGTGCCATTTGAACAATTTTGCAGAACACAAAATTCTCTTTGCAACCACTTCCTTCCTCCAGTGACAGTCAAACTGGTTTCTGCTTTACCTGGTTTCTGCTTTGTCAACAAGTGGGTGCTACAGTACATGTTAATCAAATAAATCATACATTCCCAAGAACAGTTATATAAAACTTACAAGAGATGATGGTTTTGAAATTAAACCTGAAATCTGTTAACAACATGAACTGACTATCATAACTACACATATTTTAGATCTACATAATGAGAACGGAGATCTTACAACTTTCTGTTTTTCAAAGATTACCCAAATAAGTCAGCGATTCTTCATTATTAAATGTCTGAGGAGGAATATGAGGAATCATTCTGGAACATATTTATTTAGATTCATAGATCAGCTTAGATTTGTGCTGATCTAATTCTGATTTATTTATTTATTTAATTAAACCTTTTAAATAGCAAACATTATTTTGTTGTGTTCAGTTGACATTACAATTTTGATCATCACATTAACTTAATATTGTGTGTAATTGAAACTCTGTGTTAATCGATTGTAGATTGTAGTTGTAACTTAATGAAGTTGTCTTCTTGATAACTTGCATACTGGATTTCTAGTTCCGCACGCTTTGCATAGGATCTGGATAAGGAGAGTAAATGTTGAAGTTAAGTGTTATTTTATGTGTTTTTAGTGAAGGGAAAGACCTGTTATTGTTTAATGCTGTTATGTTAAAGGAGCTGCGCTGAAGAGATACATTGACGCACTACATCTATACTGTGCTATTAGGGGTGGCACGGTTCACAAAACCCACGGTTTGGTTCGTATCACGGTTTTAGGGTCACGGTTTTCGGTTCTGTGCGGTTCTTGTTGTTTTTTTTAATCGTTAACACTCCAGAAATTTACTTCAGCATATGATATATAGCTTAATCATCCACAATTAGGATACAGTATTAAAAAATTGTTATATCATGTAGAAGTTGTTTCCTAACTGGCTGTCTACCCATTTTTCATGTTAATCATGTCAATTTTGATCAGAACAATGCACTGTGGCTTTAATTCAGCTGACCTGATTAACAAATTTCACCATGAAGTGTTCCGTGTGTTTCACAATCACCATATGACATCCAGCGCTGTGAAAAGAAAAAAAGAAAAATACACGAAAACACAACACTGCCAGAAGTTTTTGCCCAAACTTCAAAGGCATGTTTAAATTATTAAAACTAGAAGCATCTTAACTTTTAAATGTTACATTTATCATGTGAACTACTTATATACAACATGTTATATGAATGTGTGTATGAGACAGAGGGGAACACGGTCGCATCTGCAGCAGATATATGCTGCCCATCATAAATCAAAGCATGAGACAGACAGGGGTCGGAGGAGAACACCGGAAAATGTGACAGAATGGACAATATTTTTTTCTGTATTTGCAATACATGAGCGCTCTCCATACGCACTGCATATGCCCTGCCTGCTATACGCTGGCGCATCCTCCAACTCCGGCCAGCCTTCCTTATCTCTCCCACTTGCATTTCTACACGTGACGTGACCTGCAGCACTCCACTTTTACTTTATTTTACTGTATGTCCACACACACACACACACACACACCTCTTATTTCGCGCGAAAAGGACACCCACTGTCTGAGGTAACATACGGGCACGAGGATACATTGCGTTTGCGTCGAAGCCGTGCGACGCACACGCTCCGAACCGAGACAAGCGAACCGAACGGTTCGGTTTTTTTTCATGTACCGTGCCACCCCTATGTGCTATAGTGCGCTAATATCTTACTAGTTCGTTAAAATTAAATAATAAAATGTAGGCATTTAGCATGTGCTATGATAGCTGTGGATATTAACTGACATATCAAATTGGTTCCAGGGCTACAACTCACATAGTTAGTGCAACCTAATTTTGTTTTGAGTAATCAACTTAAAAACTTTTGTTTATGTTACAGATAAGTTCCTCTAACTCAATAAAGTTTGTCGGTTAAAAAGAATTTAATTCGGAGTTGTCATAACTAAAAAAAAGTTTGTTTGTTTGTTTTTTGAGCCAACACATTATTGTATGGTCTATCAGAGTTCTGTTCTTGTACTTTACCACTTAGTGTAGTGATATCCCATAAATGCTTTGATGTCTAATAAGAAAATCTCATGACTGATTAAAGTTTGCAATGCACTTATCTCCACCATGTCATCGCCCATCATCATCATCATCATCATCATCATCACGTTTTCATAAATTTCATATAGGAATGTCATCACATCTTATTTGCATGGCATTTGGACCTTTGAAGCTGTTAAAGGTGTTGGGCTACTGGTGCTCTTGTTCTCCTTGTGGTACACAATAACGACGTAAAAAATAAAGTAGTAATTCTTACATTAAACCACTGTATGTTAAATGGAGCAAAATTGACTTTTTGGCACAATGGACTTTTTGGGATAATGTTTTTAGCTGCAATACTAAACACTAAAAGCAATTAAAACTTGTATTCCCTAAGAATGCATACAATTGATGAAAAGTAACAGAAAAGACATTTATAATGTTGTAAAAACAATTCTGTTTCAAATAAATGCTGTTATTTTGAACTTTCTATTCATCAAATAATCCTGAAAATAAATATCACTGTGTCGTGTCCACAAAAATATTTAGCAGCACAACTGTTTTCAAAATGAATACTATATGTGTCTTGAGCAGCAAATCATCATATTATACTGATTTCTGATCATGATCACGTGTCACTGAAGACTGGAGTAATGATGCTGAAAATTCAGCTTTGACATCACATCATATATTACAATTTAAAATATAACAATAGAAAACAGTAATTTTATACTGTAATAGATTTTTTACTGTTTTACGATAAATGCAGCCTTGGTGAACTTTTTTTTAATTATTATTAAAAAATCGTATAAACCCTTGACTTTTGAACGGTTGTGTGTTTTCATATAACAACAAAATATTATTTCAAAAGATCAAGGATGTTTGTATTGTATGTTTGTTGTAATGTAATAATTTAATCATGTAAGTTTATTGCAAAAACTGACCAAAACAGTATAAAAGTATTAACTCATGTTGCATTCCAAGTCTTCTGAAATCATACGATATCTTTATGTAAAGAACAGAGTTGATCTTAATGTTTTAATCGCTGAAATGATGATCCCGCCACTCTGTGAACGAACGCACAAACTCAGTCATATCATTCAAAAGATACAGTACACACGACTCTTTAGCATGACACAATCGGTCACAAGACGCACGAGAGCCAATTACATTTTACAATGAAAGCTGACGTAATGAGGCAATTGGTCACGATACATCCGAAAGCCAATGCAATTTCACTATGAAAGCTGATGTAACATTTCTTCGGGCGGCAATTTTTGAATGTGTGCATGATCTTTGGCGGATGGAGACGCTGATCGTTTTTGGGGATTTTCTTCACACAAATCAATCGTTTGGCCTCTGAGCACATGGAATATTTTTACTGTTTGAATAAATTGTGCCTGCAGTCATATCTGCCTGTTATATCCTATGTTTTAAATCATATAAAACACAAATTGGTAGGTTTAGGGAAAAGGTTTCTCGTTGAAATCAGTAGAGTACCCGTACAAATGACACTAAAGGAGTACCCTGTGCATTAAAAAGTGACACCGAAGGGTCCTCCTGACCAAGCGTCAATACGTGACGAGTTTGGACTGAGAACTGTTGGACTGTTGGTTGGTATAATAATTAGGATTTTTGAGATAATAACGGATAATAGCTGTTAACTCTTATCTCAAGGTCAGACCTCTGTGGTTTAGAAGGAGACACTCACTGGCCATTAGCTTTCCTAGGGCCATATCTGTCTCTGACTTCCAATTACAAACTCTAGTGGTGATTGGTGGATTGACATTTCTTTAGAATATGCATTGATATACAAAAAAGATACAGTGAAGGATCAGAGAAAGGAACCAATTGCGATGACTTCACAATCATCTAACCGCTTTAA
Organism: Romanogobio albipinnatus; assembly: GCA_023566225.1. NCBI lineage: Eukaryota > Metazoa > Chordata > Actinopteri > Cypriniformes > Gobionidae > Romanogobio > Romanogobio albipinnatus. Next base: position 28,397,328 of record CM042240.1, on the reverse strand, counting down.
ACACAGAAACACATTTCCCAGCTAATAACACAGGGGGAAAAAACTTAACTGAAAAAGGATAGAATAAAAGATATGAGATGCAAGCAGAAGAATTTTGTAAGTAACGCGAGATGACACAGGAAGCCAATGGAGGTTAAATAAAATAAAGGTAATATGAGCAGATCGTTTAGTGTGTGTTAATATTCTTGCAGCAGAATTTTGAATGTATTGTAAGCGGGAGATTAAGTGCAATGGTAATCCGGCAAAAAAGAGCATTACAGTAGTCGAGGAGTGATGTAACAAAAGCATGCACTAATGATTCAGCATCTTTTGGGCAAACATAAGAACAAAGTTGAGTTAAGCGGTGAAGCTGCAAAAATGCAGCATTGGAAAGTTTACTAATGTAAACATCCAGAGTCAGTGAAGGATCAAATGTAATGCCTAAATTTCTGACAGTAGCGGATGGAAAAATTGTTGTAGCAGCAAGGTTGAGACTGGGAACATTTTTATAGTTCCTCCTGAACCAAAACAACGAGCTCATGGTGCGTTCATGTTCTGCCCGGAGCTTTATGCATTTCTATGTCAACACTATCAACGGCAAAATGAATCTGCAGCAGTCAGGTGGTGCAGGTCAGAGCTCTTTAAAGGTCCCATGGTGTGGATTTTTTAAAATTATTTTACAATGTTTCCTGATTTGTACTTATATTGTTAGTATGATTTTTACATCACAAAATGTCATAATTTAGAAATAAAAGGCATTTTTCTATCCTGATTTAGCCCTCTGGCTTGAATGCTCTGTTTCAAGGGGCGTGTCTACTGTGAGACTTCAGTGAAAACGCCCACTGTTCTGATTGGCTGACATCTTTGCATTTAAAATGAGTATTAGATCTTGTTGCGGAGGGGGCGTGGTTTAGCGAGATCTGCAAACACTGCCAGAGAGAGAGACGGACTGCATATGGACCAGAGAGACAGAGAGCTGGAAAAAAGATAGTTGATAAAGTTTTATTGTACCGAGTTGTTGAGAGTGCTGTGAGCACAAGTTTGTATCTGAGAGTTCTGAATAAACACGAGTCCTAGTCACACCGAACCGGTCTTCTTCCACCTTTTTCTACGAACTTTGTAACATGTGGAACCCCTCTTGAATACTTTTACTACGTTTTTTTTACCATTTCAGCTGTCGAGATGAACGAATCGTCAAAGTGTGGATTATAGCATTATTTTATGATCTATTCCTATCACATGAAAGGCTGCAGTGATGAGCATTGAGTACAGACAGTCTGTTGATCGCGTGAATGCAGTGATCTCGTCATTGCAACGCGTTTTCTCTCACAAAATGCTTTCACCACAACTAACAGCAAACACGACATCGACAGGAATACAGTAAGAGCTTTGTGCAGCATAACAGCGTCATTCATTATAATGGCAGTTTGGGCAAGTGTGCAGATACACTCGCAACGTGTGATTGACAGCTTCAGCCATTATAAAGAGAGTGTTCTTTGATCGCTCTCTGTAGTTTAACACACTTTAAATAACAGGTTTGGTTCATGCTACTAACAGAAACGATGCAAAGTTGATCGTTTTAGTCACTGGTTTGATTCACTGATGCATTACGCTTAGGGCATCAAGACGGCCAGTGGCAGGACTGACAGTATTAAACGATTTAGAGAGAAAGTCTGAGTGAACTTGAATGATTAGCTACACATCAGAAATCACTGATCACAGATCGGGCATTAATGAACACTGTTACTCACTGTTTGTCGCGGTGCTGTCGAATCCATATCGTAAAGTCTGTTTGTAAAGCCTGTGCTGACATTGCGAAACTGAATCCATTTTCTCCAAATTCCCTGGGTGGGCAAAGCAGAGGAAGGGGAGGTAACCTTTCCCCGTATGACGACATACAGGGAAGATTCCAGATCGGCTCGTCTGAGCTTACATTTTCTCAAAGGCAGAGCAGGATACCCAGAACTCGGTTTATACCTATCAAAATTTCTAGCCACTTGGGGACCATATACAGGCTAGGGGAACTCATATTAATGTTAAAAAACCTCATAAAAAGTTTTCATGCCATGGGAACTTTAAGTTATGTTCATTATTATTGAAATGTTGTGTGCTTTGAGACTTCATGAGGTAATTTAATGTCGCCTCTCTCATCTTGCGTTACTTTGCAGACTATGTGCTATGTGCATTCATGAGCGCTCTGAAGCAGGGTTGCTAGGTTTTCACAACTACACCCGCCCAGTTGCAACTCAAAACTAGCCCAAAATTAACCCCAATTCCGCTGGAAAACATATAAATATATACAGGGTTTGAAATGAACACCTGCCAATTGTTTCTACATTAATTCGGAGAGTGACTGTGAAATTGTTACAATATAAAAATATTAAAAACTCAAATATTTAATTACAGAAACAATGTGTGATTAATTAGTTTTAACTTTGGCAATATTGTTTATATATATATATATATATATATATATATATATATATATATATATATATATATATATATATATATATATATATATATATATATATATATATATATATATTTGACAGTTAATCTGGTTTATTTCTCTTTTTGTCTTTATGGCTAGTAACAGTTCTGAATGGCTGGTAATATATATGTATATAACTTTTAATATAATCACTGGCTTGTATGAATATAGAGTTTAATTAATATAAGTGGTGTTTCATACATGAAATCATAAGTTAAAAAAAAAAAAAAAGCAAAGCATGCAAACAAATTATTACAAAATCTGAATTATAAATGAGCAACATGACTCATTTGTGATCACATGCATTTTAAAGTAATTGCCTTTCTTTCTGCTGTGTTTTTGGTCCAGACAATGGAAGTAATTTGGTTACCAAAATTTTTCGAAATACCTTCTTTTAAATTCAAAACGTATGAGCATTGTTAAAAACGATATTTGAAACCATGTTCATCAGACCACCTGACAAGTACGTGTTAGGCATCATCTGTTGCTATCGGTGTAATCCATGACATGCATGCTTCCGGCACGTAAAGAAATGGCTGCTAAACTATACAAGATCATGGAGCTGAATCAGTTTACTCAGAAACCCGCTGCAAATAGGGCACTAAAAATAAAGTACTGTAAATAGAACAGAAAAAGGGCACCATTTTGTATCGTAAGCTTCAACGACTGTTTAAAGCACGGAGGAATACCCCAAACGTACATTTTGTTCAGACAGTACAAGAGCGTGCCGTGAAGGAGGCAGTTCCCTCATATGACCTGCTGCGCGCTCCCGAGACTGCCGCTCTGACGTCAACATATAATGAATGCAGAAAGGGACGTCAGCTGCGCTGTTATGCAACTGAACTATTTAACTACCTCGCTCGTTCTTACAAGCACACAGTGTGCAGAACCCCCCAAAATGCAGGACACGGCGTCCCACAGGTCACATCGGCCCAGGAGTCGCGCTGAAGTGTCTGAAGCAGAAACCTGAGGAAGACTGGCGCTGACGGACTGCTTATCGCATATGTTCCAGTCTAGGTTCTTTAAGGACGCGCGTTCCCATCGTGCACTGAATTATTTAGCATCTCGTGAACAAGCATGCTGGCACGATTATGAAATTGTGTCTTAGGAAGTTACGGTTATAGTCACAAATAACTTCGATTGGCGATTTAATTGTGTCACTCACATTATGAAGTCACCATTTATAAACATTATACTTGCAATCACAAATTTCCTACAACGATTGTGTAAACAAATATTGCATAGAGGTAGAATGGTTAATATTAGTTATAAATATGAATGTTTTAAATATTTCTCTTCTCTGTCCACTTTAGTCCATTTTCCATTCACACTGAAATCAAAATGGACAATTCTTATTTTTATGGAATATTGCAGTATTTATTATAAATGATTCACCCATGCACATCATTATTTTTAATTAATGAGCCCTCATAATCTTTAATCAAAATAACTTCCCCTCCCTGAGACTCACATGACATCACAGCAATAGCAAACCACAAAAATCCAATGATCCAATCAATTCCCAATGGACAAAATCAAGTCCCGCCCTACATTTTACTCGTTGGAGAGGTCATTTCACTCCAATATATTGCATTATTATTATTATTATTATTAATATTAATGATGTTATAAATGGGGGGTATTCCAGAAAGCAGGTTATGTGACATACCTGGGTATGTTTAAGAGTAAGTAAGCGGATAACCTCAACTATCGGTTCCAAAAACGGAGGTAACTTTGAAGGTATGTAAGTATCCATGGCAACTCAATCTCTGAACATAACCTGCTCCATAGCAGCTCATGTGCCAGGGTTAGTTCACCTCAAAATGAAAATTTCCTGATAATTTACTCACCCCAATGCCATCCAAGATGTTGATGTCTTTCTTTCTTCAGTGAAAAAGAGATGAAGTTTTTTGAGGAAAACATTTCCGGATTTTTCTCCACACAATGGACTTCAATTGCATGCAAAATGTTGAACGTCTGCTTCAATGCAGTTTCAAAGGGCTTTAAAGTGCTTCAAATGGTACTGAGCGATCCCAGCTGAGGAATAGGGTCTTATCTAGCGAAACGATCTGTCATTTTCTAAAAAAAAAAAATTCAAATGGATATACTTTTTAACCACAATTGATCGTCTTATGCTGGTCTGCAGCAAGCCAGGCATTATGTAACCTACGTTGAAAAGGTCACACCGAACGTAGGTGGAAGTACCGCCCCATTGTTTAAAATTGTGGAGAAGGAGGATCGTTCAAATTTTATTGTATGTTGAATGCCATATTTAGTATTTCATTTATCATTATTTTACCTGTTTTGTTAAAAAAGCGTTTGTGTTAGTCTTCGAACAGTCACTTTGTAAACAATGGGGCGGTACTTCCGCCAACGTTCGGCGTGACCTTTTCAACGTACAGAACGTTACGCAATGGCTGGCTCGTTGCAGACCAGCACAAGATGATCAATTGTGGTTAAAAAGTATATACATTTTAATTTTTTTTTTCTCTCCAACGAAAATGACAGATCGTTTCGCTAGATAAGACCCTATTCCTCAGCTGGGATGACGCAGAACCATTTGAAGCACTTCAAAGCTCTTTGAAACTGCATTGATGTGGATGTTCAACATTTTGGTTGCAATTGAAGTCCATTGTGTGGAGAAAAATCCTGAAATGTTTTTTTTAAAACTTAATTTCTTTACCAATGAAGAAAAAAAGACATGGACATCTTGGATGGCATGGAGGTGAGTAAATTATCAGGAAATTTTCCTTTTGAGGTGAACTAATCCTTTAAGAGATATTCAGATGCATGTTATATAGCCTAATTAATATAGTTATATTAATAAAACCAAATTTGTTATATAGTTATATAATATACATTATACATTAATTCTAAAAACACTATTATAACAAGGTAGGCCTAATGTTTAAATGTTCGATTCAAATATAGGGGAGCGCGGGGCACAACTTAACGCGGGGTTAGTTGTAACGTGCATGTTTTAACCCTTTCCACACGTGCCAGAATGAAGAAACTTACCCCTGGTTTCACAGACAAGGCTTAAGCTAGTCCTAGACTAAAATGCATGTTTGAGCCGTTTTAACTGAAAGCAACTTGCACTGACAAAACTTAAAATATATCATTGCCATTGTTTTGACTCAACATTCACACCAGTAATGTTTTTTTCTAAGGTATGTTAACAATAGCTACTCAAATGCCCTAATTGAACTAAGGACTAATCCTAGCTTAGTCTAAGCCCTGTTTGTGAAACCGGGCCTTAGTGTATTTACTAGTTGCCATATCAACATTATTTAGAGAAAAAATAGCGCAAAAATTAAAAAATCTCTGGAAGATATTACTGAACATGTATTTAACCATAGCAAAAGTACATTTCTTACTTAAGTTTAGTTTTCATCTCTGTTTTTTGTGTTTAATTAAAATAAGACAAATCCAATATTATTTTAATCTTATATCTGTTATTTAACAGTTGAGATCGTTCTTTAATGCTGATCTAACAGCAGAAGACACGAGCCGCGATTTAAATCCCAGTTGCGCAGATGAGGTGTGTTGTAACACTGCGTTACAATGAGCCCCTATTAGAAATATGCCATTATATTCTATACTTTTATGAATTATTTTGAGAAACCATGAGAAAAGGGTGAATAATGACTGAGAGTTAATGTTCATAAATTATTTGTTATTATTATGTTTTGAACTCTGCTGTATAGCTGTATTTAGCGATGTGTTTGTAGTCAAACTCAAAAATGCTTATATTTGTAATGATTAAAAAATGCCTTTATTTTATTTTAAAAAGTTAATGATTGTATTTTGTTGACAAAATATTTTAGTTAGTCTTGTATATATTTTTTTATTATATCAGGTAACATTTTAAGCTGTTATTTGGTCATGTTACAGTGTGCCCCACCACATGTTACAATGTACCCCACCTACGGGGTATGTTGTCACATTTCACTTCCATTCTTTCGAGGTAAATCAAGAAAATAGTATACACTGTATTAATGAAACAAAACCACATAATTGTACTAGACATGTGTGCAATTAATGTGGGAAACATTAAATACTCTGAACCCCAAGTGGATTTACACAAACTGAGAAAGTCAAAAAGCGTTCCCCTCTCCCCTATTTATTTATTTTATTGTCATCTCACACATGGATCTATATTCAATTAATTAGCATCGAACAAACAATATAATCCTTATTTTCAGTAAATAAAGAATACTTATTAAATGAAAAGTTTGAAAAAAATGATTGCACAACCACCAAATGGTACTATAAGGAGTAGAAAAAAGAAATACAATTATGTAACTTATTAGAAACCAATTAATAATATTTGAAACATATTTATATTAACTTTTCACATTATACATTTGGTTTTTATACAAGAAACTAAGATATATTGATGCCTTTATAAAACTTCAGGAGGAGCCCCCTCTCACGAGGATAATCATATGTAAGGGTCCTTTGCATCGAGTTAATAAAACAGTTTCAACTTAATTTAATATTTCACGTGGACAATATTTATTGTATTTGAAAGGGCTACATTCACACCATCACAAAATTAACCACGTCAGAGGGATACAAAACTCTTAAGATACTGATAATGATCTTAACTGTCCAGTAGGCTATATTATCTTTGACGAATGAAATGTTTCTACATGACACTAGGGTGGTGAACAACTCGCTCGCCAGCGCCAATCCTCTCGAGTGCAATTAACTGCGGGTACATTTCATAATGTTAATAATACACTGTTCACGTCTCTGTTTTACAAGACCCGGAACTAGTTAACTAGTCGTTTTCTGTGTATGCTAAACAGAACTTTGTAAGTAGCACTCAGTTGTGTCCTCTTATGCCGCGTGCAAAGTGCAGAGCTTTAAAACATGCACAGCAGCGCGACGACGGCGCAGATGTTTTACAGCTCTGCGCTTTCGCGCGCACCATAAGCGGACACCTCTGAAGTGAGAAGCTCAACACGACAGCTGACCAGAGGACAACAGGACAATTACTCACCCACTTCCTTATGAATAAAGACAGCCTGCTTCCAAAAAGCGAAATGGTACACTGAAGTCCCACCTATCCCTTTAATGAGCCGTCTTCGTCGCGAATGGCTGTTCAGCGCGTTGCGATACGATTGCAAACCGCTAAGAATTAGTTAAAATAGCATACATTCGGAATATATCCACTTAGAATCAGTTAGTATATCATTTGTTTGGTTATGTGTGAAAACGATTATGTTTCGGCTGCCACGACAGGAACATGCACGAGCTTTACTATAATCGCTCCGCCCCTTTACTGTAAGGAAGAGCTGATGGTATAGAAGTATGTGATTACATCAAATGCTGCTCTCTACAGGTTCACAACAGCGTAAACCTTTTAACTCTATGTGAGATGGATGACCCTGTGTGAAAGTACTTCCTGAGACAGCTGTGTGGTTGCCAGTGCCCACAGATCATCTCGAGGACATTGATTTTTTGTGATCCTGCAACATGCTAGTTCAAACCTCTTTGATGAGATCTTTCTTTTTCCTTTTCGGTGATCAAAAGACAAAATGTTTAAATTGAACACATTTATTATAACTATCATAACTTTATTTTTTGTAGAAATTATTTGTATATAATTCCTGATCGATGTGTAGGCTATATATATACAGTGAGGAAAATAAGTATTTGAACACCCTGCTTTTTTGCAAGTTCTCCCACTTGGAAATCATGGAGGGGTCTGAAATTGTCATTTTAGGTGCATGTCCACTGTGAGAGACATAATCTAAAAAAAAATCCAGAAATCACAATATATGATTTTTTAACTATTTATTTGTATGATACAGCTGCAAATAAGTATTGGAACACCTGTCTATCAGCTAGAATTCTGACCATCAAAGACCTGTTAGTCTGCCTTTAAAATGTCCACCTCCACTCCATTTATTATCCTAAATTAGATGCACCTGTTTGAGGTCGTTAGCTGCATAAAGACACCTGTCCACCCCATACAATCAGTAAGAATCCAACTACTAACATGGCCAAGACCAAAGATCTGTCAAAGTAACATCCACATGGATGGCAGGACCCAAGGTTTACCAGCAGAACATTGCCCAAAGCATCACACTGCCTCCATCAGCTTACATTCTTCCCATAGTGTGTTCTGGTGCCATGTGTTCCCCAGGTAAGCCACGCTGACGCACCCGGCCATCCACATGATGAGCCCCATACGAACAAACTGTGCTCAAACTGTATCAGAACCAGCATTTACTTCTTGAGCAATTTTAGTTTGATCGGACCACACGGGCCAGCCTTCGCTCCCCACATCAATGAGCCTTGGCTGCCCATGACCCTGTAACCAGTTCTTCACTTTTCCTTCCTTGGACCACTTTTGACAGATACTGACCACTGCAGACTGGGAACACCCCACAAGAGCTGCAGTTTTGAAGATGCTCTGACCCAGTCGTCTAGCCATCACAATTTGTCCCTTGTTAAACTCGCTGGCTCGCTTGCCCATCTTTCCTGCCTCTAACACATCAACTTTGAGTACAAAATGTTCACTTGCTACCTAATATATAAGCATATATATATATAATTTGAATCTAATTTGATTTGAGTTTCTTATTTTTATCATCACAAACATCACTTTTGAACCATAAATTAATTGCAATATTAAATTCAATATTATAACATGATCATTCTCAATATAAACATTTTAATGGCACTAGTCCAGCAGTCATCAGTGAAATACAGACATAGCAAAAACAAGAAGGGTGGGTTAATTGTCTCATTGGGGTTTGCACAGGTCGTTGAAATGGTGTCATCGCCATCTGAATCAGGACAAGGAAAGAAAGGGTAGAGTTGGAGGGCAACTGCACGTACACTGATAGACTGCAGAGTCATGCTTAATATACTAATGTGGTTGCTCATGGATTCGATTTGTTTTTCAGCCATTCGAAAGGTGTAAATGTTTTCATCTCACCTTCATACACATTTAGACACCCTTCAATCGCTGGAGCTGTTAATCAAACATGAGTTTATCTTGAGCGTGAGTTTATCAGTGATTGAGATCAATGTTAAACTTCCTGTTAAAATCAACATATCACTTATTTATTGATGAAAGCATTCGTGAGAGTTCAGAAATCGAGTGGCAATGACGAGATCAGCGCATTCATGCGCTCAACACGTCTGTGATCGTCTACAATGCTCATCACTGCAACCTTTAATGCCACAATCTAAATATAATGCCATATATCTATATAGGGGGAAAGTGGGGTGAGTTGTGCCAGTTTTTACTCAAAGTGACTTTAAAGTGAGGCCATGACAGTAAAGTCTTCAACTTAAGAATGTACATATACACTCACCTAAAGGATTATTAGGAACACCATACTAATACTGTGTTTGACCCCCTTTCGCCTTCAGAACTGCCTTAATTCTACGTGGCATTGATTCAACAAGGTGCTGAAAGCATTCTTTAGAAATGTTGGCCCATATTGATAGGATAGCATCTTGCAGTTGATGGAGATTTGTGGGATGCACATCCAGGGCACGAAGCTCCTGTTCCACCACATCCCAAAGATGCTCTATTGGGTTGAGATCTGGTGACTGTGGGGGCCATTTTAGTACAGTGAACTCATTGTCATGTTCAAGAAACCAATTTGAAATGATTCGAGCTTTGTGACATGGTGCATTATCCTGCTGGAAGTAGCCATCAGAGGATGGGTACATGGTGGTCATAAAGGGATGGACATGGTCAGAAACAATGCTCAGGTAGGCCGTGGCATTTAAACTATGCCCAATTGGCACTATTACACCACCACCACCAGCCTGCACAGTGGTAACAAGGCATGATGGATCCATGTTCTCATTCTGTTTACGCCAAATTCTGACTCTACCATCTGAATGTCTCAACAGAAATCGAGACTCATCAGACCAGGCAACATTTTTCCAGTCTTCAACTGTCCAATTTTGGTGAGCTCGTGCAAATTGTAGCCTCTTTTTCCTATTTGTAGTGGAGATGAGTGGTACCCGGTGGGGTCTTCTGCTGTTGTAGCCCATCCGCCTCAAGGTTGTGCGTGTTGTGGCTTCACAAATGCTTTGCTGCATACCTCGGTTGTAACGAGTGGTTATTTCAGTCAAAGTTGCTCTTCTATCGGATTGAATCAGTCGGCCCATTCTCCTCTGACCACGAGCATCAACAAGGCATTTTCGCCCACAGGACTACCGCATACTGGATGTTTTTCCCTTTTCACACCATTCTTTGTAAACCCTAGAAATGGTTGTGCGTGAAAATCCCAGTAACTGAGCAGATTGTGAAATACTCAGACCGGCCCGTCTGGCACCAACAACCATGCCACGCTCAAAATTGCTTAAATCACCTTTCTTTCCCATTCTGACATTCAGTTTGGAGTTCAGGAGATTGTCTTGACCAGGACCACACCCCTAAATGCATTGAAGCAACTGCCATGTGATTGGTTGATTAGATAATTGCATTAATGAGAAATTGAACAGGTGTTCCTAATAATCCTTTAGGTGAGTGTATTTCAGGATGTGGTGCATCCCTGAGAACAATAACTTTGGATCTGAAATAAATTGTTTCAGAAATATAGCTTTTGGGAAAAAAGTGGTCTTGTGGCACAACTTGCCCCTGGTGAGGGGTAAGTTGTGCCTTTGGGGAGAATACATTGGGGTAAATTGTGCCAGTGATTTCTGAAGTAAAACAGAACATTTTAATGTTATGAACTGTAATGCTATATGAAAGCAAGACAAATTCAATACAAAATTAATCATTTAAGGTTTATTTAGATATTGTCACCCTATTAAACTGTTGGAATAAGTCATATTTTGTAGTTTTTGGGAAAACACAAAAAACTTAAATACACAATATATGATAATTGTGAATCATTTCAGGCAAAAAGGCTTTGGCAATAAATGCCTGTTGACATACAAAGAAAGCTGCCTGTCAATTATGTAACATATAAGAATAAAGTGAGGCTCAGTTCTAAACATACTATTGTGACTTAGGCCTCTTAAGAACGGAATACAATTTCTCTTTATTAACAAAACTGAAATCAGTGTTAGCTAAATTAAACAAATGGCAGGTGAGTCAAACACTGATGAGACATGCCCATCTCCTCACTTCTCCAGATTATCTCGTGGGTATGTAGATCTAGGTGGTCTGGATCTGGAATATATGCTGCAGGGGAATATAAACTTCTGCTCTTTTCTGGCTGTACCACCAAGTTTTTGGGGTATGGGTAGTTTCCTGAGCACATCATCTCTAGTGATGACTCCTTCATCGTTTTCTTTCAATGTAAAGATGGGCTTTCCATCCACAGACTTCTTTCAACTTTGGCACAACTTAAACCACAAGTTTGAAAAACTAGCATGATCCAGCAGTTAAGAGCTAACATTATGTTAACTGAATTGACTCATTGTGTAGCCTGCTAAAGCACTAAAACAGGAGTGAAATGTTTTCAAACTTGTCTATAATTGTTCAGACACTACAATCAAAAAACCTTGATCATAGAAATTTTACTTTGAAAGGAAAAAAAAAAACAGTTTTTTGAGCTAAAATGTGCTAACCTCTCGTGCCATGTGTCTCTCTTCTTTAGAGGATGAGTCAAATTGATTGCTTTTCAAAATTTCTTCTATGGTTTTCCAGAAACAATGGGTGGAACTACTTCCCCCCTGGCACAAATCACCCCACTCTCACTAATGCTATAATCAACACTTTTCACGATTAGTTAACTTTGAGAGCTGTAATAGTAAAAACGTGCTAAAAGTTTTCAAGAGTTCCACATGTAGTAATATCATATGATGTTAGCCAATCACAGCAGTGGGCATTTACACTGAAGTCTCACAGCAGACATGTAAAAATCATACTAACATTATAAGTGCACCCCAGGAAAAATGATAAAACAATTCATGACCCCTTTAATATCATATACAAATATGTCTGGGTGGTGTAAATAACATGCAGAAAGTCATTTTGTTGTCATGTTAAAATATTGTTCATAAGAGACAATTATCATAGCTGTTACGCAGTGCCGAGACCGTTCTTTATGGACACATAGTTCATTTTAGTAAATGCCATATGAATGACAGCGCCACCATAATTCAATAGTAGAATAAACAATGCATCTGTCTCACTATTTCACTCTGAATTGTCACATAATTCTGCTTTTGGAGAACCAGTTGCAGTGGATTTGCTACTGTATAGACTTTATTCGAAGTCCATGACTTTAATGAATCTTTGGGGTCGGCTGACCATTCCCTTCTCTGTCAGTCTCTTCTTTAAGAATCCCTGCTCACTGTATGCCAATGTACAGGAACGGCACAGTGTTCTTAATGAATTGGGCTGTGGGGTATCGGTTTGTACATTAATTCACTACGAGGACGGGACCACCACTGTTCAGCAGTGCTTTTACTTCAATCAGAACTTATTTTCCCTGCTGGTTTTGAAATTGCGGCAGTGGAACTCCATTATGCTGAAAACTCTTGAGGATACAGACTATTCACATTCAGAGATATGAATTGTAGAAATGAAAACCTAATAGGGTCAGTGATACATTACTTTATTAAAAAGAGACTCGGGTTTCTCTGCTATACTCTGAGTTGCTTTGTTCTGTCTGAAGAAGGTGAATCTGATTCGTCCAGTGAATCTGAAATGTATCATGTGAATTTGAAGTGCTGCTGCAAATGTGCTTAGTGCTGAATATGATGATTCATGAGTATGAGAGTTTATAAGTGATTGAATATGTCTGGGTTTGTACTTATTTCGAAGTGTTTCATTATAATAAATGAGGGCTGAAAATGCACAACATACTGTGTATGTCTTTATTCATTTCTAAGTGTTTACTCGTTGTAACATGTAAAAATGCACTATTTACATTTACCTTTATGCATTTTAGCAAACACATTTATCCAACACTGTAAAAAAAAAAAATCAGGTCTCCAATTGAAAGATTTTCTAGTGACTGATCACATCTCATTTTTTTAGTTGGCCAAATTGAATTTCTGTGAATTCAATTTTATAGATTCACAGAAATTCAATTTGGCCAACTGAAAAAATTAGATGTGATCAGTCACTAGATAATTTTCAATTGGAGACCTGAATTTTTTTTACAGTGAAGGTGACTTATATTATTGTGTAATATAAGTTGTTATATTGTAATATAATGTGTTTGTAAGTGCGCAAGTGAATTGGTTTTAGGGTGAGGGGTGGTTAAAGTCACCATGAAATTAAAATGGACTATTCTTATTTTTTATAGAATATTACGGTATTTATTATAAATGATTTGTCTATCCATATCATTATTGTTTTATTCATGTGGCCTCGTAATCTTAGAATTAAAATACCTTCCCCTCATTTTTGCAGCAACATCTCTTCACTTCTCTAACTAGATGTAGTTTACAAGTGCATGGGTGGGGAAATCCAATCAATTCCTGATGTATAAAATCAAGTCCCACCCTTAATTTTTTCTTGTTCGAGAAGCCGTTTCATATACGCATATACGTCACAATATGAATGAAAACTCTGTGCTTCTCAATATTCAAATTGAGGCTTCCTCTGTCCTCCTGCCTGTGACCCAGAAAGCGATCAAAGTTAGCCGTCTTGAAGGACATCTCAATTCTCTAATTGCACCGCGAGGAGGCGAGGAACGAGGAGCGAGGATGCACAGGTGTATTTTGCGGAAGTCTTTCTTGTCGAGAAGTCTGATGCACGTATAAATTCTCCTACCCATTCACATCTGTGTGGTGGAAAAATGTCATCATAGAAGGAGGTTAATAATTATGCATTTAAGTTTATTGATTTACATATATTCATACAGTGTTTGAGTTCATTTACAGTTCATCTTTAGGAGTTAACATTCTGCCACAAAGACACTTTTCTCAACTCTAGCAGACTCCAGTGACTAGCATGTGATCATAGGGATCACCGGACACCTACCTTGAGGGGTTCCCTGACCCTGGGGTCAGCAGATCTAATTCGGAGGGCCTGGGGGTAACACCAAAAGACAAATTATGTTACTTGTGTGCCGAGCGTGAAACTTTTGTCATGTGTGGAAAATGACAGGAGGGAGAACAGTTGAGACCTTGAGTTAGAGAAAACTATAAAGAGAGCAGAAGATGTTCTGTCTAGTTAGTGCACACTCTGCTGGCATCATGTATGACTGTGTGACTCTTTTCTTGCAAGAAAATAAGTCTTTATAAAGACAATTGGTGAAGGTTTGTCTCTTATCCAGTGATGTCATTAAGTTGATTTTTGCCGCAACATCTGTCACAATCATTTTAATTTATGCTTTACCTTTGCAGTTAAAATAAACCATATACCACACGTATTTCAACAGGGGATCTTGTTTAATTATTATTATTTATTAATTTCTTTAAAAGCCAAACTTCAGCAACTTAAGGGCAGATCCCTTGTGCGTAGCTGATGACGCTTTGAAGCGACGCTCGAGTGATCAAGAATTTGGATACAAATAAGCTTTCCTTCGATTCCTCTGGCCTCATTTTCTTTCCTTGCAGCCTTCCCTCGCATCCTACAGAGGTGGTGGAGCTGACACGTGAAGAAAGGAAACGAGGATGCAAAAATTTGAAATGAGAAGCACCCTTGCCCGCTGCTTCTTGAAAGATGTGATGGTCTCAGCAGATCAGGTGGAGCTTGGCAGCTCATTCCACCAGAAAGAAGCAGAGAGGGTGAAAGTTGGAGAGTGACTTAGTGCCTCATTGTGATGGAACAACAAGGCGTCACTCATTCAGTTTATAGGACACATAAAATGAGCTGTTCCGCACAGCAGGAGCTGCATGTATATCTGAAATCCTCCCCATTCTGAAGATGAGACAGGCACTCAACTGTCTGAAGGTTATAGTACAGTATGGACACCTGTTGCGCAAAACATGATGTAGAAATGAAATAACATGACGTTCATGAATGATACTGGTGTATTAGATGACAAAACCCAACAAGGCCTAATAAATATTATTAGCATTAGCCCAAACTGTGATTTACTGGGTTGCATCCAGTGATCAGTGTGGTTTCATCCCAAAGCTCAGTCAAGTCATTACCATATCTTCAAGAATGGTGGATTATGGGTTTATTTAATTTTTGACTCTATGGGCAAACATAAGGTGAACATCCGATGAGTACAATGATGTGCTCACATTTGATCCGATCTGCTAGTGAACTGGGTCCTGAAGACAACATTCCCCATGTTTCTCTGGGCCTCCCACCAGCAGGGAAATGAAGACTGAAGTAGAACATGTGGGGATTATGCAGAAGAAGAGGACTGGAGTGCGAATCAGAGAAATGGGGAGGTCTCTGTCATAATAACCATGCGAAATCCTATTCCCACTGATCCCATAAAAGCACATATCAAAGTCATCACCGCAGGGAAAGGGCACAGGCACATGAAAGTGTTAGACACACTTCTGAGGAGGGTGTGTGTGTGTGTGTGTGTGTGTGTGTGTGTGTGTGTGTGTGTGTGTGTGTGTGTGTGTGTGTGTGTGTGTGTGTGTGTGTGTGTGTGTGTGTGTGTGTGTGTGTGTGTGTGTGTGTGTGTGTGTGTGTGTGTGTGTTGGAAAGTCATTTACAATTCAGCTACAAGACTGTTATGCTATTCTGACAAGGCTATTTCCATTTCTTCATGTCAAAAATATGCAAATATTAATATCTGCAAAGATATGATGATGGTTTGCTCTCCTTAGCAGTGAGAAATTAAAATCCAAATTAAAGACATTTTTGATGCAAATTTCATTTTGAGTTTTAATGATGTTATGTAATGTATAATATATATATATGGAGTCAGTCGGTCATTATCTCAAAATAAACTGAATTTAATAAACTGAATACATTTAAGGCTTTTTTTAACTTTTTATTTGTATTTCATAATTATGCCTGTATATTATCTTAAAGCTTGCCTTTTGCTATGAAACTTACGAAACGGGTTTGTTTACGAGTTTATTTAAGTCCTCTGAGGTCATTTACACATTATAATAAAAAATCTATGTCTATAGATGGCAGTTGCGTTTGTATGAAACATAAGAGCACGAGTGCATGGTGTGATACAAGAAACATGAAAGCAGTGCCAACAACAAAAAAAGCAGTTGGGGAAGAAAAAAACACTTTCTAAATGCCACGTCTATCAAAGTTGAACCCACATTTGTACTTTAAGTGAAACAGAATTTTTGAAGTAAACATCAAATCAAATATAGCCTTTCAGGACACTTTCTCCCACCTCTTTTGAACAATGAATCTCTTATACATGGACAGTTGCAAATATTTAACCATCTGTGGAACTGTAAAAAATTCTTCTTTTTAAAATAGGCCTACTTATTCTTTCTGCTGCATTAGATATGCTATGCTTTTGCTAGTGCTTATAAAGCTGAATGGATTTCCTCATATTGCTATCATATCTTCCTATCAGTTAGATAACAATGCGCACACTTCATTGTGAAACACTGATAAGGTTTAAAGACATTCAAACACAAACAACAAGAGACTAGTGTCTTTATATTTATATGTCATGAGTAGTGATTTACCTGTGCGCGTCTGTGCATGTGTCTTTGGTCTTGTTCTCACATGCTCAATGCTTAACTGCTAATCTCAACCTAGTCTTTAATTATGCAAGGTTTACATGTGGTTGACACTAAAGAACATTACAACAGCTTATAACAGCTATAAAACCTGAAATAATGACCTGTATTTCGCTATCTCTGCTAAAACTGCTTTATATAGTTTGCTGCCCTTCTTATCTGATTTTAGAGGGATCAGAAAGAGAAGAGATTGAGAAAGAACGCAAAACTGGAAAACTCTATCAACATGTAATTGATGTCATTTTAACCCTTAAATGCAAAAACCTTTATTACATATTCAGGTATTTAACGACCCGGATGTAAATCGCTGAGCCATTTCAAGTTTTGCTGATACTATGGCTGTGTTCGAAATCGCCCCATATATACTCATTCACTATTCCCAACATTACTCCACTAATATAGTCTACTTGATGGAGTGAATGAATATGAGTGAGTAAATTCAGACATTGAGTGCGCCAGACTTGCTTTTGCATAGTTTGTTCTTGCTGTTTAATAATCATTTGAAACTTAGCAAACTGGCAGCTCCAGAAGTAAAAATGTTTAATATGAAAATATTTATCTTGAACTCTGTAATGGAAACTAGCATGTATAAACCTCAATTAAACAACTTAAAGGGATCACCCAAAAACGAAAATTTTATGTTTTTCTGCTTACCTCCAAGGCATCCAAGATGTAGGTGTCTTTGTTTCTTCAGTAGACTTAAGACACGAAAAGTCTGCGAGAAACCGAACGGTATTTATGCTATTATTTCACCTCATATCAGACGACTGTCATCAGCTCTCCAGACCGCCATTACTTCCTGTGAGTAAGGTCAAAATACTGGCCGGGTGTAGATGTAGATTCATGTGAGTGTGTGTGTGTGTGTGTGTGTGTGGGGGGGGGGGGGGGGGGGGGGGGTATTTGGGGTAGCTTAACATAAGGAAATAAGAGAAAATGTGGATACTTTTACAAGCTGTATGTAATAAAACAAAGAGAGGAATACAATCATTTAAGGGAGTATTTTACATTCTGTAATCCTCCTAACTTCACTAAAATGGACTCTGCTGCCACCAGCTGGATAAAACTGTGAGCACAGAGACTTAAATAATGATGAAGCTCATCACGTATTACATCTGTATTATGTTGACCGATACCTACAGTACTGGTGTATCGATGTAACAGAGTCAATGAGTAATGCAAACTGTGAAAAGTCCCATTGGTGTTGGAATCAAATTCGAGGACTGGAACTGACCGTTGTACAATAGATAAGGCCAAGGTATACGCTAAAATAGTTCCAGTATTTATACCATAATCATGACAACGCTGCTTGCTTTAGAACGTTTGATTCCAGATGTTATGTTCTCTATTCCAAAAACAATAGTTAATGAGAGGAAATAAAAAAAAATATGATTTCTGTTTACATCTTGGTTTTAAGCATTTCATTTAGAGCAAGAATATTTGAATACCATACATTTATTCAAATGTAATAAGTAGTATTATTAAATAACACTAACAACATTATAAATCACTGTTGTTGTGGCTACACTAGCAGAGCAATGGAAGGAATATTCAACAGCACAAAAAAAAGAGTAAACGTTTACTGGGAGCCTGATATTTTTTATTGCAGTAACACATTTTTGCATCTGGTCATACATCTCCAATAGTCATAACAGATCAAAGAGCTCTGGACATTGAACACTGGTCACATAAACTATATGATTAAATGGGCAGGCAAAATAAATACATGAAAAACAATAATCATTTTAAAAACAATATCTACACACACTATACTTACACAGATAAATACAGCCACACAAACTAGTTCACTCTGAAGCTGATCTGTAGCCTTATTCATTAATACACTCAGTCGCTCACTCAAACAAACACACACACACACACACACACACACACACACACACACACACACACACACACACACACACACACACACACACACACACACACACACACACACACACACACACACACACACACACACACACACACACACACACACACACACACACACCAACAGACACTCATGTAGTGACCACAACAGATTATCAATCCACTGTAGAACTGAACTCAAGGTTGTTCCCAAAGTGCTGACTTCTTGAACACCAGTACGTACATACAGTCGAGTAGCTTACATATACTAAATATTACCGGCTCTGACACAGTAACTCCAAAATGAAACAAAAAAAAAACAGAATTGTCATATTTTGAACCTATGTAAAATATCAAATAACACTGTGATCTATATGTTGTTTTCTTGTGTTACCACAACACAATCACAAAGGAAGGGTTTTGCGTATGCACACTACAAACAGCACGGCTCATCTTCACTATATACACACACAAACAGCTTTCTTATGTCCTACTTAAAGATTCACATGTTGCATGATATAGATTCAATAGATATGTTCTGCAACCAGCAGCATATATACATTTTTTTATCAGATTTTCTTTACATCTTCATGGCTCTGAGTAGATTGAAACGGATATTCAATAATCAAACAGCGTACAGAAATATTACACAAAGCACAAGACTATATTTGATATTGGTTCGATATGAGGGGACGGCTGTGGTCGTCGTCAAGTTATCAGTATTGGGAGGGTGTCGTTTGGGCGGAGTTTGCTTGTAGTTGCCAGGGGAACATGCAGAGGGCATAAAGTGCCTCCATTTGAAAGGAACAGCACGCGTCCCGCTCTCCTGTGTTCTGTTACTCGTAGAAACCACGATCTCTGCAGAGAGAAGGATGCAGCGTGAGGAGGAGTGTTTACTGTATGCGGGTTGGTTTTGGGTTTCACCTCGGACCCGTTTGGGCACAGTCCAAATTTACAGACAAGCTCTGGCACACAGGCTCTGTGACTTTGATGGCTGCCATCTGAAAGTCAATCATTACCAATATTGACTGTTTTTCTAATAGATAAAGTCAACATGAATTCAGAATTAACCCTACTATCTTTCCTAATACACATCCCTACTCTAATTGTGCATGACTGGTGCAAACTGATCTAAATAAAGTCCCTCATACTTTTTCCATTTCTATTCTTAAAAGTCTGCATGAAATGAAAATCCACCATCTTTTTTTAAAACTCATTTTAGGCCTATTAATCTTGATCTTTGTGTGAAACAACAGACTTCTCTCCGCTCAACCCCCGTCCCTTTCTTACAATCAACTGCAAGCTCGCTTTCATTTTTGAGTGCAATCATGCTCACATCTCAAAATTAAAGGTGCACTGTGTAAATTTTAGCTGCATCTAGCGGCGAGGTTGCGAATTGCAACCGCCCACCACTCACCCCTCCCTTTCGAAGCACATAGAGAAGCTACGGTGGCTGACACAGGACAAAGATGTTGCCGTCTATGATAGCAGAGAGTGACTAGCGCTCTGTAGTAGAGCAGTTTGTCCGTTTAGGGCTACTGTAGAAACATGGCGGTGCAAAATGGCGACTTCACTGTAAGGGGACCCGTGGTGTATGGAGATAGAAATGCCTCATTCTAAAGTAATAAAAACCTAACGGTTCATTATGTCAGGACTTTATACACCACTGAATCATAGTTATGTATATTATATTGCATTTCTGTTAATAGATCCTCAAAAATATTACACACTGCACCTTTAAATCAACAACCAAAGAATAGAAGAAAGAAGAATAGAGTTCTGTCTCATGCCATACAATCCGTTTCACATCATAATACAGAAGAAAAGATTTATCACTACTTCTGTTTCTTCTCCACTTGAACTATCTGGCTCAATTTTAGTATAATGCCCACTTTCCACTATCCAGTTTTTTGTAATTTCGGGTTTGTTTAATTAAAGTAGTTTTTAAGTAAATGTTTTGGGCCTTTGACTAAAATACCTTTACTCTGCATCTAGAGTTTTAATTGATGAAACTAACATTTTAATTGATTAAAGCAAATTCTATATCAAATTAAACATGCATCAACGTATGAAAACTGGCCTTGATAAAAGCTCAAAACACAGAACTATATATTATAGACATTGTCACAGACATTATATAATGTGCCCATTAACGTGATAAATCCTTGTTTCAACTTAAAATGTGTCAGATTCTAGAAGTAAAATGAGTTTTCAGCATTTCATGTTGACTCAGAATGAATCACTTGTTCATGTAATCTGTGATGATTCACTGTGGAAAGGTCTGAGCTCTACAGACACTGGGCAGGAAGAAACACTAGTTCCCTTTCAGTCGGTCACGATTGACGTTACTTCGACGTCACCGATGTATTGGGATCCCATTACATTGGGGTCAACGTAACGTCGAACGTGACCGACTGAAAGGGAACGAGGGTTACATACGTAACCGACACGTTTAAGTAAATAAATTGCATGTATGGTAATCTTATAACCGCATACTTAATTGTGAGGTATAACATATCCAATAAGCACAGAATGACTCTATTATAAACTACCATTCAAAAGTGTGGGGTTGGTAAGATTTTTTTATGCTTACCAAAGCTGCAATTATTTGATTAAAAATACAGTAAAAACTGTAATTTTTTAAAATATTATTATGTAAAATAACATTCTCATTGTCATTTTAAAATGCAATTTATTCCTGTGATGCAAAGCTACATTTTCAGCATCATTACCCCAGCCTTCAGTGTCACATGATCCTTCAGAAATCATTCTAATATGATGGTTTGATACTCATGATACTTTATTATTATATATATGTTAAAACAGTTGAGCTGCTTAATGTTTTTGTGGAAAAAGTGATTTTTCAGGATTCTTTTGTGAATAAAACTTTCAAAAGAACAGCATTTATTTAAAATATAAATCTTTTGTAACATTATATATGTCTTTACTGTCACTTCTGATCAATTTAATGCATCCTTACTGAATAAAAATATTTATTTAAAAAAATAAAATCTTAATTACCCCAAACCTTTAAAGTGTAGTGTATTAATGTTTAAAGCAGATATAAAAGCACACGAACACAGAGATCAGGTTCTAGCTTGTATGGAGTTGCTACAGGAAACTGGTTTTCAGGTTCTGTATGTTTAGGGTAAAGCCAAGGGTCAAGATATTTCAAAGCAACTACTCTGATGGCTCTAAGTACAGCACACTTAGATACCATAACACCCTTACCATCAGTTTTCAAGGGTTAAATTCGGATGTGATTGTTTTCATCCAGCCTGTCAATTAACAAAATCAAATACAATACAACTTTAATACCTGTTAATTGAATTGAATCAGGTTCGTGATCCAGTGAGTGTGTGGCAATACGGCTTTTAAAAGAAATTGTTTTGAGTGTGACAAATATGCAATATATTATTGTAGTGGCAAGTACTCACGCTCCCTCATCTTTCAGCAGAGAGAGGAACTTGCTGACTCTGTACTCCTGATCCATCTGAGAAGAGAGTAAACACAACGTGCTATAAATAAACGTTCATTTTCGCTTTGGTTCTCTGCATGTGTCTATGTCACGAGATGGAGTGAGCCCATTAGATTGCTAGATGCTGCTTTCACTTGCTATCGGAATTATCGTAAATACTAGTTTCCTAGTTAAAAAATTGGACATGAACGCCCTCTCGAGTCAAAATTTGAATGCGATGAGCTCGTAATAATGATTTAAGAAGTGGAAAGGAGGACATTTCTGATAGCACGTGAAGGCAGCATAAGATGTAGTGTGTGATTCTTCTGTGCGTGACAGAACAACAGCTATAAAAAGCATAGAAAATCAATTTAATTATTTAGACCATTGGAAACTGTTTGAGCTCATTCAATTTCTACTCCACACCTCTGGCAACTTGAAGAGATAGAACAACAAAGCAAAGTTGGTTGATAGCTTCTAGTAGAAATTAATTCTAAAAATGGGAATTCTAATGGGTTTGGGTTACTCTTAAAGGTCCCATGGTCATTTCATTTTATGAGGTTTTATAACATTAATATGAGTTCCCCTAGCCTGTATATGGTCCCCAAGTGGCTAGAAATTTGGATGGGTGTAAACAGAGTTCTGGCTGTTTTTCTCTGCCTTTGAGAAAACTAGAGCTCAGACGAGCTGATCTGGAAATTTCCTGTTATGACGTCATACCAGGAAAGGTTACCTCCCCTTCCTCTGCTTTGCCCGCCCAGAGCATTCAGAGAAAATGGATTCAGTTTATGTCAGCACAGGCTTTACAAACAGACTTTACGATATGGATTCGACAGCACCGCGACAAACAGTGAGTAACAGTGTTCATTAATGCCTGATCTGTGATCAGTGATTTCTGATGTGTAGCTAATTATTCAAGTTCACTCAGACTTTCTTTCTAGATCGTTTAATGATCGCCGTCTTGATGCCCTAAGCGTAATGCATCAGTGAATCAAGCCAGTGACTAAAACGATCGTTTCTGTTAGTAGCATGAAACATCCGTTATTTAAGTGATTAAACTACAGAGAGCGATCAGAGAACTGTCACGATCACGGCAGCACTACATTTTACACGCACATTTGATCCATTATCCACCTGGTTTATTGTTTCCTACCCTTGGGTGCACACGAGGGTCAGGGTAACGCTTCAGTAGCATACATAACACACACATATTCACACCATTATCGCATCTTTTTCCAAATCCCCTTTATAAACACACACAGACAACAGATAAATTAATCCATAGATGTTTATTGGACTTATCTGCATATTATGTTTTGTCTTTGGTCGCGGTCTGTTTGTGTTGTGGTTAGTCCAGGTTACCAGAGGCAAATGGCAATCAATCTGTCAATCACACGTTGCGAGTGTATCTGCACACTTGCCCAAACTGCCATTATAATGAATGACGCTGTTATGCTGCACAAAGCTCTTACTGTATTCCTGTCGATGTCGTGTTTGCTGTTAGTTGTGGTGAAAGCATTTTGTGAGAGAAAACGCGTTGCAATGACGAGATCACTGCATTCACGCGATCAACAGACTGTCTGTACTCAATGCTCATCGCTGCAGCCTTTCATGTGATAGGAATATATCATAAAATAATACTATAATCCACACTTTGACGATTCGTTCATCTCGACAGCTGTAATGGTGCATTACATGTGTTACAAAGTTCGTAGAATAAGGTGGAAGACAGAGTCGACGTGACTGGGACTGTTTATTCAGAACTCTCAGATACAAATACGCTCGCACTAACAGCACAGCGCTCTCAACAACTCAATAAAGTACAAACTTCCTCCAGCTCTCCGTGGTTCACGAGTGCCCAGTCAGTCTCTCTCAGTCTCTCTCTCTCATGCATGCAGTCAGTGCGTGCAGTGCCTCGCTAAACCACGCTCCCTACGCAACATAATCTAACACTCATTTCAAATGCAAAGATGTCAGCCAATCACAACAGTGGGCGTTTTCACTGAAGTCTCACAGCAGACACGCCCCTTGAAACAGGACAATTAGCCAGAGGGGTAATAACAGTATAGAAAATTCCTTTTATTTCTAAATTATAGCATATTTTTATGTAAAAATCATACTAAGAATATAAGTACACCTCAGGAAACATTATAAAATAATAGAAAAATGCCATGCCATGGGACCTTTAATGCTTCACAATAGTATTTACAGACTTTGTCTTGCGTCTGTCTGGGGTAAACAACAGCACAGTCCACTGACGCTTACCTGCAGAGACATCTCAATAAGCATCAGAAGCTTTTTAATGCCAATCCACACTCTTTTTCCTTTCACGTGCTGGGCAATGGTGGTTCTCTCAGCATCTGTGAAGCTGCCCAGGAGCTTGAAAACAACAGGAAAAAAGGTGAGTATTATAATAACAGTTTATGCAAGGACATAAAGTAGGAGCATTTTAGTAGTTAAATAGCACCCTCTACTGGCTAATCCTGAAACAGCACATAAATACTGTTAACACCCTTGAGTTTTTTTGTGTATCCTGATTTTATGCATCACATTAGTTTTTATTTCTTAAATCTATTATTATTTTTGCTGCAATTTGTATTTATTTATATTTCCTCTTATAGCACTTTGCCTTTTGCTTTAAAAATAAGGACCCTGGTCTCACCTCTAAGGCTTCAACCAGATGGTCCCCACTGGAGATATTTTGCACATGGATGGTGGTGCTGAACGCGTCCAGCATCTCCATCTCCTGCAGCACATCTTTACGGCTGGTGGTACCGATGATCAGCAGCTTACGGCCCTTCGGATGAAAAGTAGAATACCAGACATTATCTAACAAGCTTACAGTACGTAGATAAACGCATTCAGAGACAGAAAAAAAGAGTGATACGCATTTACAAATGCACATAAATGACCCATATAGGAAAACATCATTATTTACATGAGGTGGAGTCTTCTTCAGCAAAACCAACAGGGCCTGAAGAACCAGGTTGGAGAATCGAGGACCAATCGGCACGTAATCTGTTTCACACATGATTAATAGTACACCGTTAAAATAGTGTAAAATAATGTAATAACATTACAAGTGATTCCAACAAGCAACAACAATTTTTTTTTAAACCAGGGGTCTTCACTACTTTACCACACAAGTGCATAATCATGCTTGCGTATTAGTTTTACCTAATGCATTTCAATGTGGGACAATAAAACATTTGCTTGTTATATATATAAAATGCATATATTACATATATTGTTGTTTATCAGTTTCCCCTGCTACTTTAAATAAACAGAATCAACAAATTTAAATAAAAAGGTCTAACCTAACAGACGCTCAATGTCATCAACCACCACACAGCTGAGCTGAGACTTGTAAGCATCGTCAAATACCTTAAAAAAGAAGACATTTTTAACAATTTGAACATTTTTGTGGGCAATGCAACAACTTTGCCTTTGAGAAGTAAGATAAAAATGTGAATACATTATATATTGTTAATATATTATATTACGAAAGCACATGTTACCACTAACCTTCTTGATTGCCTGGCATTTGGAGATCTCTGAGAATCCAATCATCTTGTCTGGAGAGCAGATCTTGATGAATGGGAACTGCGAGTCCTCTGAGATTTTGGCAGCCAGGGCTGTCTTTCCACTATGAGGAGGTCCTGAGGCCAAAAACAGGATGTGTCAGGACTGAATAGTGTGCAGCACTGCCTGCTGGTTCTGGAAGCATTTTTCTTTTCATTATTTTTTCATTCAGGATTTTAAAATAGCCTTCGTTAAAGAGTTATAAGCCATGAACCAAGTCAATCGGCTACGGGGTGAATCACAACACAACAGACTTTGAATTGAGGCAAAAAAGTTTTTGAAAATTGGACAAAGGTACAGGGCTGTGTACTTCACTGTTTTAGTGAGGTAAAGAACTACAATCCCATGAAGCATTGCAAACAGCATAATCAAATAAAAAAAACGATGGAGAAATATACAATTACTTATTTACAAATGAAGCGGTGCAAAAGCCTCTAAAAGCCACTTCGGTCAAAAATGAGATGACGATACTGAGTGAATGCTCCCCGCATATATATTATATGTTCATAAAATATTTTCACTTCAAGCCCACTAAATCCCAGCCTCAGCCCATTCAGATGTACCGGTACTTGGGTAGAAACCTATACATAGAAGCCTGACAAAAATGCTTATTTTAAAGAGAAACGTCAAACGGACTTAGAGGCTTCTGCATCTGAAGTCTTCAAATGTTGATTATAAAAACTATATATTTTAAATGATTTTAAGTAAATATGCATATATATACAAACATTTAAGTATTTTGAGAGCGTAGGGAGATCAACTCGCAGTGCTTCATGGGAGTGTACGCAGCTAAAGAGCTATTTTTTTGACTCTGAACATTTTCTGTACAGCATCATGGGTAATGTAGTTTTCACCAGGAATTCCACTGTTTAACACTATTTTATTTATTTTAAATAAGCTGAAATAATGTGGGCTGGAAGCTTCAGCAGAATACCATGGATTAACAACCTTGTAGCTCAAAGTAGGTCATTTATAAGTTATCGTTCAAAATCAATTTCCTTATAGAGTTTTTACTTTCGGAATCCAGCTGAAATAGTGTACAGCAGGGGTAAAATACAGAGGTTATTCCACCAAATAGGAAAAGTTCACATAACTTTCACTAACATTTTGAAAAGGTTATGTAAAAGTTAGAGCACAACTTTCTTTCTTTTGTATGTGTTATATATCTTTTTTGGATAGGACAGTATACAGAACAGAAAGGAAAGCATGGGGTGGACAGAGGGGAATAGGCTGACAAAGGACCTTGAGCCGGGAATTAAACTCCTTTTTGTAATGTTAGCATAAAACAGCATTTACAAAACATCCTTACTAAGTTATTTCTACTTGATGAACTTGTTCAACATATGTTCAATGTTAAAAATGCAAAGTCACCCTCAAGAAGCATAGACACCAGTGGGGTGCGGTCGCTGTTCTTAGTCTGCTGCACCAGCAGCTCTCCGTCCTCCAGCACTCGGGTCACTGGATCACCCCACTTAATGATGCCGTTCATGATGTAACAGGAATAGTCTTCCTGGTTAGTGCCAAAAGCCTAACAAGGGACAAAATGACATGGTTTCGCTTTACAAATGCAACTACTACAAATGGTTATCTAAACTCTAAAATCATTGTGCTCTTGAAAACAAAAAAATGTTCAACACGGCAGATCCTTACAGGTTTAATGTCGTTATTCAAGGACGTCATGAAATCTGTACGAGTGACTTGTAGCTTTTCTGCTCGCTCCATGTCCACCTCTACAGTAGATGTGGCCTGGAATACAGTTCAACATGAGTTCAGGTCTTTCAAATGAGGAATTCTGAAAAATATATCCCTGATAAGGAATGCTCAGATCATTATAGAGTACTCTGCACCTTAATGTGGCGGTTCATGGCAGTTGACTGGGCAGCTCTGACCAGGCCCTCCAGCTCAGCTCCACTGTAGTTCTTGGTCTCAGCAGCTAGTTCTTTAACATCCACATCAGACGAAAGGAGGTTAAACTCTCGCATCTTACATGTGTGAATGTTCAGGATCTGAACACGGCCCTTCTCATCTGGCAAACCTGGGTGATGAGACAGACAAATAGGTGAGAATAAACAAAGATGGAGAGAGTGTTAAATATTTATTTTTGAACAAAAGGCAAGTCTTTGATTTCCTACCAATTTCCATCTTTACTTCAAATCGGCCCGGTCTCATCAAAGCTTCATCAATAAGGTCAGGCCGGTTAGTCATGCCTTTCAGATAAAGATAAAAGCACAGGTTAGAGAAAGAAAAAAACCCCCAGATAATTAGGATATTTGAGATTAAAAGTGACTTTTATTATGCTTAACATAAAAAAACTTGACAGTAATCTAATAATGTTAATAATGATAATATTACTACTATTGCTACTACTAATATTTTTTTTATTAATACTATTATTATTATCAGTTTTGCCATACATTTTAACTTTAATAATAATAATTTAACAATTATTATTATACAACTGAAGAAAATGTTTTTGGACAGTAATCAATATTTTATTTAAGTTTGTGGCAAAATTCACATCAGTTTTGCCACAAACTTCAACTTTAATAATAATATTTTTTGTTGTTGTTATAAAATTAAATACATTGTTTTTGGACAGTAATTAATAATTAGCCATAAACTTTAACTTTAATAATAATCTTTATCATTATTATTACTATAAAATATTAAAGACTGTATATTTAAATTATACATTATATATTCATATTTATATTTAATTATAATATTTAAATGATCATTTAAAAATAATGTAATAATTTAACAATTATTATAAAACTATTATAAATTGTTTTTGGACAGTAATCATTTCTTTCAAAACTCACATCAGTTTTGCCACAAACTTTAACGTTAACAATAATAATAACAATGATAAAACTAATTATTATTATTATTATTGTTGTTTATATTATGTAATATAGCATTATAGTTAATAATTTTTTTGGACAGTAATCAATCATTTCTTTCATAAGTAACATCAGATTTGCAATAAACTTGGAATTTAGTAATAAAGGTTTATCGCAATGATAGATTTAGAATTCCAACAAAAGACTGCAACAAACAGAACAGCTGCTGATCTTTACCGATGACGAGGATGTTGTTGAGTTGCTCCACTCCATCGATCTTTGACAGGAGCTGGTTGACCACGGTGTCGTGCACACCTGTGCTGCCGGCACTTGTACCACGCTGCTTACAGATAGCGTCCAATTCATCAAAGATGATGATGTGCAGACCACTGTTAGCGCCCAACTGCACACAAAAACAGACAGAGAAGATAGTGTAATATACTATAGTACGATAATGTATTGTGTGGTGAGGACAGGATAATTAAAGCGCAGTTTGTCGTCTCACCCTTTTCTGTTCCTCCTCAGCATCTGCGAACAGTTTCCTAATGTTGGCCTCAGATTCACCCACGTACTTGTTGAGGATTTCTGGACCGTTGACTATCTTTGGCTCTCTGGCATTCAGCATCTTACCGATCTGCCTGGCCATCAGTGTTTTACCACAGCCAGGAGGACCAAAGAGCAGGATGCCTTTCACATGCTTACAACCTGAAGAGGAAACAATTCGTTTACAATAGACACTCCCCGAAACACATTATCCACAATTAACGCATCCGAGTAATTCATTTATCATGATAACAAATATCAACATACACTCACCTAAAGGATTATTAGGAACACCATACTAATACTGTGTTTGACCCCCTTTCGCCTTCAGAACTTCCTTAATTCTACTGTGGCATTGATTCAACAAGAAGCTGAAAGCATTCTTTAGAAATGTTGGCCCATATTGATAGGATAGCATCTTGCAGTTGATGGAGATTTGTGGGATGCACATCCAGGGCACGAAGCTCCCGTTCCACCACATCCCAAAGATGCTCTATTGGGTTGAGATCTGGTGACTGTGGGGGCCATTTTAGTACAGTGAACTCATTGTCATGTTCAAGAAACCAATTTGAAATGATTCGAGCTTTGTGACATGATGCATTATCCTGCTGGAAGTAGCCATCAGAGGATGGGTACATGGTGGTCATAAAGGGATGGACATGGTCAGAAACAATGCTCAGGTAGGCCGTGGCATTTAAACGATGCCCCATTGGCACTAAACTATGCCCAATTGGCACTATTACACCACCACCACCAGCCTGCACAGTGGTAACAAGGCATGATGGATCCATGTTCTCATTCTGTTTACGCCAAATTCTGACTCTACCATCTGAATGTCTCAACAGAAATCGAGACTCATCAGACCCGGCAACATTTTTCCAGTCTTCAACTGTCCAATTTTGGTGAGCTCATGCAAATTGTAGCCTCTCTTTCCTATTTGTAGTGGAGATGAGTGGTACCCGGTGGGGTCTTCTGCTGTTGTAGCCCATCCGCCTCAAGGTTGTGCGTGTTGTGGCTTCACAAATGCTTTGCTGCATACCTCGGTTGTAACGAGTGGTTATTTCAGTCAAAGTTGCTCTTCTATCAGCTTGAATCAGTCGGCCCATTCTCCTCTGACCTCTAGCATCAACAAGGCATTTTCGCCCACAGGACTGCCGCATACTGGATGTTTTTCCCTTTTCATACCATTCTTTGTAAACCCTAGAAATGGTTGTGCGTGAAAATCCCAGTAACTGAGCAGATTGTGAAATACTCAGACCGGCCCGTCTGGCACCAACAACCATGCCACGCTCAAAATTGCTTAAATCACCTTTCTTTCCCATTCTGACATTCAGTTTGGAGTTCAGGAGATTGTCTTGACCAGGACCACACCCCTAAATGCATTGAAGCAACTGCCATGTGATTGGTTGATTAGATAACTGCATTAATGAGAAATTGAACAGGTGTTCCTAATAATCCTTTAGGTGAGTGTATATGGACTGTTCTGGAGAAAGGATGCTTTTGACAAGATAACACCAAATTGGAAAGTAAAGACAGCACATACCCATCTGCTCCACGATGTCTGGAGGAAAGACTCGAGAGGCGAAGGCCCTGCGGAAGATATCTGAGAACTCCTTGTCTAGACCACCGATGCCCATTTTCTCAAAGTTCCATTCGGGGTTAATGATTGTTTGACGGGATTCTTTGGTCTTGGCCTTGCCTGGTGAGCAGGGAGACAAAAAGTAAGATTTAGCGCAGAGTTACAAGGCTGTTTATATGGCAGTGATAAGAAACTCACATTCAACTGTGATAAAACTCACCAACTAGAGTAAGAGATGAACTCTCTGATTTTTCAAAGATCACTTGACTGTTTCCAACCAACAGACCAATCTCAATCTGTAAGGTTAGATGTCGAAACACAGGGTAATAAATTGCGTATCCAATTTGCTGGAATGTTATTTATTATATGACATTAAAGTGCCAATTTAGTACTTTTTGTTCTCTCCAATACCTTTTGCTTTTTGCCAGATGCTGTTTCCCCTTTCAGTATGCTGGAGTCCATTGCCTCGATGTCCTTGATAACTAGGCCAAAGAGTTTATCACAGAAACTGAAGACCAGCTATGACAGGAAAAGCACAAGACAAAACATTAGCATGTATAATTAAACATCATATACCCTTTATTCAGTTTTTGTGATGCGATTCTGACCTGCTGCCCCACAGAGAAACCCTGACTGTTGAAATGCTGGATAAACTCGGCAGCCATTTTATCTGAGTCGTAAGGATTGGAGTCAGTGCTCTTCTTCTGCAGGAAGTCAATCTCAATGGTCATGGCACCAATGCACTGCTTGGATTTGTCAAAGTTGTAGTTGGCCACTGAAATGAGGAAACAAGTTTTTGATGACTTGATCATTTAACATTGTTTATTTGTTGCAAATATTCCTCTGATGCAATGTACGCACCTTCTATTTCTTGTCCAATGGACAGGCCTGCCCATTTCCTCTTTAAGAATAAGTGAGAAGAGAATTAATAAAATAAAATTGCAAGAGGTCTATAGTTCACCCAAAAATGAAAATTAGCCCATGATTCACTCACCCTCAAGCCATCCGTGGTGTATATGACATTATTCTTTCAGACGAATACAATTTGAGTTATACCCAGGACATTTTTTAATTCCGATTGTATTCATCTGAAAGAAGAATGTCATATACACCTAAGGTGGCTTGAGGGTGAGTAAATTATGGAATAATTTTCACTTTTGGGTGAACTATGCCTTTAAAGGAATAGTTTACCAAAAAAAAAAAACATTCTGTCATCATTTACACACCCTCATGTTGGCTCCAAACCTGTATGACTTTCTTTTTTCTGAGGAACATAAAAGAAGATATTCTGGAAAATGTTTTTTTTTTTTTTTCTTCATACAAATCAATGGAGACCAAATTTATCATTGCATCTTCTTTTATGTTCCACACAAGATAGAAAGTCATACAGGTTTGGAACAGCATGGGTGATGTGACGTGAGTAAATGATGACAGAATTAGAATTTTCGGGCTGAACTATCTCTTTAAATGTGTTTGGTTATTTGTTCTTTGGGATAAAATGTTGTGTTTGGAGTGTTTGTTGCTGTGTTTGTGTCACAAGTAAAAGATCTTGGCGGTAATCCTGCACCTGTGGCAAACTGAAAGCGATGGTTCCAGGAAGCACAGAGTGGTGACTCTTCACTGTAAACACAAACTTGTGGGCGGGTGTTGTCCTCACAGTCACATGTCTGGAGAGAGATGCAGAAAAGATTCAACTTCTACAGCAATGCAAAAAACATGATGTTAAACATAAACTGCAGTGACTTTATATCTGGAAACATTATATTAACCTGTAAAAAGTCAGTTTTCCAGTCAAGTACACCGCACGTTTACAACTGCACTAATCCTTAGACACGATAATCTGAGATTAGCGTGGGATTATATGCGTGACTGACAATGCCTCTTTTTTTAGTAGGGTTACGTCACGTCAATTCATTCAATTCAATGTATCTTTAAAATATATATACAGTACCTGTCAAAAGTTTGGAAACACTATTTCTATGTTAAAATACAAAAAAAATTATAATATTGTGAAATATTATTATAATTTAAATTGTCTTTTATATTAATATACTTTAAAATATCATTTATTTCGGTAATGGAAAGCTGAATTACTCCAGTCTTCAGTGTCATCCTTCAGAAATCATTATAATATGATGATTTATTATCAATGTTGGAAACAGTTGCGCTGCTTTTTTATAGAACAGCATTTATTTAAAATAAAAATATTTTGTAACAATATGCACTACAATCATAGTAAATATTTATAATGCTGTTCTTTTTAACTTTGTATTCATCAAAGAATCCTGAAAAAAGTATCACAGATTCCAAAAAAATATTAAGCCAATATCCAACATCGATAATAAATCAGTATATTAGAATGATTTCTGAAGGATCATGTGACACTGAAGACTGGAGTAATGGCTGATGAAAATTCAGCTTTGCCATCACAGAAATAAATTATATTTTCAAGTTTATTAAAATTAAACCATTATTTTAAATTGTAATAATATTTTTTTCTGTATTTTTTATGAAATAAATGCAGGCTTGAAGAGCATAAGAGACTTGTTTCAAAAACGTAAAAAATAGTCATGTTTCCAAACTTTTTACCGGTACTTATATTATGCAAAAAAAAAAAAAAAAAAAAAAAAATACAGTATACGTCAATTTACACACACATTAACATCAATATGCCAACACAAACCCACACAAATCAGCCCTCATGCTGTGATATTCTTGGACATGTGGCATCAGCAGGAGGCACTGCGGCAGACTCTGTCAGGATCAGTTAATGTCTGGACTGATTCAGCATTCCAAGGACACACACAGTTGAAGCATAGAGAAAATCACCAGCTCTGCTTCTGGACTATTATGAAACTTCCTCTACAGTGTTAGATGTACTGGTAACACTTTACAATAAGGTTCATTAGTTAACATTAGTTAACTACATTAGTTAACATGAACTAATAATGGACTACACTTATAAACCATTTATTTATCTTTATTAATGTTAATTTCAACATTTGCTAATGCATTATTAAAATCTTGCTAACATTAGTTAATGCACTGTGAACTAACATGAACAAACCATGAACAGCTGGATTTTTATGACCTAACGTTAACAAAGATTAACAAATGCTGAACAGAGGTGTTGTTCATGGTTAGTTCATGTTAACTAATGCATTAACTAATACAACCTTATTGTAAAGTGTTACCGATGTACTTCATGTTGCATAAGATTAATAAGTATCCACAAGAAATGCTTGGAGGTCTGTGACAGAAAAGTTAATTTTTTATTTTTATAAATGGGCATTATTTGCTACTGGAGTTTATTTTAGGAGTATTTTCACCCTTATAAGGCATGTGTAAGCATATTTTTCTACTAAATCCATAATAATATAATTTCCGACTAAATCCATGAGAATATAATACTGTTATCACATATATCACATATTAATGTTGCTTTAATTTCTTATCTATTACAAACCTATACTATATTAAATATTCTATTTATAATAATCCTAAAATGCAAAGTTATGTTTTTCCTAAAATTTCATTTGATTAGCTTCCATGCGCAACCATGACAAATCTGTGAAGGTCTGTAGTGTGGGTGAATACTCACTGCCCAGACTGCAGGTCTTTCTCACTAACTACTGCACAGTTCGTCAGTGACAGCTCATCTGTCGGGCATCGAGCGGCTTGCATCGTCTGCACAGAGATAAATAGAGAGAGAGAGAGAGAGAGAGAGAGAGAGAGAGAGAGAGAGAGAGAGAGAGAGAGAGAGAGAGAGAGAGAGAGAGAGAGAGAGAGAGAGAGAGTAAGATGGCGAGAGACAGAAGTTTGCCTCTCATGAGAAAGACATCTGGCCATTGAAGTTGAAGCTTAAAGGTGATGTGTGTAATTTCTGGTTAAAATACATTTTCTATTCACTTAATATGCAGAGAGATTTTTAATGAAGCCATTTATCAGTTGATTCCCCTAAGTGGCTAGCTTGACAGAACAACATTGGCTCAACCAATAAGTGGTTGAAATAAAATAAAATAAAATGAAATAAAATCTGTTTGCCTGACCAATGTCGTTTAGGGGGAGACTTCAGGGGAAACCTGTTTCACAGAAATTACACATTTCAGCTTTAATTTATGCATCTTGCTATATTAGCTCACTGGGTGTCATTTCTCATGTGAATAGAGCTCCTCATGAAAAATTTAAGCCACACCATATGACGGAGTTCCCATGATTCTCTGTTGAATTTAAAAAATAAATCCCATGGTTTAAAATAGCAAGATGGAAAGCTGTTTCTACTGTGCAAACCAAATACTTGTTCAACATTGAAAGAACTGTGATTGTTCTTTTAATGATCTTACAAGACCTCGTCTAATCATTCCCTCCAGAATCACATGCATCATGTTTTATTGCAACAGAGATCCTACAGACCCCAAACCAATAACACTTTATAGGGGTTAGGCATAAGTGTTAGATAACAGCAGAGGAGGCGATAAACAAAAAGAAAATATAATCATAAATGAATCTGCATAAGAGTCACCTAATGTGTTAAGCATGGGGAAATGAGAAAACATAAAAGACAAATAATTCATTTTAAGTGAAGACTGACAGTGGAGGTTCATGGGTGTTCTAGCTTTATTTGGTCCTTCTTTGGTTGTAGAAACCAACCAAAGAACCATAAATAAAACAGACTACAACAGAAAACAAAACAAGGAGAACTAATTAAAAAGCAGGGCTGCACGCTGTTCCCATCTGCGTATATGAAAAGATGCTACAGAAAGAAAGACTGAACAACAATACAAAACTTCAGTGAAAACAATGAAAAGATTTAGAGAACAAAAACTAGATTTACAAAAACTAGTGTTAGTTAAAGGCACAGAATGTAAGTTTCACCCCTAGAGGTTGCTTATTCAAAACAATAACAAAGGCATAGCTTGATGACGCTGTGAATGAGTGTGGGATCATGTGATTGGTCGCCTTTACCTTCACAGCCAATGGAAAGCAATGTATTAAAGTTGTATTAACGTTATTGTGGTATGAATCAGGGTGCATGGGACATTTTATGTTGCTGTTTTTATTATGCTTATATGCCACAATCAGACGCTGCCGCTCCTTCCATTAGTTGCTTATATTTATTTTACGATTAAAGTTACGTTTAATGTCCACCTCCTTCTTCCTTGAACTTTGTTACTGTTATGTAACACTTCAATTTACATTATTTTATTTCATTCTAATAAAACATCCACAAATGCTGAATTACTACTCATACCCGGGGCTGCCAACTCAAATGCATTCAGCTAATTTGACTCACGCAATTGACACTATTCCATACATCCATTTTCTGACGCAGTGGAAAAACATTGCGGAGCAAAGAGGATACTGACAACGCGCCGACAGACAAGACAGAGCAGGTTACTTTTGATATGAAACAATGTCTCAGCTTTCAAATTCTGCCAATTTTATAACAAAATTCAAACAAATGTGGCGTGACAAATCGATGTAGTGCCTCAGTTCATGCGGCAAGTGAACCGATCTGTGTTTCTCTTTATTACTAGTTATAGCACCAAATAAACATAAATGAACATCAGCAGGTATTGCAGCTTCAGTACAGCTTATTGAAATCATTTCTCATGTAATCGTTCAATGTGTTTCAACCACAGAAAGACGTGAATAAAACAGCTTATTGTGAACAATATGTCATTTAAAGCCATTCAAAGACCATTTTAGCATGTTAGTTCGCTAGATTGACTCTAGAGAGGAGCATTTCGCTAAATATATGCACTATATTACATATTTATTACATGTTTACTCTTATATCATTAAAATGAAAAATATTATAACGTTATTATAAAACCTGCACTATATTAACTGTATAAGAATGAGTTATTAATTTTAACCTTTAATAATAATACCAGCTGACAAGTTTCCCTGCATGTTTACAGCATTAGTTGAGAGATTTGTTTCCTTGAGAAAAATTGACATGTAAGCTGTACATTTTACTACTGTACCTGATATTTAGCCAAATTAATCGCTATTGAATTGAGATCAGAATCCAATCACAAGCTCATGAACCGAATCACTGCCACCACTCACTGCCACATAATTCTCACTCCAAGCTAAACTGAAAGATGGGCATCCCTGCTCTTACAGGTCAGCTTATCTGACAAATAAAAATTGTGGAATAACACAGCACTATTTTACTTGGTCAAAACAATCATACTAAAATACGTTTTATCTAAAATACGCTCAACGGCTGGTATGAAACACTTGTTGCACTTTGTAGTAAGCTAGATCAATATTAGAATATCATAATAATAAAAGCTGGATGATATGTTGCTAAATGGCATGCACTAAATTTATAAATATGTTGTATGGTGGGGAAAATGCTGTATTACTGACAAATAAAGCTCTTTCTGATTATATTATGTTAGCCACTTGACAGAATAGTGTTGTCTCTGAGGCATGGTACAAACATGGTACTCGCAGTAAATCAAGAAAACTAGAGATATAAAGGGATAATTCACCCAAAAATGAAAATTAGCCCATGATTTACTCACCCTCAAGTCATCCTAGGTGTATATGAGATTCTTCTTTCAGACGAATACAATCGGAGTTATATTAAAAAAGTCCAGGCTAATCCAAGCTTTATTATTGCAGTAATAGTTGCTCTGTTTTTGAAGTCCATAAAAAATGCATCTGTCCGTTGAATAATGTGCTCCATGTGGCTCTGGGGTGTTAATCGCTTCTGAAGCGAATCGATGCGTTTGTGTAAGAAAAATATCCATATTTAAAACTTTATCAAGTAAAGTTCTAGCCGATCGCCTTCCGTGGAAAAGTGTTGAAAGTGCCATCTCGCAATTCAAGATGAGTATGTGACGTCATGACGAGCGTACCTGATCGCGTTTGTCTTTCGATCGGCAGAGGCACTTTCAACACTAAGGCCGTGTGTCCACCAAAGCGTTTTTAGCCGGCTGAAAACGTTAGGCGCTCTGCTGAAAACGTCACGCTGTGGGTGCTTGTGAGCGTTTTGACAGCGCAGCTTTTTTTTTCAGTTGAGACTCTTTGCTTGTTATGATACGGAATATCCGTTGACGTGTTACTAGTATCTCATTTCACATATGGTTTGTTTCTGTATTGATTCTATATAAAAATGCTCATACAATGTAAATTATTTGCTCTGGCTCTTGTTTTAAATTATTTTGTTCCGTTATTATACTGCTTGTTTTCATCTGTTGACGTTGAACAGTACAAGCAAATTATTGCGGTTGGTCGGTGTTGTATTTGTCCCACTCCTCCTCCACTGTGATTGGAAGGCTGGGTGAAAAGTGACAGTGATGAGCGCTGCGTTTTACTCAAAGTTGAACATTTTTCAACTCTAGGCGACCAGTAAAAAATCGCTGAACGCTCAGCGCTTGAGCATGAAATACTCGCTCAGCGCCTCGTTACGCTCATGGCATTCTAAAAACGCGGCGCTCCCATTGAAAACAATTGAATACACCAGCCAGCTGCGTGAAAAACACTTTGGTGGACACACGGCCTTAAAGTGTACTTCCATAAATTGAATACGGAAGGCGGTCGGCCGAAAGTTTACTTGATAAAGTTTTAAATTTGGATATTTTTCTAACACAAACGCATCGTTTCGCTTCAGAAGGCCTTTATTAACACCCCAGAGCCGCGTGGAGCACCTTATTTGACGGACAGGTGCATTTTTTTATGGACTTCAAGAACAGAGCAACAATCACTGCTATAATAATGCTTGGATTAGCCTGGACTTTTTTAATATAACTCTGATGTTATTCGTCTGAAAGAAGAATGTCATATACACCTAGGATGACTTGAGGGTGAGTAAATCACAGGGGTCGTTTTCATTTTTGGGTGAACTAACCCTTTAAACAATAAGACTAACCGTGTTGAGCTATATAACAATGATTTGTTTTCTGTCGATAAAGGTTAAAACGCATTAACCATCTTTGGTGTTTCCATGGTTTCCACAGAAGTCAAACCGGAACTCGATGGTAACGCGGATATGATGTAATTTACAGGCAACGCAATGACACGGTCCGCAAGCCAACAAAATATACAACATTGTTTTAGTGGTTTTTGGATATTTTAATCCTAGAATCTGACATATTGTGCCTTTAACATTGCATTATTATGAACTAACAATGACTAATCTTTGGCCAAATAAAAAACTAAAATAACTGGCCAGTAGATCTTAATAACAGGGTAATCAGCTAATGGTTCAATTACCAAAGCCAAGTTTTGATTGAATTAACAAAATGGAACAAAGGACTGTTGGATGGTGCAGACAAAGAAAATGACTCATGAATGTTTCACGGTCCTTGGCACATTTTCAGAGAAATTTCAGAGATTTTGTATTGAAATCATAAAGATTTTGTATTAATTATCCTAAAGATTCTGGTGCTTATTGTTAAATTATTCTTTTGCAATAATTGAACAATTGAGCAACATGGCAATGCTTTTCTGTAAGTAATGAGGAACACTTGCCTACATAATAGCACAAGATGACAAAAGAAAAAAACTTAACACAAATAAACCTTGAATAGAAGATAATGCAACCTAAACTGACAATATGAAAAGTCTGATATGCATTTTCATAAACAAAAAGTAAAAATCTTGCCTTTAGGGGGCCTTGTCACTGAGCAGTACCCTCATAGGGACATTTTGTTTCCTTACCACTGACAGGTTCATAGTAGTACTTTAGGGGTACATAATAATATTCTAAGGTATGAAAACGTTTAGCGG
The DNA here is from genome assembly GCA_023566225.1 of Romanogobio albipinnatus. Lineage (NCBI taxonomy): Eukaryota > Metazoa > Chordata > Actinopteri > Cypriniformes > Gobionidae > Romanogobio > Romanogobio albipinnatus. The sequence continues at coordinate 28,357,666 of CM042240.1, read as the reverse complement.
AATATAAGGTACAAAGTAAGTGTACTTCCCCAGTGACAAGCTGTTGTTCCACTAAAGGTAACATTTTTTCACAGGTGCTTCTGACGTTACATGGATGACTTTTTCATGCACATATCCGTAAACATAGTGGTAGTTCATGTTGACAACGTTGTGCGATATTAATATAATGCAGTATATTTATGGTCAAAAACATCGAAATGAAGACACAAATCCAATACGTTCATAGAAATGTGTTTTGTGTTTGATGTAAATAGATTAAAACAGTGGCCACCTGCTGTATGTGAGTTCATAATTTATGCTGTACATTGGGCTGTGTGAATAATATGCCAGTTATATGTAAATAATGGCGGTAAAAATAACTACAATTCTTGGTAAATAATCTGAATATTGAAAAAGAGGTTTGCTTGTGTCATGTAAATATCTTACTGTCTTTAAGCCCTTATTCTGATTATTGGAAATAATCACATTATTGTTGCACATGTAAACATAGTCAGAGATATTGGTAACACTTTACAGTAAGTTTAACTACATTAGTTAACATGAACTAATCATGAACTGCACTTATCTTTGTTAATGTTAATTTCAACATTTACGAATGCATTATTAAAATCTTGCTAACATTAGTTAATGCACTGTGAACTAACATGAACAAACCATGAACAGCTGGATTTTTATGAATTAACAAAGATGAACTAATGCTGAACAGAGGTGTTGTTCATGGTTAGTTCATGTTAACTAATGCATTAACTAATGTTAACTAATACAACCTTATTGTAAAGTGTTACCGAGATGGTCTACACGAAACAGAAATTGCGAGCATCTTTTTTCCCCCCTGTTGTGTCATATAGCCAGGTGTGACGGCTTCTCGAATGAGAAAAAATGTAGGACAGGACTCGATTTTTTTGTATCGGAAATTGTTTGGATAGTTGTTTGCTAATGTCGTATGATTGACAGTTTGCTGGAAGGGAGGGATTATTGTCCCGAACTCACACCGGTGAACACATTATCAGAGTCGAGAACAGATGGCGTTGTAAGGAGGAGGGGAAGTTAATGTTTCTGAATTAAAGATTTTAAAAATTATATGCACAGATAAATCATTTATAATAAACACTACAATATTCCATAAAAATTATTGTCTTTTTTATTTTAATTTTGGCTCTATAGCAGTATTCAAGGTAACACTTTACAATAAGGTTCATTAGTTAACATTAATTAACTATAACATGAACTAATAATGAACTGCACTTATTTATCTTCGTTAGTGTTAATTTCAACATTTGCTACTGCATTATTAAAATCTTGGTAACATTAGTTAATGCACTGTGAACTAACATGAACAAACCATGAACCGCTGGATTTTTATTAACTAACATTAACAAAGATGAACTAATGCTGAACAGAGGTGTTGTTCATGGTTAGTTTATGTTAACTAATGCATTAACTAATGTTAACTAATACAACCTTATTGTAAAGTGTTACCGTATTCGATTGTGAGGCCAAAAGGCATAACTAAAGGACACTAAATGGCTTTTTGAGGATTTGTATCTGATTCAAAGCCTGGGTGTTGTTAACTCAACAGGCTGACATAATCCGGTTAATGAAGAGCAGTTCAGCAATTAGACCTACTTTAGTTGCAAGTCAGAAAAGCAATAATCCATGGCTCCCTGCCAGCATGCACAATAAACTCACCACAGGCCCTCACACCATTCAGTCATTTTAGTTGGCCCTTTAGTGTTAAACCTCAAATGAGCCTTTATTTGTCCTGTGTTATTTGAGAACACAGGCAGATGATCTTGAGTTGTTATCGGTTTATGCCGATGGCATTGTGACGCAGTTTAGGCATTGTACCGCTGTAGCGCTCCCTCGAACCGTTGCTACCAAGAAGGGTCATAGCAACAGGGGTTACAGCCTGTCAGCTCTCAGGACACTAAGAGCGAGCAGAAAGCTAGTGAAAGTGAAGCGAACAGCTCAATCTGGCAAGCGAGACAAGCAGAGGCAGAGGGCATTCGGAAAGCATACATACCTTGAAAAATATTACAACCTTGGGGGCCAATGAATGCACGCAAGCAAGAGGGAGGGCAAAAGGACATAAGACAAACAGTTGAGACAGCCAGCACCACATTGAGCCGAAGACTGCATGTGGTGAAGAAACAATAGAGTGTGCAGCGTGAGGCAGCATGCAGAGCAGAATCAGGATCAACTGCATGTGAGGTTGAAGGAGCAGCAAAGGCAAATCACAGGCAAACCAAACCCTGATATGGTAGGGAAATGTATATGTACATTTCCCACTCATTAATGCACATGCTGAAGAACATCATATGTGAACACACTTAAATAAGCCATCGTGATAGTTGAGAGACTAAACAAAAAAACAAAAACATTTTTTATAAAAGAATATATGGAGTATATAGAATGTATGAGTGCAAAAAAAGGTTCTATATGGCACCAAAAATGGTTCTTGGCTCGTAATCATAGGGGAACCTTTTTTTTAGCACCAATTTTGGTGCTTCAGTGGTTCTTCAGCGGTTCTTCAGAGGTTCTTCAGCGGTTCTTCAGAGGTTCTTCACCGGTTCTTTGACTAAGGTGCTATATAGCACCTCTGAAGAACCGCTGAAGAACCACTGAAGCACCAAAATTGGTGCTATATAGCACTAAAAAAGGTTCCCCTATGATTACGAGCCTTTTTTTTTAGAGTGTAGCACCGCTAACTAAGGTGCTATATAGCACCGCTACCATATACAGAACATGTTAAGATATGGTGCTATATAGCACCAAAAGTGGTTCCCCAATGATTACGACGAAGAACCATTTTTGGTGCCATATAGAACCTTTTTTTTTTTAGAGTGTAAAGATTTAGGCTAATTGGCTAAAATCTATGCATTAATTTGATCAAATGTGACAAATAATTGCTGTTATTTTGAACTTTCTATTCATCAAACAATCCAGAAAAAATATTGCAGCACAAATGGTTTCAACATTGATAATTTTCTAAATTAGCATATTAGACTGATTTCTGAAAGATCACGTGACACTGAAGACTGGAGTAATGATGCTGAAAATTCAGCTTTGCCATCACAGGAATTAATTACATTTTAGAATATATAATACAGTTACTTTAATGCAGCCTTGGTGAGTAATATATAAATACATAATAATATGTAGTGCATTTGATATCAGAACAGAAGAGAAAAAGTGTCACATCTGTTTTTGGTTTTGTTCATGTCTTCTTGTCTTTTATTTAAAATTTCTCCTAGTCATGTTTCCTGTTCATGCTCCCCTTGCTTCATGTGTTATGCTTTCATTGGTTGTTCTAGTCACGTGCTTCTCTGTTCTGTTTTGTCATTGGTTCATTAGTCTTTGTGTATATAGCCCTCATGTTCCTATTGTCTGGTGCCATGTGTTTATGTTTGTTCAAGTATGTCATGGTTCAAGTCAAGTCTTTGTTTATTTTGCATTTGTTTGGACAAATCTGGACATGGGTTCAGTTCTACTTGCCTTCAGTGGATTCATTACAAAAAGAACTATTGTCCATCCCCAAAATCTCAACATGATTTGAAACAAAGACGCTGCAGTATAATGAATCGCTAAATAAACAAAATAAAATGCTGCGTGCCATTTAATTTGTCAGTGGACAGAATAAAAATCTATTTCAAGCAACCCTACTCTCCATGTTTAATGAGGTTGGGCCTCTGGAGAGATATTCAATGAGAAATGAGGAGAAGCCTGATCGATACTGTTGGGGAAAAAACCTCCTGACTGCACAGAGGACGTCCTGTTACAGGGTTGAATCCAACAGCCCCTGTAACCAGCTAATGACTTTATCTACCCTGAGGGTATGATTAAGCATTATTAGTTTTTAATTTCATAAGTGGCACACATCACAGAGTTAAGATCAACAGACAAACAAATGTTTCAACCAAAACATTTCTGGCCATCACAGATAGCTAGACTAGATTACACTGGGACGCAGGGGCGACTTGTATTACTTTGAGTTTATGGATTGTGCCCCTAATGTATTACACATAACGGAGGATGATCCTTATATCATATAGCGTGCAAAACATGAAAATGAATAGGACCAATATCACAAAGAAAACCTCTCCTCAAAACACTCCCTGTCAAATTGGTTGATGGCAAAAGGCTAACTGAAAGTCATTCTGAGAAAAATAGAAAAATAAAGAAAATGCATAAAGAAAATTAAGAAAAGTGAATAAACACAGCATTAAATGAGCCTCTCATAAAATGTATATCACTGCTATATCATGACTTGCAATTCTCTCTCTCAAAGCTGGGACTGAGATGGGTCTTGGCATGTTGCCCACTTGGGTCCCACCTAGTGGCATCCCATATGAAATCCATGTGGGCAATTAACATGGGGCCATTATGGAACCCGCAGACAATCCCATATTGAGCCCATGTCAAACCAAGTGGCAACCTCCCTCAGTTTCTCTTGAAGACAATACGGAAATGACTTAAACTGCAATTCATCGACTGACCACTTGGGACAGGCTCCAGAAGGGAGCAGAATCTCATTGAGCCCCATGTTAAAATGGCCAACTTTACAGCAGAAAAACACATGTTTACAGCCTGGTACAAATTGTGGTTTTGGTCTATATATTTAATTTTGCCCTTCATGACAACTGTGAGGGGGTTGAATTTTTTTTATAACTCATTCGTTTACATTATATAAAGCCTTAAAGTTCTGCATAATTAGGGGCGTGGCCACTTTGAGTGACAGGTGGATAGCCATTTATCTGCTGTCTGTTAGTCATCGCGTCACCTCAGCTCCACCCACGTCCCACCTCTTTGCCCATTTTCTATTATCCGGGAGTGACGCGCGATAACGCTTCAAAACTGCTCTTCAGAATCCTATGGGTGATGTCACAGACACCAAGTCCATATTTTTTAACTGTCTATGTTTCAAACCCACATGGGCCCCACATATAAATGTTGTCTGGGTTAAAGCTGGGACCGAGTTGGGTCTTGTGCATGTTGTCCACTTGGGTCCCACCTAGTGGCAAGTGACATCCTATTTGAAATCCATGTGGGCAATTAACATGGAGCCATTATGGAACCCGTGGACAATCCCATATTGAGCCCATTTTTCAACCCATTTCAAACCCACATATAAATGTTGTCTGGGTTAATGCTGGGTTAATTATCCCAGAGGGAGATTTATGATTTCCTGGGCAGAGAGAGAACTATAAATCTCTTCTGATCAGTTTTGAGGCTCAAGTGGCATGCATTTAGCTGCTTGAGGAGAAATAATTGCATGATGAAGATTTGAAAATGTGAGTTATTGAAGTAAGAAGCAATCATGGTCTGCTTTAATGGAAATCAATGCCACAATGCCGTTTTAAATTTATGGATGATAAGATACAGTGGGGCAAAAAAGTGTTTAGTCAGCCACCAATTGTGAAAGTTCTCCCACTTAAAAAGATGACAGAGGCCTGTAATTGTCATAATAGGTACACTTCAACTATGAGAGACAGAATGAGGGGAAAAAATCCAGAAAATCACATTGTCTGATTTTTAAAGAATTTATTTGCAAATTATGGTGGAAAATAAGTATTTGGTCACCTACAAAAAAAGCAAGATTTCTGGCTCTCACAGACCTTTAACTTATTCTTTAAGAGGCTCCTCTGTCCTCCACTCGTTACCTGTATTAATGGCACCCGTTTGAACTCGGTATCAGTATAAAAGACACCTGTCCACAACCTCAAACAGTCAGACTCCAAACTCCACTATGGCCAAGACCAAAGAGCTGTCAAAGGACACCAGAAACAAAATTGTAGTCCTGCGTCCAGGCTGGGAAGACTGAATCTGCAATAGGTAAGCAGCTTGGTATGAAGAAATCAAATGTGGGAGCAATTATTAGAAAATGGAAGACATACAAGACCACTGATAATCTCCCTTGATCTGGGGAACCACCCAAGATCTCACCCCGTGGGGTCAAAATGATCACAACAATGGTGAGCATAAATCCCAGAACCACACGGGGGGACTTAGTGAATGACCTGCAGAGAGCTGGGACCAAAGTAACAAAGGCTACCATCAGTAACACACTACGCCACCAGGGACTCAAATCCTGCAGTGCCAGACATGTCCCCCTGCTTAGGCCAGTACATGTCCGGGCCCGTCTGAAGTTTGCTAGAGAGCATTTGGATGATCCAGAAGAGGATTGGGAGAATGTCATATGGTCAGATGAAACCAAAATAGAACTTTTTGGTAAAAAAACACTTGTCGTGTTTGGAGGAGAAAGAATGCTGAGTTGCATCCAAAGAACACCATACCTACTGTGAAGCATGGGGGTGGAAACATCATGCTTTGGGGCTGTTTTTCTGCACATGGGACCAGGACGACTGATCCGTGTAAAGGAAAGAATGAATGGGGTCATGTATCGTGAGATTATGAGTAAAAACCTCCTTCCATCAGCAAGGGCATTGAAGAGGAAACGTGGCTGGGTCTTTCAGCATGACAATGATCCCAAACACACCGCCCGGGCAACGAAGGAGTGGTTTCGTAAGAAGCATTTCAAGGTCCTGGAGTGGCCTAGCCAGTCTCCAGATCTCAACCCCATAGAAAATCTTTGGAGGGAGTTGAAAATCCGTGTTGCCCAGCGACAGACCCAAAACATCACTGCTCTAGAGGAGATCTGCATGGAGGAATGGGCCAAACTACCAGCAACAGTGTGTAAAAACCTTGTGGAGACTTACAGAAAACAAACTTTTGACCTCTGTCATTGCCAACAAAGGGTATATAACAAAGTATTGGGATGAACTTTTGTTATTGACCAAATACTTATTTTCCACCATAATTTGCAAATAAATTCTTTAAAATTGAGACAATGTGATTATCTGGATGTTTCTATGATGAAAATTACAGGCCTCTCTCATCTTTTTAAGTGGGAGAACTTGCACAATTGGTGGCTGACTAAATACTTTTTTGCCCCACTGTACCTCATAGGAAGTTGTTTAATTAGCTGTGTGTCATGCACAACGATAAAAAAAAGTGTCATGCATGGCCTTTGATTAGAGCTACGACTGATGGAGCGGATTTCTCAACAATGTAAATTATTAATTCGATTTTAATATACTTTAAAGCTTGGCTGTTATTTAAGAGCTTATGCCACTTTTTGCTGCACACAGAAACCTATATAATATTATAAAAAGAGTTATCGTATAGTCATTTTTGATTCAATAGAGGAGATGCATATTAGTGGAACAAACAGAAGCAAGAAGCATTTAATTAAAGGAGGGAAAATGGAATTAAAGGGGAAATGCTACCTACACATGGGAGACATTCACAAAGAATCTCATATTCTTCCTTTTACTCATCACAAGAGATATTAAGCAGAAACCACTGTATCTCACATAGATCTAAACAGCATTATATGACAGACACAACCAGACTGCATCCACGTACTCTTCAAGAAGGCAGTGAAAGCATTAAGTCATTTAACACTGAGCTGAACTCTGTGGGTGATGAATGCCCACACAGTGTTTGTATGGCTTGGTCTGGTTTGATCATTGCAGCATACAAGAAATATCTCATCATAATCAAGTCATATCTCAGCTAAAACAATCGGAATAACAGATGTTATTTCCAGCGTCCGTTCTTCTCGTTCTCGTCTTGATTTACTCTGCCTTGAGTAGAATCACACAAGGGAAGATGATGGGCTTAATAAACAATTGACACTGTCTGACTCATCTTTGTTCAGCTTTTCCCACAGCTGATAGTGGGTGTGTGAAGGGCATTCACAAATGTCTGAATAGCTTTCACCTGCTTTTTCAATTGCATCTCCTCTCTAAACTCTCTCATACTAAAGCCATTAAGAACAGTGACAGATGTTTTTCTATCCCGGTGGGGACATCACCCTGAATGCACACTGACTCATGGGGACTTGTGTCACTGTGAGGATCTAAATTAAGGGCCCCATGAGGAAACAAGCTTATAAATTACACAGAAAATGAAAGTTTTGTGTGATTTAGGGATAGGGTTAGTGTAAGGGGATAAAATATACAGATGGTACAATATAAAAACCATTATGTCTATAGAGAGTTCCAACAAAGATAGCGAACCATACGTGTGTGAGTGTGTGTGTGTGTGTATATATATATATATATATATATATATATATATATATATATATATATATATATATATATATATATATAGCGTTATACTATGTGATGTCTCAGTTTACCCACATAGACTGCAAAAATGATGGCATTTTAAAAGCATTTTTCACAATGATAAGCAAAGCACCGTTGCCACCTATGGCGCTGCATCCTGCAGCACGGAGAGAGAGAGAGAGAGAGCTGTAGCTTTGCACACTCAGTATTCGTATTGAGGGAGCAATGTGTTTCTGTGGACATTTTGAAGCAAATGCATCATTCTGTATGGGGAAATGGTAGGCTTGGTCAAGGTTATACATCGCGAGCTCTCAAAGCAGAAACACTGGTGTGATGAGCTTATGTGAGCATTACGCGAGCCATGTCAAGGTTAAATCCACTGAACGAGCACATTCGTGTCATTTCACTCTTCATGACAGCGTTCAGCAGCAGAAAATACGGTACATTCTACTGTAAACGTACATCCGTATCAACGTTATTAAATAATTAATAATGAAACAACCGTCTGCTGGTTCATCTTGTACCGTATCGATGGGCTACAGCATAGACAACCATTTCGGCTCTATTTTAATCTTTTGCCTGTTTACCGATGGGCTCAGGCTAGAAACAACCAATCACCTCTATTTCACGACGCATGCGAATGCTAGAAAATGAATAGTCTCGAGCCAGCGCCGGGATCCGAGTACTCATGTGTGTTTATGATTATTTGTGTTCGAAGCTTCCCGTGTATCATTGTGCGAGTATTAGCATGCTATGAATAATAAGATACACCAAACACCAGCAATGTCGCTGCAGATTTGCACCTGCTACTGTGTGTGTGTATGTAGGCAGGTTACACTGAGGTGCGATGTCAGTGATTGGCATCAAACAGGATTTATTTGTTTGTTTTTTGAAAAAGAGACGGTAAAGCTCTTCTCAAGAGAGATTGTGGTGAAATAGTGTGTTAAATTAACATGATAGTTCCTAGTAAAAACAAGCTTATTCGCTGAATTATTTAAATGGAAGCATATCTTACCCGGGTCGCCATGTTTGCGTTGATGATGCTGCTCGGGAGAGCTTCACACGCAGTACTAGAGCAGCACTACAGTAGCGGACAGCGACACAGGGGAGAGCTGCGCATGCGCATGGGTTTCTGACTGAGTCCGAAATCGCACCCTAAACACTCATTCACTAGTCCCTACGTTAGTCCACTAATAGACTACAGTTCACTTGGAGTGAATGAAAACGAGTGAGTGAATTCGGTCAGCCATTGTTTGTACATCGGCTGTACACTCGTTATTGCGATGCAATGTGGGCTTGAATGAGTGCACTCAATAACGTCCACTGGTTTCGGACATCACTACAAATGGATGTCCGCTCAAATAATGCCCTATTTGAGGGTATAGGTGCCGATTTCGGAATCAGCCTCTGACTCTCATTTATGTGAATCGATTCGGTTGAGCAATACACATTCAGCACATTTAGTGCGATTTGCTACTGTTGTCAGTAAGGTGCTTTTATTGCAATGTCATGGTCCTAGCTCAGTTTGTTGCAGTTTGATTCTAGAATCCAAATGATTAAATTGTATTATCAAACTTCAAATCTGAATAATTTACATACAAATGATTAGATTTATTCACATTTCAAAGCTGAACACGTTTTTAATGCTATTGAAACTAAACCAGCTTTGTATTCATATTGCTTAATAGATTTCTCAAACTCAAAACTATTGGCTCAGTGTTGAGCTGGTTGTGAAAGGGTATTACATAGCTCCATAATCAAGAAGCAACAGATATCTTAGTCATCTGCATATTAAACTATGAAAAACAAAAAAACAACATCACTTTAATAGAGCACAAAAAAAAAAAAAATCATGACTCATTCAAATGTTCAAAATGCTAATCTGATGTTCTCTGTATCCTAGGATCTGGTACAGAAGCACTCATAGTCATGTTCTCTTGGTGACTTTATTATGTTTTTTAGCGTTATAAAAAAAGGGCAACAGCATGACAGGCCAGACAGAGGCGCTTGGCAACGATATGTACAAAGGAGGAGGAGGAAGGGCAGGAATGCACAGGCCAGGGATAGACAACAGCTCCTGTCCTGTTGACAGCATCTTATCTGAATTTTTCCGCCCAACATAAAAAGTCCAAGTATGCTGTCTGTACAAGAGGTAGGCCTGGAGCAAAGCCAGGGGCTTCCTTAGGAGACCTTAGGAGTTAGGGCTAAAACCGTTCGATTAGTAATGTAGGGAATCTTGTCGACAGCACAACACAATGGTCCCGGATTGGCAAGGGAACTGAATCATTCTCATATCAGCTTTGCTCTACGAGAGATCTATGTATATACATTTCAAATAAAGTTAGAATGCAGGAGAATTTTTATTTTTTTGGAGATTCCCTGATGGCCCATTAGGCACAGCCAAGATACAAATAAATGCATTACCAGCAAAAAATAAAGTGAAAATAAAATAAAAAAACGTGATCCCATAGTAATAGAAGTAGTTTGTCCTTGTCTGTAAGGTGGTAAAAAATGTCCAAGTGAAAGCCAGAGAGGACAACAGCAGGAGTCAGTCCGTTTTTTTGGGGTGTTAGACCTTTTTTTTTGACTTGGTATCTTTATCACATCCCCCTCCCCTTCCCCCAGAGTCCCCACACTGGCCATGTTCTCAGCTGCAGGGTCCAATGCTCAACCTGCACAAAAGACAAAACTGAGATCAGCCGAGACGAGTCATTTTTCAATGTAACGCTGTGTGACGCAACAACATTATGCACAACATAGAACATGGACTTGCCTATGTCAATTTCTTGGCTTTGTTGTAGAGCGAGTCCACTACTTTGCTCATGTTCTGAACCGTTTCAAGGGCAGCTTCATACGTTTTGTCTACTGGAGGTTCGTCAAATACAATCAAGACACCTTCCCCTTGGTCAAGGATTCCTATATGCGGTGAGAATAAGAGTTTTTGATAAGCATCATAAATCACTGTGAAAATATTTGGAAGGAGCACAACTGATTTATACACATAATAAATGCATGTTTGTCTAGGACTGAGTACAAATATACATCAAATAGATCAGATAGTGATCAGTGACTGACCAGTGAAGCCCAATTCCTGCAATGAATGACTCTTTTGAAGAGTTTGATGAATTACCGATTTACTGATCCGTCTGAAACACTGCTAGAGACTAGGGATGCACCGATATGATTTTTTGGGGCCGATACCGATACAGACTTTAACAAACAATTATTGGCCGATACCGATATTTGTCACTTGCCCTCTTATTTGAAGTTGTCATTTAAAATAGAGTGTTTTTAAAGTAAAAACAAAACAAAAACATTATTAACTTATAGCCTGCTAGCTAGTTTATTGCTGCATTATCAAATAATTTCTAATGAACATACACTGGATCCTTTTAACATTCACCAGGCCTGCCTGCCTGCCTGCATACATTAAGGATGCACCGATATGAACATTTTGGCCGATACCAATATCCGATAATTCTTTATATTTGAAAGCCGATAACCGATATATTGGCCGATAAATCTAAATACAAATTTTAATAAACTCTGAGAGCCTGATTACAGAAACAAAAGGCTCACCATTAAAAGCCATGTCCCAAACACTTCAACATAAATCAAACCTATACACTACAGTAGCCTATTTGAACCAGTGAAAGATTCCTTACAGTTTCAAATTAATTTTACACTCCTATGGCCAACTTACTTATATATATATATATATATATTTAAAAAAAAAAAATTTACAATAAAAAAAAAAAAGCTTTACAATAAGGTTTATTTTTTGTTAGTATTAGTTAACCAACAATGAATGAACAATACTTCAACAGGATTTATTCATCTTAGTTCATGTTAATCTCAACATATTCAGACCCAAAGCTGTGTCTTTTAACATTAGGTATGCACTGTGAATGGACTGTTAGTAAACACAAACTTTTTATTACTAACATTAACAAAGGTTATTGCTCTCCGTTTGTTCGAGAACAATAAAAGTGCTAGTTATAAAAAATAACGCTTCTGTGTTTTTGAAAAAAATATGTTTAATATTACAGTAATAGTAAACATCTTTAATATTAGTCTAGTCTATTAGGAATAATGTTGCTGTTTGAGAGCGCGCTGAAGCTGGAGAGAATGAACGAACAACCGTAAACTGAAGCGCTTAGAAGGTTAATTAACAACTAAACGCATCATATATGAGAACAATCAGATATTTATACAAAATAAATATAATATTACAACTTATATTTTTATAATGTGTGTGTGTGTGTGTGTGTGTGTGTGTGTGTGTGTGTGTGTGTGTGTGTGTGTGTGTGTGAGAGAAAGAGGTAATGTTAGGCTAAATGAAGCCGCGCGTCTCCTTTCATTCACAAAGACAAAGACAGAGAAACATGCAGTATTCATTTAAAGTCTTTTTGGGGCTTAATATTCACAGACACTAGTATATATCGCTATTGATTTAAGTGACTAACCAATGTTTTATTTATTCATCAAAACATTCCGTGCCATTCTGCATTATGCAGTAAATTTCGTTTTTATGACTGGATTCTGTCTGAATTGTCCGCATAGCGGAAATGAATCCTTATGAAAGTTTATTCAACAGTAGTGAGCGATTCTTTTTGTTTGTTGGTCTTTTGTGGTTTGATAAACATTAAAACGCAGACAGCAGTGCAGCAGGAATATTAATCTTGGATTATGCAGCAGACATTACACAGCTCAGAGCCTTCACACAGTTCATTAAAAAACCATTGGTTTGTTATATCGGCCCTTCTCATGATATAGCCGATATGCCGATGGTTGTAAATTGATAAAAAATTGGCTGATAAATATCGGCGGCCAATACATCGGTGCATCCCTACTAGAGACACAGTAACACTTAACAGTCAAATTTACTAAATGAATCAATGGACTTGAGAGACTTGCGTGTTACTGCAAGAGATCAGAGTTAATTTGATATTTCTGATTTTAATGGTTTTACTTAATTCAGTAAACTTCAAGCTGTAAAAGGTATTTAAGCAGTTTAATTTTATATTAAGAAATGTCCCTTTCAGCAGACTCAAATAGAAGTACTCCAATAAAACAATATTTATAATTTCAACGACGTAATGCAATCGGTTTCCTCAAATGAAATGAATTCACTTTTAATGAATTAAGATTTTACCGTGTATAATTTACAGAATTAGTAGATAGAATCTCTTTCAGCTGTAAGCAAAACAGACATTTCTAACTGAAAAAACAAGAATTAGAATCAAATTAAATTGTTATCAAATCTGTAAATGCATTGATACCCAGCCCTAAGTTTCACAGAAAACATATCAAATAAAAGACAAAGATGGCCTCATACCGTGGAATCTCTGGTCTAAAATCATCTGTGACAGTTTCCTTTCAACATCCCCCTGATGAGATAACGGAAGAGCGGTGTTCAAATTTGAGAACGGATACTTGAAACAAAGTACTGACATGCATGGCATCAAAAGCAACAGTGATTAAAAGTCAACTTTGTTTGCCATTTAAATCTATACATATAAGGTTTAGAGGTGTTATTTGCAAATTAGAGAGTAAAAATGCCTTACCTTGGAGAGTTTTATTAGCTCAGAAATGTGTTCAATCTGTTGGCATAAGAGAGAAATGTAAGTAAACAACTTAACTGTTTTAAGCATTAGGGATGTCACAAGTACCGGTACTTTGGTAGCAAGTCAAAAAATATGACGATACCAGCATTTCTGTAGTACCGGTAGTACAGACTCCCGAGTATATTCGGTACCCGCAGCTGCATTCAGTCGCTTCCGTGTTTATCTAAGCGGGCTCCAGACTGTAGCCGAATATACACTCACCTAAAGGATTATTAGGAACACCTGTTCAATTTCTCATTAATGCAATTATCTAATCAACCAATCACATGGCAGTTGCTTTAATGCATTTAGGGGTGTGGTCCTGGTCAAGACAATCTCCTGAACTCCAAACTGAATGTCAGAATGGGAAAGAAAGGTGATTTAAGCAATTTTGAGCGTGGCATGGTTGTTGGTGCCAGACGGGCCGGTCTGAGTATTTCACAATCTGCCATGTCACAAAGCTCAAATAATTTCAAATTGGTTTCTTGAACATGACAATGAGTTCACTGTACTAAAATGGCCCCCACAGTCACCAGATCTCAACCCAATAGAGCATCTTTGGGATGTGGTGGAACGGGAGCTTCGTGCCCTGGATGTGCATCCCACAAATCTCCATCAACTGCAAGATGCTATCCTATCAATATAGGCCAACATTTCTGAATGCTTTCAGCATCTTGTTGAATCAATGCCACGTAGAATTAAGGCAGTTCTGAAGGCGAAAGGGGGTCAAACACAGTATTAGTATGGTGTTCCTAATAATCCTTTAGGTGAGTGTATACTAGTGTCTGTGAATATTAAACCGCAAAATACGATTTAAATATTACTCCTGCATGTTCTGCGTCTCTGTGTGAATGACGGGAGGTTGGGCGCAGATGTGCGCGCACATCGCTCTTTGTAATCTCTGCCGTGTGTCACTATATGAGGACAAACGCTAACGTTACTGTTGTACAGTAGATTTAGCTACGTCTCTACTAATAATAATAATTATGCCTAGATGGTAGTGTTAATTTCGTCAGACCAGACTAGATGAAATATGTTCGTCAACAACCTTTTTTTTCATGACTAAGACGAGACGATGACGAGACTGCAGGACTGTCCAAAAACGCTGACTAAGACTAAATTAACATGCATTATTGTTGACGAAAAAAGATGAGACGAAAATGTTTTGCATAAAATAAATACTAAGATAAAATCTCTCTTCATTTTCGTCTACAATCGTCTCTGCTTTTTCATCAGCTGTTACGCTTTTAAAATATTACGAATGAGTTTGCGGCTTCACTCTGTTGCTCAAGTTACAGGCCTCATACCCCTGTTGCTGCCAGCCTGTGGCTGCAACACGAAACTGCTGAACACACAACACCAACAGCGAACACGAGCGGCGACGACATGTTAGGTCGAAGGAAGAGGCTCGATATTTGGTCGCATTTTAAGTACAATGATACTGACAAAAAGTCAGAATGTGTCATCATAACTGACGGTAAACTCTGCGGACAAAGAATTTCAGGGAAAAACACCACCAACCTTAAACGACATCTAAAAGGCTAACCACCCACACATTCAGGTAAGTTAACCTAAATTAACGTCTCATAAGCTAATGCTGATTTTAGGCATCTATGCTGTAAATCGTTCAGTTAGCTGTGGTATTTTGGCACATTAAGCAGGTTATAAAACGATATTTTAACTTATTTTGCCACATGCATGTGTGGGTCTTCACATCACATGGGCGCGGAAAGTGAGGGTGCTGTGAATGCATGTTTTGATTTAATGAAAATAATTGTTGTTAAAATTGTTATCAGATATGGAACCTTGGAGAGGACCCCATGTGTGGTCCATACCCTTCAGCTTTCGACAACATGGTCAAGAAGGAACAAGCAATCAAACGTCTACTGGACAAGGTCCGGCATCTGGTGAGACAGTTTCGCAAATCATCTGTTGCCACAGAATGGTTGCTGGAACAATGTGGACTCATTCTCATCAAAGACTGTGAAACCAGATGGTCCCGTTCTTTTTTGATGTTGTCTCGTTTACTCGAAGTAAAGGACCACGTGACATCGGTGTCTGACACCATGGGCTGGGACTGCCTGCTGCCCAGTGAATGGCAGAAGGTGGCCATCCTCAAAGCTTTGCTCCTTCCTTTTGCAGAACACACAAAGGTGCTTGAAAGTGACACGTGTTGTTTCTCCCTGGTTGTCCCTGCCATACTGGATTTGAGGAACCACCTTTCAGACTTCTCCCTTACTCATGCCAGAAGCTACAGGGATGTAGCTACACTGGCACAGAAGATGTCTGCAAACATGGATTTACGCTTCAGCTGTTTTCTGGATGTGTCGGCAAGCAACTTTTCTCCTCTTGCTGCAGCTCCTTGTTTTGTTGACGCTAGTGGGTCAGCAGAGACCCTGATCGACAACAATGATAATGATGACATACAGAATCTCCTCAGTAAAGCTGTATTGGTTATATATATAAAAAAATTATTTTTTTTTTTTTACTTTAAATAACCTTCAATGGTTTGGATTTTGCTTTCTGTTCCAAATCTTTAAACTTGATTGTTTAATTCATTTCTAAAGTGGAAGTTTCAGCAGCTGTAGTAACAACAGAACTGTTAATTGTTGAGCCTTGTTAAAGCTTATTTGTCATTTCCCAAGATGAACTTAGACTATAAATAGGTTGTATTTTAGGCCCACAGTAAAGTAGGTCTATTCTTTTCAGTTTTTCTGAGTATATTTATTTTTTTTCTGATTTGAACAGAAACATGAGGCACAAGGCAACCAAAACGTTTTAAAAACCTTTGTAACTTAAGTTGTCAGTCGGAGTCTGTTGGGCCCCAGTTTTTGAATTGTGTTGGTAAAATAAAATACTCTTCAGAACAGGTTAATCTAATTAGTGAATGTGTCTCCTAAATCAGAAATTGAAAACCAGACGCGTTTAACATTTGCATTCAACAAAAAGTGTATTTTGTCAGGTAATTATGACATTTAACCAATGTTTGAGGTATGCAAAACTTTTTTTTTTACTGAAATGTTCATCAGTAATGTGTTATTAAAAAAAAAAAAAGACTACAATTTTTTTGACTAAAACTAGACTAAGATACCTTGAATTTTCTTTTGACTAAAACTAGACTAAAATGACGAGACTTTTAGTCGACTAAAACTTGACTTTAAAATAACTTTTTTAAATTAAACAGCATACAGCCATAATGTTTATGTATTATTTACTTATTAAACTTATACTATTAATAAACTTATGGAATTTAAATTTAAATAGTTAAATACTTTTTTTTTTTGTAGTACCGAAATTGGTACAGAGTACCATACATTATGGTACTGGTACCGACTACTGGAATTTTGGTATTGTGACATCCCTATTAAGCATATATCAGTGCTCACTGAGGTATAGCAGGGCATTACCTGCACTCTGGAGAAGGGCTCGATGACCCTTATGAGGTTTTGTTCCAGCAGATTGTCATAGAGTTTGGCCAGATGGGTGCTGATGATTGGGTCATCCCGCAGCTCAGCTTTGTATTCTGTTAAAGCCTGAATGCAGATCAAAGAGAAGGACATTCAATGTAAAAACTGGATTGATGGACTGAGGATGTAACCCTGGGGTAAATATGAGTATAATTATAATTAAGATTTAGACGCTGTCTTTTTGACTGTTTATTTTTATATTTCTTTCTAGTTCTGTAAAAGAGAGTTAGGGTTATCATCTAACATCCAAGTTGTATTCAATGTATTTGGAAATGTTATATACATATTTATATATACACACACTTGTTGTCAGTCAGTATGCATGTGTGTGTGTTTATTATTTTATTGATAATTAGTAGACTTTAATTCTTGTCATTTCTATTTTTTTACTTACATTTCATTCACTGTAGACTAGAGAGTTTAATTTGAACAAGCCAGTATCCAGATTACTTTGAATAATACAAGAGGGTTGGTGGTAGTAGTAACATTTTAAGCCAAAGCATCTGACCTACCTTTTCAAAGTCTGCAAGTGACCTGTTCTTACTGGCTAGGGCCACACATTTAAGTGCATCTGTCTAAAGAAAGAAAGAGACAAGAAAAGTTAATCCACATAATCCTCGACAGACACAACAGAAAAACATAATTTTGTCAAGCAGCACACAGGGTCAGGTGTTGTGGCAGAGTGCACTATACGGTCATATAAAAATGGAAGTGGTTGAATACTATGAAATGTGTGCTGCAATCTGGGATGGTATTTGTCAGTTTAAGTACCAGGTGAGTCATCAGGCTCTCTCAGAAACATGTTTCACCATGGATGAGATTTAATCCACAATTTCAAATGTACGCAGAAATGCATGTTTCAAGTGTTTGGGGTTGGTAAGTCTCTTATTTTCATTTATTTGATAGAAAAAAATACAGTAAAACTAAAATATTGTGAGATTAAAAATAACCTTTCTATTTTCTATTTTAAAATGTAATTTATTTCTGTGAGGTCAAAGCTGAATTTTCAGCCTCATTACTCCAGTCTTGTCACATGATCCTTCAGAAATCATTCTAATACGATTTGCTGCTCAAGAAACATTTCTGATTATTTTTGATTTCAAAAATAGTTGAAGAACAGCATTTATTTGAAAAAAATCTTTTGTAACATTGCATGTGTCTTTAATGTCAATGATTTATGGTTTAATGTTAATTAAATTAAACCTCAATACCAAATAAAATTGCTTTGAAAAACAAAATCTTACTGAACCTAAACTTTTTAATGGTAGTGTTAGTGGGGCTTACACTAAAACAATCAAGTTTGCTCACACTTTATATCAGATCACCTTCCTCTCAGTCGGAGTTCAAGTCATGTCTTAAAACTTATTTACTTTCTGTTACTTTTAGCTTATAATGAATGTTCGGTTTCAAACTGTGTTCCTTTTTATTTGTGTTACTAATTTCTATTGGCTCTGCTATCTATGTGTACAGCACTTTGGTCAGTCAGTGGCCATTTTTTAAATGTGCTCTATAAATAAACTAAACTGAAGTTCGGTTAATCACTACAATTTAACATTTACTCAAATTAGCATTTAAATTAAGGTACAGGCAAAAAGTGCCTGAAAAAAATTCATATTTTGACCTCAAACTAGTATGAAACTCATTTTGGCACACTTTTACTTAACACTTCATAGTATAGCAATAACCCAGAGTAAAACAATGCAGCACAAAGAATAATGTATAATGTATCATGATCTGATCTTAGCTGCTGACTACATTCTTGCAGAGGTCATGGAAAAACTACACCACGAGATTGAA
The DNA here is from genome assembly GCA_023566225.1 of Romanogobio albipinnatus. Lineage (NCBI taxonomy): Eukaryota > Metazoa > Chordata > Actinopteri > Cypriniformes > Gobionidae > Romanogobio > Romanogobio albipinnatus. Next base: position 28,338,661 of record CM042240.1, on the reverse strand, counting down.
TGAACAAGACCCTTTGGCTCAGACATCTACCTGTCTGCCAGCATATCTGAGGGCAAGTTTTCCACTGATCAAGGCCTGCACATCCTCTGGCCTGCAAAGATAAAGACATGTTTAACATGCTCAATATCTAAGTTCAATGAAGATAGAAAAAAAGGAAAATTCAGGGTGGGTTGCACCAAATAGGATTAAATTAAATACAGTTTAGAGCTAATCTAGGATTTGTTGATCTAGCCTTTATTTTAAATCAAGTTGTGTTGCACCACTTAATTTTAAATACAGATAAAAAAAAATCAGGGATTAGAATTTAACCTGCGATTAAAACCTTAATTAACAATTAATTTTCCCGGGCCAAGATGGATTCGCCATTGACAGCAACAATGTTAATACTCCATTTCCTTCTTTATTGACCACCAGAAACTCTCTCTCTCTGACATAAGTAGCTCTTGTCAATTAAGGAAATAAACTTGTCAAATGTCACCTGTCTTTATAAAGCGCTACGTAGAGACCGTTACTGATGAAAATCAATGAAAACATTGCGGCAGCGCATGTGGATTTCATAAGCATGGAAATATATTTATAGTATCAAATAATGGAGTATATTGTGGCAGAGTAATTTATGACAAAACAACCGTCATGATTGGCGGAGTGACCATCAGCAGCCACGCGTGGTTGTGGAGCGGGTATGAGAAACACGAGGCTCGGCCGCGATCACTGGCGCTCACCTCATCATCACCGCTGCCATTAAATGCTAATTATATTCCTCTCTTCTTTTCTTTGTCCGCCACCGAGATGAGTGACGGATCTGCATCCCGGACTCGATAGAAGGCGTAAGCTAGTCCGCCACGACCCTCACATTCTGCCGGCTCAATGCGCTTTATTTTTTCATTTTTATTTGTAATAAACACCTCTGAGACGTGACGACACACCCACTGTTTCTATCGCTCTTCAATCATCTGCATAGTTTAATTTTAGGTGCATTTTATTTTATTTAAACCTACTCACATGTAAATTCAAAATGTATCCAAAAATCGAGATTTAAATCTGAGTTTAAAGTTACGGAGCAACAGGATTAAAGTCTATTCTATTTAAATATAAATTAAATCCAGGATCAAAATTATGGTTTAAATGTAAACCTGCTTATTTTTAAACAGTTTAAAGTTTGGTGCAACAGAATTATTAGATAAACCTTGATTTAATCTAGATTTAAGATGAATCCTTTTTGGTGCAACCCACCTTAGAGACACTAGAAAAAGCCGGGACTCACAAGTTCAGCATGATCTTGCAGAGGAGCATGTACTTGAGTGCAGTGATGGCACGGGGACTGTCAATAGAATCGTAGCCTTCAAAAGCCTCATAAAAGTATGAATACGCCGTTTTCCAGTCCTTCTCCTCAGCAGCATGAATTATGCCTGCAAGGGAAAAAGAGGATGTGACGCTCTCAGCACAATAACTTAAGTGAGATCTCCAATACTAGCTCCAAAACTCCTTCAATAACAAATCATCTGGTAAATCATGATAGCACTCACTATCAGTTTTTCCTCCATTTGTTTAGGATAAGTAACTCATATTAGTATTCATTAATATTTACAGGAAAATGTCTCAGTACCATTAATGCAGGGTGAAGTCTGGCTGTTAATACTTTTGAGACTGAGGACACTGAGGATGTGAATGTCTCACCATGGGCAGTCATGTTACAGTACAAACAAATATGTTCTGACTGGCTGCGATCGTATCATGTTGCACAGCAATTTTGCTTTCAGTGTGTACAGACAAATTAGGTGTCATGTCTGGTTAGGATTTGGCGTGATACTGAAGGTCTTTGTAGAAGGGTTGTGGAAACGTACCTGACTGCATATCTAGAGCAGCCTGCAGCTTTGGGGGGCAGTAGATGGCATTTGCCGTGGTCCTGGCAGAGGTCAGAGCTGCTCTGGCCTTGGGCAAGTTGCTTAATGCATGATACGTCTTGCTCTCCAGCAGCTGGAGCTCCACCAGCAGAGCTTTATCGTCCATCTTCTTTAGCTCTTGCAGGAGCTGAGAGCCTGATTAACAAGAAAAGGACAGCGGTTATAGAACGCAACTACATCTCCCAAGCTTAAGAACATGAATGACACAATGTCAAATACAAGGAATGATCTTGTCAAGGACTCACCAAGCTGCAGAGCCTCTTGGTAACGTTTGGTGTCAAAATATAAAGAGACCAGACGGGCCTAAAGGATTGAAGTAACACTGATAAGAAATCATTGAACCAGCATATGATCAATACTGATCATAACCAAAAAGATAGCTTGTAAGGCAGGCAGCAAAAAAAACGATATTTTGGTGTATCCGACTCAATTCTGTTAAGCTTTGCTACTGTTCAAAAGTTTGGGATCGGTAAGATTTATTTTTTTAATCTGTTCATTCAGCAAGGCAGCATGAAATTGATTAAAAGTGAAAGTAAAGACATTTATCATGTTACAAAAGATTTATATTTTAAATAAAAGCTGTTCTGAGTTTCCACAAAAATTAAGCAGCACAACTGTTTTCAACATTGATAATAATAATAAATGTTTCTTAAGCAGCACATCATATTAGACTGATTTCTGAAGGATCATGTGACGCTGAAGACTGGAGTTGCTGAAAATTCAAATGTCATCACAGGAATAAATTATATTTTAAAATATATTCAAATAAGTTATTTTGAATCACAATATTACTTCTTTTACTGTGTTTTACTAAATAAATGCAGCCTTTGTGAGCATAGATGCCTTTCAAAAAAACCAAACTTTTGAAAGTTTATGAATACCATATTACAAAAATGCACAATATTGTCTGAATGTATGTTTGAATACACTCAAATTCACTCAGTCCTTCCTCATATTGTGAACAAGAGACTGTCATGTCAAAAATCACATGACCAGTTAGATAATATTCACTTTACCTAGGTTCAAATATCAATAACATACTGTCCAAGCACAACAAAAAACAAAAAGTTACAATGTGCAGCCTCTAATTTACAAAACTAGGTGCTCACCTCCAGGGCCTGTCGTAGAAAGGTCCTCTTCTCTGATTTGGCCCATTCAATGCATTCCAAGCATAATTCCACCTCCTGACCAGTAGCTGCCTCCATGTCCAAGAACATATCGAGCAGAGAGCGCACCAACCGTGCCGCCTTTGCTTTGCTGATGGAGTTCAGGAATGGTCTGACATACTTCAGCAGACCTCCCAATTCTGCAAAGGAACAATATATGGATGGACAACAATTAACAACCTTGAGGAAAAATGACAGCTGATAGAGAAGTGGCCTTCAGGACCATCAGACAACGATGATGACCGAGACATTACAGTTTTTCTCCATTGGTTTGGATAATTTCTTGAAACAGAAATTACATTCTCAAAACAACATAAACAAATCTCCAAACCACTTGGCAATTGTTCATAACAGAATAGCATTTCTCATTCATTTCATCAAATTGCAAATGTCTAAGTACATGTCTCAATGTCTCAGTAAATCTTTGCAAATGATTAAGTACGGGTAGCCTACATTTAGCACAATTTCCAAGTGAATAGATCTTGATCTAAACTGATTGTTTGATTCTCAGTCTAATGGTTGTTCGCTCCAAAACGTATCAGCGTCATTTAATTGTACAAGTCATCACATGCACAATAGTCTGTTCAATTGTCAAAATTAGTCAAGAACATAATACCATAAATATCATGTATGAAACCCTTGGAACATTTGATAAATTGATTACAGCAATTGACAGTCAGGTGAAACTAGAACTTGACTAATGAAGGAGGACTTCCACACATCTCAGATGACCAATCAAACAGTATGTTTAGTTACCTGACAGGTGCTGTCCATGACTGTGAATGCTGCCAAACATGTATGTAAAGAGCTTGAAGAGAGGGGTAGAGAGGGGAAGAGGGAAGAGAGGGGAAGGGGGTAGAGAGGGCTAGAGAGGGGAAGGGGGTAGAGAGAGGAAGAGAGGGATGAGAGGGGATGAGAGGGGAAGAGGGGGGTAGGAAGAGGTAGACCTGGAGTAGGATGTGGCCAAAGAAGACGGGGACCAAATTTATCAGATGCGATTCTACGGAGTACCCATGGGTTGACATTGAGAGAGGCTAGACAGAGACTTTAGCCCAACCTCAGCAGATATAAAAAAACAAACCTTTGAAAATGCATGAAAGAATCGAATTATTTTACAAATGTGGAGAGAAATAAATATTTTCATCAATATGCAGTACTGGGGCCTGTACCATGATGGTAGTTGAACAAACTCAGGGTTACAGGATTAGTTTCGAGTTGACAAAACCAAACCAATCTATTCAGGCTTTGTTGGTCCCATGAAGCTTTCTCTGTCAACTCAGGCTTTGTTTAGGAGTTTAGCTGTGACATCATCAGTGAACAGCCAATAACACACTGTGGATCAGTGAAACTAACATCTACTTCTCGCGAGAGAAGCAGCAAAATTGATTTCTCTCTTCTGCAGAATATTACATGATTGAAAATATTAAGAATTTAAACAAATTTACACAGGAAGAAGAAAAGAGCCGTCTATGAAAGTGGATAACTTTAAGAAAAATCTTGCTTAGTCAGTGCAAGTAAAAGTTATGAAGTTAGTTTAGTTGATATATAGAGAGAATTGAACATTTAAACTCACATGTAGTCATTTTTATTTATAGCTTTTTTTATTGATTTTAAAGCTTATTTGTATGACCTTTATATAGGCTATTTCTATTAATTTTAACGATGTGCCTATTAATGATTGATTAACTAAAATGATACATGTGTAATTGATTAAGGGTATAATAATTACTTAAATGATATCTAAGTCATTCAAAATTATTATTATAATAAATAAGCATTGTTAAAAGCCAGACACTTCAGTCTTTAAAAACCATTTGCTATGTAGTGACCTTTAATGTGGAGTAGAAACAGGGGGAGTGACTTCATTGCATCAGAGGTGTGTCACTTTGCTCACAGCTGATTGGTCTAATTTCAGTTTTAGATCTCTTATCCAGAACATAACCTGCCCTGGAGCAGGTTAGTCGTGGAGAGTAAGTTACTGTGGAGATGAACACTGCTAAAAGCCAAACCACTTTAATTGTACCTAAAACCCAGTATTGGCACAAACTAAGCTTAAACATTTCTGGCTAGCCAGCTAAACCGGCTTCATGGTATAGGCCCCTGGTCTTGTGTGTAGTGTTTGGTCAGTACATTCATATACTTTACTCTAATAATATCTCTGAAAAAAATCAAACCCAGATTATATAATTAGAAAAGTAGAAATATTACAATATTACAAGGGTTTACAGTAAGATTGAGAACAGCAGTGTGCGGATGGCCAGGAGGGTGAGGATGGTAATTTTCATTGTTTTTTTGTTTGTGTTTATATTACAGTATATTATGCTGTATACATTTTCTTTTTACTCTGATGTATGGAAGTTACTTTATGTGTGTGAATGATAATGGTTACAATTTCCTTGGCAGTATGAGTGCAATGCGTGATGTCAAACCTTGGAGGCTAATCTTACCCTAAAATCTTATTTCTTTTTTTCAGTTTTATACACAATTGTATTTTATTAGCTAGACAAAAACCATTGTCAATGAAGGACTGGGCTAAGACTGAAAGATGGACATGAGGGATATTTCAATGGTCCTCTGCCATAGTGACAAAACATCTAAACATTTTGACTTGCAGTGCTTACACAATGCCAAAGGGACAAAGCATTTTGGGGGCACTGACTGTTTAAATGAGAAGGAAATTTACTTTTGACACGAGTTAACTGTTTTGAGAGAGGTATGAGCTTTTGCAGGTGAACCATGGTGTTGTGCCGAACCGTCCACGTTATTTTGGCAAAAGCACCAAGAGTGTTGAGAACGTCCGGTCTGTTTCAAGAAATGAGCGAAAGCAACGGAGAAGGATCTTTGCCATTTTCGTGGCACTGACTATTTATATGGGAAAGGAATTTAGTTCTGAAGCATGAGTGAACAGTTTTGGGAAAGATATTAGCTTTTGCAAGAGAGCTATAGTGTTGTGCTGAACTGTAAAACTGTTTTGCCAAATGATCTTACAATTTTGAGAATGTAATTTCTGTTTCAAAAAATGAGCCAAACCAATGGAGAAAAACTGTAATATATGTTTATACTGACAACCCATTAGTTAAACATTTTTACCAGCAGCTTGTCCAGTCTTGGCCAGCAGTCCGCCCAGCTCCAAAATACTCTGTTCTTTGACACGCACAGCCTCTTCGTCATTGTCTTGGATGTCTCGTTTCACTGTGAATGTGGACAGAAGTCATATTGCTGTTTAATATTATTATGTACAACCCAAAATAACTTTTTAAACTTGGACAGTCTGGTGAAAATATAGACAATTTAATCTTGGTCATCATGATCCTCAACTAGATTAAATGCTAGACTGGTGGGCTTCAACAGTTGTTGATAACGCCAAACAAATGTAAACCTTATTAAAACATAACAGAGATTGAATTTGTAAGTAGTATTTTGATTATTGATTGTGTTTACACAAATGTAGTGGCTCCAATTTGTGTGGCATTTAAAGATGATCCAATAATCCAATCCTTGAAGCAGCTTTATTAACACTTGCATTTAATTTATGTTGTAACTTGCTTTTATTCACCTTTTCTTTTTCAAATATGAATTTATTTATATTTTAATATTATTTTAGGAGGTTTAATAAAGGTTACAAAACTTAGAACACCACATTTTGCAGTAGATAATCAAAAAATGGTTTGACATGCCATCAAATTATCCGTGACAAACGCACACATATCAAACTTCATGCCAAACAAAACTTACTGACGCTGACACATTATAGCATACCCGAGTGATGCGAGAAAAGGTCTGTGACCACTGACCGTAACGAACCTGTCAGTCATGTTTTAATGACTTAAATTTGCCACGAATTAGCTGAAATTACATTTTCAGACTTTTCCTAACATTAACTGCCTTTACACTATGATAATTCAATCCTAAATGTCATTAGCAGCTAAGAGACTGTCACTATGGAGTGAAGCTAATTCAGTTGTCATGAAAGTTTTGGTGGTTCCTTTAAACGTCATTTAGAAAACGTCAGTCCTTTCTCTCATTTTAAATGATTCACCACAATTAGGACGCCGAAATCAGTACTAAACAACAATAACAAAAATATCCGTGATTTCCAAACTTATACAGACCTCTACAGAGAGATCCGCGTTCATTGAGAACTGAAGCTAGCTGATTGGCTAACGGTTTCCACGGGTGGCAGGTCACTGAACATTGTTTTTTTTTCTAACACTACAAAAGCTACAATTAAAATAAAATAAATAAATTTGGTTACAAATTTTAAAAGAGCACGGCGGTTCGTCTGTAAAGGTAACAGTTACTAAGAGCACAGTGTATTTGGTCAGCTAAAGGCTTTCTTACGCCTGTCACAGTGAGTCAGCAGCATGAAACCGGCTAACACATTTAGCTGCTGTTCTACAAATCGCAGTGAGGGACATTATCCGTGTGTTAAAAGCACAGTTCCTTCAGCTAAAATCACACAAGAGGTCCAAAAGCCAGCGGCACAGGAGACACTTACCAATCGCATGTAAAATGTCAATGGACGCATTCCGATCCGTACTGAGCATCGACTGTGCTCTCTGAAACTCTACCGCCGCAGCCGCCATCTTCCCAATTCACCAATTGCCTGATTCACATAACAATCATCATTGAACACGCTCCCGGAAGCGCCACCGAGGCACGATGGGAGATTGAGTTCGCAGAGACTGTAAACTGTATGACGAGTCATATAGATAGACGTTACTTTTACAGATTAGATAGATAGATAGATAGATAGATAGATAGATAGATAGATAGATAGATAGATAGATAGATAGATAGATAGATAGATAGATAGATAGATAGATAGATAGATAGATAGACAGACAGACAGACAGACAGACAGACAGACAGACAGACAGACAGACAGACAGACAGACAGACAGACAGTTAAACTGTTACCTTTACAGACAGATAAGA